>JAABNX020000053.1:14655507-14666150 GCA_015163995.2 Mormyrus lacerda | reverse complement strand
ATTGTGTACAGCCTTCACTCTGCTGCTTCACACAGGCTGGCACTTTGACTATGACCACAGTTTACACCTTGCTTGTAGCAATCAGACCCCATAAAACCCTTGGACCCTCACAGGTTTTTTCTCCCTCCCTACTTAGGAGTTTTCAGTTCCTCTCTTCCATTCATTCTTTTTTTCTATCTTTCTTTCTTTCTTTCTTTCTTTCTTTCTTGTTTCATGTAAATCATCTTCGGGGCAACTGCATTGTGAAAGGGCCTATATACAAATAAATTGAACTGAATATCATGCAAAGCCACCCTTTGTAAATGTAGAAGAGTGGAGAAGCTTGGTGGAGCTCATTGTGATACACACTTATACAGTATATACTGTTTATGTATGCAGGTATAGCTGCATTCTCTGCTGTGGCCAGAAGAGGCACTGCTGTGTGATGTGTAATGCGACTTGTCTTAAAAACCAAAAATCACAAACCACTGTGATACCTGGCTTTCTTAGATGAATCGACATGAACTACATGCAGCTGCTCTGTCTCACAGAGCAAGGCTTCCACGAGCGTTTTGATCTTTGTACAATCAAAAGGTGGTAAAAGAGAGTGCTTCTTGTTTTTTTCTTCTTTTGCTCTCTGATTCCCTGCTGGAGCAGCGAGTGGGCGGAGCAGGGGTTGGTCGGCATGCAGCAAATCCAGGCACGCAACGCCAAATTGGATTTCAGGCGACAGCTCGATAATGACTTGTCTGAGGGCGTGAGACCGCGGGGGGCATGAGGGTACTCAACAGCACTTAAGGGGAGAGAACGCGAGGCAGAGAACAAAGGTGCCAGGGTGTGCGGAGACCTGGGGAGAACGACGTCCTCCACGGATGTCAGAGACTGACTCTCAGCAGCTTTGTTTTAATCCATCCCTGCTGCATTAATTCAATGAGAATATGAGGAGCGTCTTCTCCCGCAAGAATCCACAGGTTTAATCCTAAAGCCTTTTTCATCACAGGACGTTCAGGAGCATTTGCACTAATCCTGGTGCTTCACTTGACATGCAAGATCTGTATGTCAAAAAAAGTCACAAAACACGTGCGCGATGCTAATTTGTATTTTGTATCACGGCAGGGGAACCATTTCCAAATTCCATCAGTGACACAAAGCCAAGGTCCATTGCCCCTAATAAAATTTGTCCAGGGGGGTGGGGGGTAGGGAGTAGGGGTCTCTCATTGTAGATTATGTTGACCTCCTCAGTAGATTTCACCGAGCAGGCGGTGGTTCATGGAGGAGAGAATCGATTGTAAGGTCCACATTAGACCGTGTTGCAGTCCATTCCACAATTGGGTACCTCTGGTATTGTTATATTTGTAAGTTACCTGAAATAGCTGTCTGAAAAAAAAAAAATTAAATGTAAAATAGATAACTGTATATCACTAAAAATATTTATGACTTGTTGAAGACAGCACAGGCATTACTAAGTCAAAACATTAACTGTTAATGTACTTGATCATCCATTTTTAATGTGTTTGCTATTGGTATTCTTTTCAGTTATTAAATAATTCATACACGATAGCAGCTAACTTTTTCATGCTAGGCTTGTGGGTGTACCTTGTCACCAAATACAGAGAAATGTACTTTAAAAAGCTTGACTGAAAGGCTATTAGGGATACATATAATAACATTGTCAAAATGTGCCTTCATAAGTAATCCAGCAATGTATAATACAGTATATATCACAGTGAGGTAGCATTTCTCAGAGACAATAAACTGAAATAAGTGAATTTAATAAATTGAAGCTGCATTTTCTGCAACTTAATTAACTGAGACTTTGCTAAAAGTACTGATGCTCTATAACACACATCTACTTCAATTGACATGTCAATTTTGGTTACTTGCTTACTTGCCGTAACATGTTGATATACTTCACTTCTGTTCTTAGGTCTATAGGGAAAAATAAGAAAAGAAAATATGTACAAATTAGGTAATAAACCTAAATGCAAACAATGAAAAAACAAGCTATATTTCCTAGTGACCTGTATGCTTAATGAGGCGCAATTATTTCAGGCCCAGAGACAGTCACGGGTCACTGAGGGTGGTTCTGTCTCATTCCCCAGGCCAGAATCTTTCTGAGCCGCGACATCGGAACCATTGGCTTATGACACTCAGCTGCCTTAGGGCTTCAGAGGTATAACTAAATGCAGGGAGAATCCGTGATCCCAGTCCAGACATATCCTCTAAGCCAAACAAAGCCTTGTCAAATTTTACGCTTCATTTATTTAGGCCTTTGTGTGCTGACCAAAAATGGAAATTTGGCCAAGGGCTTTACAGCTATACCTCTCCCATAATATCATCTCTGGCTTTATTTGAATGGGTGCTTGCTGTAGAGTAAGGTGCAATACCTCATCTGTGGTTCTTTCACATTTAAGGATGTCATGTAAAACAATCAAGGACAATATAAGCTTATAGGCCTTATAGATGCCAAAGGGGGATTCCGGAAAGAGGGAACTCAGCGAAGGTGGGATTCAAACCCAATGGATTAGCGGCCCATCACCTTGGATGGATGGATTTTCTTAAAATGAAGAAATATTACCTCTAACATATTACTTTGTTTTTTCATCTTATCCTTGGTTCGTATATAAGCTACAAAAATCTCAGAGGAGACATGTTTCTTGTTTTTTTCTCAACTTCTGGAGTCCTTCAGTTGCACCCTATCTTCATCCTTCTCATTAAAAGAACAATAAATTAATAATTTGTTAATGAATGAATTTGTTGAATGATCCATTACTAAAGCATAACACTCGACACCATATATAAATATGGACAAACATGCAAAAAAGCCACATCATAAACCAACGCCCCAGGAAGGACTTCGACTACATTCATCTGTGATCTCTAATTCACGTCTGGAACAACATAAATTACAAATACATTCATACATACATAATACCATGTAGATTGCAAGCAGAACAGTGTTAGATGTCCTTGAATGGGCTTGGTTTTCGGGAAAACATCGACTATTATTCATCAACGCATTTTTTTGTACCATTCGTAAGGTTGAAATAGCTCAGGAAGCATCGGACGTCGCTTGTGTGAGATCGCAGCCCATACCTGGACATACATGTATCACTGCTAAACAAAGTACAATTTAGAGACAACAAGTTGCTTAGAGATGGTGGGAGAAAACTCCCACATATATGAGGTCAGCTTTCACACTCCATATGCCCTGTTTCAGTATTCTTCTGTCTTAATGATGCTATAATGTATCGCAGCACATCCATGTAAAGCTCATTAGGGAGACTCTCAAAGGTGTTATACACACAAAATTAATTGAATCAAATTAATTGAATTGAATTGAATTGCATTTGCCCAGGACAGTGGATATATTCAAACAATCCAACCCTGGAGGAGAGGCTACAATAACCTTAAGCCTAACCTGCACTGAGCCACCAGGCAGATGGGGGGCAAAAGAGGGCATAATTCATACAGAGGGGCTGACCTTGTCACTAGCCAATAAAACGTTCTGAATCACTGAGTGACAGGGGATGGGGCACTTAGGGGCGAATTAGCTTTCAGCTGGGGCTAGTGTTTCTGTGGCCTTGTGCCTGTATACACCCCTGCCGTCATGCCACAGTCATTAATCTGTAACATAATTGTGAATTTATTATTACGGTATTAAAGCACAAGGTTGTACATGCCGTGGATGGGATGCCTGATTGTAGGACAGACCCACTTACAAACAGTCATAATTTATGGGCAATTGAGAAACCCTAGTCCACATGCCTTTGGATTGCAGGTGGAAACCAGAGGACCTGAAACGCCAAGGAAAGTAATAAAGAAAATGCACACACCACATACACAGACAGGGGGCTGGATCGTAACGCCTAAGGTCATGAGTTTAAGGTTAGCCCCTACAATCGCCATACACGTACTGTATAACACAACTGTAAAATATCATTTGTACTATTCAACATTAATTACCTTAAAAGGATGTTCAGATATTAATGTTACCACGTTAACGTTGACTTTTGTTATTAATAAAAAAAAAAATGTAAAAAAATAACTATAAATAACATTCCATTAACGTTGCAGTAAGAGCATTCTCTGCCTCTCTTGCGAAGACTTTGAAATAATGTTAGCTATAGCTAACATTTAGCTTCCTTGTTACCTGGGATGTTCTGTGCATCCTCCACGTCACACCCAAAGTGCTCTCTGTGGCTATGTGAGTCCCTCTTAAAGTTCAGATTTACTGTACCTATAAGCAATGGGTTTTGTGAGTTATATTCTCATTATAAGCTTGCCGATTTGCAATACATCAATGCCTAGTGAAAGGCAAACCAGGCTGGCAGGCAGCACTCCGAATCGAGGGAGGTGGAGGTCGTCACGGCCTGAGGAAAATCTGGCTCCTTCCTACTTAAAAACAAAAAAAAACAGAAGGAAATAAAAGGACGGTATGTGTCGCTCACCAGCTGGCCTGAAATCAGGATTGTAGCCACCGGGCGCCATGGAGCTGCCTCAGTACGTGAGCCGAACTACCAAAGGCACATCAAAAGCACGCTGTCAGAACATTTACCTTCCAAAACAGAGGTGCCTATGTGGGTTTTTTCTGGCTCTAACCAGGAGATACGCCATGCATTTACGGTGTGTTCCCTACAGATACTTTCAGGCTATTAGCGTCGCGGGCTTTTTACCTCTACTTCTTAATACCTTTCTCAGAAAACTGCAAGTGAATTTGAAAAGGAAGCTTTCACCTTCCCTTGGCTAAAAAAGAAAAAAAAAGAGTCTTGAGGCAAAGTCTTTAATCAGTCTTGTTAACTGTGGCTCAGGGTTGTAGTGCTGCATGTTCCTGCTCACCATGTTCCCGCTCACCATGTTCATGTTCACCATGTTCCTGCTCACCATGTTCCTGCTCACCATGTTCCTGCTCACCAGGTAGCTTTACAGGAAGCTGCAGAGTCGGCTGGATCTTCACATGCACTGCAGTAGTAGAGAGTAAGCTTGGCATCGTGAGGATTCAGATCGGACAGAATATAATAACCATTAATTAACCTAATCCATGATAGTTTGAGAAAAAAAATCTATAATCATGTGAGATGTAATTAAACACTTTGGCCCATGCTGATTGGAATAGGGTGAGTCTGGGGTAAAAGGATGGATGCATCTCCTGTAAATTAGAGTGAAGAGCAATTCTGAATGTGCAGATACAGTAGATAGATGGATGGGTGAGGGACAGAGGGAAGAATGGATAGATAATGGATGGATGGATGGACGGACGGACGCTGATTTGTTCTGTCTGGCTACTTGAAATATAAAAAGGCTTGACTTTTTTTTTTTTTTTGATGCCATAATATGGTCACACTCTCCCATTTTTACTTTTCAAAATTTCAAAACTTGTGTTAAAAAGATGTTCAAAAAACATGCAGTTTTTGGTTTTGGTTAATACGGCTGCTAATGTTTTGAAGAAATTTAGCTTCAAAAACCTTAATCAACCGCAAAAGGCAACACTTGAAGCCCGGGCAGCACCCATCCGGAACGGTGACCAGCTGACAAAAACTGCCCCAATCATACTGTAGCTTGTGCTTCTGTGGACCTTGTTGGAGAACAGCTTCAGTAATAGGAAAGATGGGACTGAACTTTCCAACAGAAATTGGGAATTTGTATATGCATGCAGATTGAAATCCCCCCGGGAGGCAAATTTGCGTGACTGTGTGAATGGATGTGGATGATTTCACAGCAGCACGGTACTAATGTCCAGGGAGAGACCAGGCAAGGCCAACGCTGCTCAAACCGACAGGCAACTCCTGGCCGGCTGATACATATTAATCACCTCATTTTGAAACTCTGCTAGATCCATCCTATAATCATATCCAACAGAGAAAAAAAAGCATCTCTTGGAGATATATTCAGTCTGTGTGACAACGTGCATTTTGCGTGCACGTTGGGGCCATGTCTGGAAAAAGTGACATTTAACCCTTTTAGTGATAAGATGGGGAAGGGAACCAACACCCTAATGGATATCAGAAAATTTAAAACTTCCCTGCGACTGTCTGGCTGACCTGGACTCAGCCACGAAACACCGTAGAGTAAAAGCACCTGATGACAGATCTGGCAGCAGAGAAGAAGCTGGCGAAGATGAAAGAAGAGGCGATTAACAAAAACAGGGGCTACATCAGTGTGAGCTCAGGGCACTTCTGCTGAGAAGCCATCCATCCTAATTGGGAGACGGGGGGCTTCCTGGCATGGCTAACGATTCCAGGAAACATGGTGGCCTGTGGCTAATTAGCAGGTGTGACTGGAGAGACCTAAAATTCGCAGGATTCTGCCTGAGAGCCTGAAACGATAGCAGGTGAGATGCGGGTAAACTTGGCAATGAGCCAGCAAAGGATGACTTTCTGTCAGGGATTAATGAATCCTGACCGTGAATGAGGCCAAAGGTACAAGAAACACAAAAAATAATCTGCAGCGTCTATCTTCGTAAACTGTGTCAGTATCTATTGCAAGGCCACCCCTGTACTGACCAAAATGCTGATGGTTCGCTTTCCCAAGTGGGTGATCTGCTGTTGTAACGTCTTAGGGATGTTTGCAAATTTGAAACTATGCCTGGATTAATATACTAATCTAGCTACACTTCTTGGTGTAACACTGTTTGAAAAGTAGCTAATGTGAAGGTCTAATGCAGTCTCATACCAGCACCCATTACAAATGTCTTTGAGGTCATCTGTTGCTAACTTGCACACACGTAGAAGTTACATTTACATTTTTGTTAGCCATTCATGAAAATTCAGTAAATGGCTTGATATGAATATATTTTCTTTTGCTTTGTGCAGAGTAACAGGGCAAATAACCCAACATGAAAGATAACCAAATGTGAGGGACCAAACAGTTAGGCAACACAACTAAAGAAATAGGGCTTTATTGACCCCCAAAAAACAGACAGTGACAAAACTCATAAAACAAAAAAAAAGACATAACTTGATATTACAAAGCAACATATTAACTGAAACAAACTGACCTTCCTGTAAGGAGACATGAGGGAACATTTGGCTAAACCAATTAGCACACAAAAGGGGTAAACCAAATAAGCACTCCATATAACTTAACAAAGCATAATACAGCTAAACCCCAACTCCCCCTTCTTGCTATGGCAGCAAATGGTTCACTCCTGCTCCAGGAGTTTTCCTTTTAAGAGTCCTCTGCCCTCATCCACACCTTTACACTGACTAGGAAAGACCACAACCCCCCCACCCCCACAACTAACGCAACTGCAAAACCAAGTGATTCATTTAGGCAAACACTGTGCACAACCCTAAAATATCAAAATATGTACACTGCACCTATCACAAGTTTGATTAGAAAAAGCATACATAAGCAAAGCATACGTAATGAACTAAGGATGTAAGAATGTTTAAGGTCTTACTGTGTGGCTGTAGCCTTCACACAAGGCAGAAGCGAAATTTTTGTGTGTTTTTCAAAAAGACGCGTTTGAATCTGGATCAGAGCAAACCCTGCAGCATCCATTTTGTCAGCTGCCTGTGCTGATTCATATTAAAAAAAAAATAAACTGAGCTAAACTGAAGGACATTTGCACAATAAATTAAGCGACAGTGTGGAATCTGACATTGGAATTATCTGAAACTCACATACTTTGAATGCTTTCAAGAAAATGTGCATTAGATGTCTTCTTTGAATCTCTCTGAAACATACGAATCTCCATGTTCGTAGCAGCAAAGAAACTGCACATTTTCTCCCCATTATCGCTGTCGTTGCAGCTTAGGCCGCAAACCTGTTACTAAGAGAGAATGAGAGTTTTATAACAGACCAAACTCCCTTCCACATAATAAGCAGTAATGTCACCAGGCAGATCAGCTAAATAATATGACAGGATGGGGGGTGGGGGGGGTTGGCATGCAGTACATCAACTCCAGAACAAATAGCTGCACCGTCCTGAAGCCCCAATGGCCCTGATTGTAGCATAATGCCTGTTTTATATGCACAGTTTTTTTTTTCAGTGCTACTGAAAAGGCTAGCTGTTTTTTTTGTTAACCCCCGGCATTTTGTTTGAAACCCCCCAAACCCCCCCCCCCCCCATGGAGATACACTTCCTTATTCCCACTGCCACGGTTCATGGCTCTGTTTCCTGTCCCACCATGAGCAACTGTTCCATGGCCTTATCTCGCTAATCATAAAAAAGCACAAAATATATACAGGTGACTCCTGACTTGCGTCGAAAAGGATTTGCAACTTACAGATTTGCACAAAAATACTTTAGGTACGTGGAGTTTATTTACGCGCTGATGGAGAAAGTCGACACGAGCCGTCTAACAACATATTATGTAATTACTTGACAAAATGTAACAAATTTTCATCACATAATCCAGCGTCATTATATAATGCATTGTCACGCACCATGTAACAACGCATTATGCAGTATTATTTAATAATACTCTCTGCATTTGATGGCGGGACACCAGAAGAAGATACCTGTAGACCAACGGACTGGTATTAACCACAGAATCAGCGGAAACCAGGAGAACTTTACTATGTATGTAAATTCCTCAAAGAGAACATCTAACAGCGAGCTGTATGCCTTTAAAGAGAGAGCCCCTCGGTAAATTCACATATGGAAGGGGAAAAGTTTCCTTTACTTTCAGCCCTAATAAAATTCCCCAGACCATCACTCACTGCTCACTGGCCTCTGCTGAGAAAAGCTTTGCCTCAGGGATGGTGGCAGGAACTCATAAGGCTAAGGGATGCTTTGCATAGTGAATCATCCTAGTACTTTTATTACAGTTTCTGGGGACATTATTCCTGATTCACTCTCCTGCATCCTCTCCAGTTTTTATCAGTCTGTGAATTAGACCATGAGGAGAAACAGGACCTTGGACCCATAATAAAGGCACTGTTGTTCCAGTAACAAACCATTGATTACAAAGGGCATACTGAACAAGGAGAAGAGTGCCTTCAGGTCTGGAGAACGGGAAGAGATGGTGGGTGCGGAGAAGTGAGGAAGCAGCTCCGTTACAGGCACAAACTGGAGCACCAGCTATATGGAACACAGAGCACTGGGATAAGGACCATCACTGGCTATAAGCCAACAGGAATAGTGTGCTGCAGGGGGACATGGACAGAAATAATGAGCCAAGTCTGTTCTTCAAAAAAAGTGACCCTTACTTGCCGGTCCGGCCCTCCTCAACACCACCAGTCTCAGTGTGCAGCCAAGCAGGTTTGGACACCTGACACCTCACCGTGGAGAAAAAGAAAGAGAGAGAGAAAGAAAAAGAGAGAGAGAAAAGCAAGATGACAACAGATAAGAGGAACTGAAACTTCCCAGGTAGGGAGAAAAGAACGTCTGGGGGTTAGGCTTAGAATTAGGCTTAGGGTTAGGCTTAGGGTTAGGGCAACTGACTGTCTACTCCTACTCTGATCCTGAAAGATCAAAGAGCACCTGGTCCCCACACTGTAGATGTGACCATGCTCTGCAGTAAATGCTCCACAGAGCTGAATCCCACTTGGCAGCGTAAGGCTGGCATCAGAGTCAGCATCATGTTAGGCATCCAAAACCATCCATACTCTCCAACTGGGGAAGAAATTTAGGGCAATGCAGCTCGATGCCCCCATGGCCTCCTGAATCGCAGACTACCTGACTTCAGTTTCTGAGGCTCCAGGATGGCATGTCGGAGATGGCGGAGAGCAACACTGGGACACCTCAGGGAAACATCCTGCCTTTCTTCACGTTCATCTTTTACGCAGTGGATTTCCAGTACAGCACCAGCTCGGGCCACCCACAATGGTTCTCTGATGACCCCTCTATTGCGATGTGCATTAACAATGGAGATGAGTCAGCGTATAGGAGACGAGTGGAGTATTAGTGTGTCTGGTGGTGCAGGGAGAGGCACCTGCAGCTAATCATCAGCGAGTGATTGGCAGCAAGAAGCCTCTGAGACCAGCCCTCATCAGGGGCAGGAAGTGGAGGCAGTACTGTCCTACAGGGACTAGGCGGAGAACAGAGTGGTACTGCACAAGAAAGGCCACAGGAGATTACATACTGAGGAGGCAGAGGTCTCTTAATGTGTTCAGCAAGCCGGTCTACAGTGGGCAGTGTTTTTCTCTATGCTGTGGTCTGCTGGGGAAGCGTCATCAAATCATCTGATGCCAACCTCCGGATCACACTCAGGAAGGCCAGCTCCATCACAGGACTGACTGTGGACCTTTCAAAGACACTGGCAGATATGATGGCAAACAAACAATTCTGCCGACTGCCTCCAGAGGGCACTCTCTTGGAGCACCCTTAGCCACTGGGTCACTAGGAAAGCAGCGCTGGAAAGTTCAGGTGCAGAAGGTAAAAATCCAGGCCAACCAATTGGCTGAGTATAAAGAGTCACAGTCACAGACAATGCAACTGGTTGGTTGAAACAAAACCTTGGTCTGGATTTGTACTTTCTGCACCTGAACTTTACACGTCTGTAGAAAAGTAGAAAAAATGTAAAAATTGACTGCACAGGCTTAGAGTTATAAGTAATGTGGCGGTCATTAGCAAATTGGTTGGCTGCTAGGAGAGGAACCATTTTGTTCCACAGGATAGTTTTATTTTGTACTTTTTTTCAATTTATTACTTAACACAGCAAGGGTCTGTGCAGCTCCTGTGGGCCCAGCAAACCATGTCCCATGTACAATCCAGC
>JAABNX020000053.1:14642020-14655407 GCA_015163995.2 Mormyrus lacerda | reverse complement strand
CAATTTATTACTTAACACAGCAAGGGTCTGTGCAGCTCCTGTGGGCCCAGCAAACCATGTCCCATGTACAATCCAGCACCTGTGGGCCCAGCAAACCATGTCCCATGTACAATCCAGCTCCTGTGGGCCCAGCAAACCATGTCCTATGTACAATCCAGCACCTGTGGGCCCAGCAAACCATGTCGCATGTACAATCCCTTGGCTGTGTTTGTGCTCATTAGCCTCAGTCAATACACAAATGAGGAAAGTAAGTTCCCTGCTGTCTTCATCGGGCTCCAAGCTTAGCAACTTGAAAATTCCGGAACAGCACTTAAGAGCAGTTGTACTGCCACATTATCATCCAAGAGACTTTTCACTGTGATTTCAAAACTGTCTCTTTTTGTGTCCTGCATATTATCAAAATTGTGAATCAAACAACAGTGATTAAAATGTATCCACAAGTGTTTCTCCATCCATAATTTGTGATTTTGATTAATCCAAGAGGTGTAAAATATCTTTAAAGCTGGAAACTATAAAGCATGATAAAGTATTGACTGTTTCCCTGAAAAATAGCGTCAAATCGTATAGCCTGGATTATTGTTGGTGAGAAAATCATTGACACGGTACAAACAAGACAATATACACAACCTATAAAAAAAATCTTGTTGAATCTTACTGCAGTAAATATTTCTGTATATTTTATATGCAAAAACAAAAGCAAACAATAAAATTGTTTCAAAATTGAAAAAAAAAAAAATCAACCTGAAAAGTAATGAGACGAAAGACGAGAGAGAGCTATACCATTCTTATGTAAATTGTGGTGATTTAGCACATTATGAGGCTGTAAGTACTGCACATCCTTAAAAGAACCAGCATGCACAGGGCCGCGTTTGTTAGCCCTAAAATAAATCACAGCTGTAAGATTGTCCCTGTTGGAGGAACAACTATTGCTCATAAAATATGTGAAGTTTAAAACTGCTGATAAGTTACTTGAAAATAAATCAATGCTAAAGAAATCTGTTTGTACTATGAAGAATGCCAAGGTTTCAGGTGAATGGACCCTTTATGTATCTATGAATATTTCTGTGTCTTTGTATTTAAAAGAGGCTTTGCAAAAAATTTACACCTGTGATATTGCACATTTACACGCATCACTGTTAGTGTCTAGCTTCACATAATAGCACAAACAAAAAAGCATACCATTTTTTTGTTTAACCAAAGCCTGTCTCTTATAGTACATTTCTACTTTGCAACATTGTTAAAAGTGCAAGCTACAGTAATGGACAATTTCTTTAAGCTTTTTATATCAAAGATTTTATGTTAGATTTTATCATCTTGCAATTCTGCCATATATTTTCAACTGGTGATTGTGGTAGGTGCATGCGGTATGTGTGTATATAAATATAGATTTATCCTTTGGCTATGTGACTTGAGAAGCTGCCAATTATCAACATTAATAAAATTCTCTCTTTCAGGCTGTCGTTCTGTTTGATTCCGAGTGAGATCTGTGGAAGGATATGATCGATTGTGTGATATTTGATAATTTGGTGTGATTGCATTTCCATCCTCCCCAGCGACTGCAGATTGAACTGTGGCAGCCACAGCTCGATGAGTCAGAATGAGGGCGAAAGAGAAGAGGCGTTTTCAGAGACATTCTCAGCTATAAATTATGTCCGGTATCCACATAGTTAATTGTGCAGCTCTGTGTATCAAACAAAAGATATAATTACGCGTAATTTTCACATGGCAGTTGAGTTAGAGTTTCAGACCAGTAAAGAGGGGCAGAGGTGGCAGGAGGTTACTTTAACACCTATGGAAAACTGATGCAATAGCTGTGATTAAAAATTAAAAAAAAAAAAAAAAAGTAATTTCTTTCACAATTGTTACAATTACAACGCCACTCGGAATAGCAGGTAAAGCTGCGCGTGGTGTATTATGAGGTCACCTAGGGGGACTGTGGTTACGGGTGCAAACATTATGAAAATAGCGGTTGATTTTTGCTTCACTTTTTATTCCTTTTTACCTAACTGAGTCTGGAGGTGGGCAGTGGTAGAATCGTCCGTGAGGACCGTCGCAGAACACCTTCATGATCTCCCCCAGATCATTTGACATTTTTTTCTTTTTCTTTTTCTAAACCTACTCTAAAAACCTCACCCAACAAATCCTAGCATCTTTTTTTGGCGGGAAAGTCAACCTTTGAAAAGACAGAGAAGAGGAGGTTGCCTTCACCGTTCACCGAGCGAATCGGCTTTTCGTCCCTTTGATGGGCTTCGCTGTACCTTACTTTAGTTAGCTTCCAGCACTCGCGGTCTCCATAACGAGGTCCTGATTGGACCTATGTCTTGCTGCCAAGTCAGGCCTTATAAGTATAGACCTTTTCATTTGAACTATACTGTCAAGAACACACAAGAGCTTAAACCTGCTGTGTTTTGCTGTTGTTTTTCTGTTTTCTACCATTACATGAAACATGGCTTTTGAGAAATTTGTGGTTCAGTCATTGGAAATTATTCCTGAAACATTTGGTTTGGTATACATGGGAAATCAATACTCAAATATGTGTTTTTTTTTAAGGAACAGGATGATTTTTCTTTTAGAGCATTTTTTGTAAAGGCTTTCTGCAGGGGCCATTATAAAAGTGTCTGGTACCAAACACTCACTAAAATGTTTTTATGCACTCCAATACTAGCAGAAACCCCTACTGATATGACTCATATTATTCTTTAAGCACAGTAGACATCGTGCAGCCAAGGTACAAGAACACTCTTTAGTAAACTGGGTACAAGACCAACAGATTGTTTGCAAAGAAAGCCAATGAATTACGTACCATTTGTAAGTCATACTTCATTGACAGCATTTGGTGTATTTTTCCACAAACCAGAAAATAGATGTGACGCTAATTCTTTTCTGTGCCTTTTCTCCTGATCTCAATTTACAGCCCAAAACCTTAAATACAACACTGTTGTAGTCTTTCAAAGCACGCACTACTCACTAGGAATGCATGATTAATAGGTTTTGAATCAAAGTCTTGATTTATATCCCTGTGTGATCACAGTCGTAGCTGACTCAACATCTTGGTTCCTGCGATCCCATTCTTACGTAATACTGATCTGCTGCACCAAACCAGATCTACATAAAATGTATCAACAAGGTTTTAAGTTTATGTTAAGCGTTTCTTGCATTTGGAAATGGGGTGTTTGACAAAAACCAGCAGTGTGCCCTTTCTGTTCTGCAAAGATGATGTCACCGTCCATCACGTTGTTTGTGGTGGGCCAATGAGGAGATTCTGACTCATACTGAAGTGTTTATGTCTAATATCGGAGGGCGAGTTTAATAAGTCTGAAGAATTTTTTTTTTATCTTATGCTTGAAGATTTGTGACCATTTGCACTGGTCCTGGGTCTTGCTTCCAGCTAGCGATGATGGGATCCTTCTTGTGTGGCCCCCACCTCTTGGTTCCTGCCCCTTCCCTCCCCTCCCCTCCCCTGCGGCCTGCCCTGGCTTTCTTAATGCTTGCCCGCTGAGGAGAGTTAAAGGCGGAACCGAGGTCTCAGCTGTCCACATCCCCGGTGCTGAATTCCGACATGGTGCCGCTGTCCGTGGTTCTGGGTTCTGCCTTTCAGAGCCCAGGATGCTGTCCACCATTCCGACATCACATATAACCATTTCAAGTAGTAGCTTTTGTAGCTTGTCTGTTTGATTTTGGTGACTCCCCTGTAGGTCATCTAAAAATAAGGACACTTTAAATAGCTGTCGTGTGTCCGCGGCTTCGGCCGCCTGACAGGCGGCGCGCGCAAGTCGCAACGCTAAGAATAGCGGCCAGCTGTCAGGATTCAGCAACAAGGCGGCGGACGGCCGGATCTGGGTTCCGCCCTTCGTCAGCCTTGGTTGGAAGCCCCTAATTAGAGAGGATGCTTCACTGTGAAAGGAGGCAGAGCATAAAAATCCGAGTCGTGGGATGCAGAGGGTGCTTGAGCAGACTCATCGGAGAAGCATTGCCCCGACCGGGATGCTGAGAAAATAACGTCAGACGGCCCTCGTCCTCCCCGAACTTCCCAATGAGTCCACTGAGTCTGTGCCAGCCAGTATCTCCCCCTGCACTTTCCCACAGCGGAACCTAACAGCTGGTATCATCTTTCTGAAACGCAACTCGGAGATCCCACCACCTCCTTTGTTTGACTGTAAAAGGCCATTTGCTATTAAACACCAGCCAGGGGTGTGCAATGGGGCGGGTCCACAGGTCCAGCTAAAATTGGATTGGCCCCTGGAGTGCCCTTCCCCTGTCACTCACCATTTCAAAACATATCATTGGCTAATGATACGTTGGTGCCTTTTGTATGAATTGTTCTCTGCTGTGTATGTGCATTTTTACCACCCCCACCCCCACATAGACATTATTATTATTATTAATATCATTATTATTATTATTATTATTATTAATACTATTGCTTTTGTTGTTGTTGGTGGTGTTGTTATATGTTTTGACTAGTAAAATTAAATTCATGAATCATTTGTAAATATCAATTGTTAATTTAAAAGCTCAAAGGATGATCTGATGGAAGTTGCCACACCATTTATCCAAGGGACCTAGAACCTCTCGGGACCAGAGTAACAAATGTTGCGAGGCTCAAGAGTGAGCAGTGTGGAGGCAACAACGCCGCGGAGGGAGAGAGTCAGTTTTCAGCATCTGTCACGTCTCTCTCCGTCGCGCTCTCACCACGGTAACTGACAGCAAAATAAAAATAATATCTCTACACTCCTCCTGGACGGAGTGGTGCAGCCATTCTCTGAAGGCTGCGCATACAGGACCCCAATCTGGGTGACAGCCACGGATGCCCCGGGCAATTATGAACTTCAGGAAAGTACTGGGTTTTCAGTCAAAATCACCCTCAGCAACATCAGGAGTTCTTGCTGTTAGATGCCAGGCATTTTTTTTTCTTCAAAAAACATTTTACTTACAATGTTGCCTATTCTGTTTAGGTAGGAATTCCTGTGTCAGAAAGAAACAGTTTAAAGTGTTTTGCGAATGAGATGTAACAACTAAAACCAAAGTAACACGCTTAATCCCAATGAATTTGGATCTGAGCTTGGGTGCATTGTAAGGTTTATAAGGAATAGACATTTGTCACAGTGCGTTTTCCGGTGCCGTTATTTACGATGAGTACAACTCAGCAAAAGGATTGCTTATTAAATCTTTATACAAAAATACCCCGACTGTACTGAGAGATTCCATAAAGAATCTGTAATGTGATTCTGCTGCAGGGAACCTTCTAAAAACTGGTGTATTTATTTGTGACTTTCTGTAGGATCATTTCAGGCTGAAAAAGAGCTTTTGAGATTGCGACAGGCTGACCAGGCATTCCCCTTTAGGCAGCAAAAATATCGTCTGACAGCTTGGTGGCACTCTGTGCTAGTCTGTGATTGGTTTACAGTCAGGGCACTTCAGTCACCTGGGCCAATAACAATTTGATGTGTTATTGATGACAAGCATGGCATAATGTTGGTCACAAGACATAGTGCAAATTGTACATCATGAAGTATTTACTTGAACGTAATTTGTTTGCATATAACATGCTGGCACGACCACAAAATCAATATTCCATATATTTTCCCACATATGATCAATCCTTTTATGCATATTTAAACCACCAGGGAGATCAATGAATAATTTCTGAAATAAGCACAGGATAATTATCTGGATCGGCCTTTTAAAAGACAACCGAACAACCACAAAATAAAACCCAAACCTTAATGCAACCACAGAATAATATTTGGAATGCAAATACAATGCAAGTATAACTAAATTGTATTTAAAATCTTATAAATATTAATATATACATCTGTAAAAAGAGACAGCTGAATACAATTATAGCAATATGAAGAATAAATATTCATGCAAAGAGATGCCAACTACATTTTGAAGTCCTCATTGGGAGTGTGTTGTCTGAATAACTATTGGAAATTTATTTAATATGTAATTAACATAGGCACGATGTACTGTATGTTGATACTGGTGACATGATTTTTGCAGTGATGACTCTCATTTTTACAGATTGCAGGAAACAGTAGTTGTGGTGAAGGGTAAAATATACCAGACAGAACAGCACAGAATATTTTACAAGACGTTGTTTCGGTGACAGTAGATTTTCATAAACAATCTGGCCGTATTCCATTCCCCGTGACCCATTTACGCGGCCGCACAAGGTCACCATGAAGCAGAAACCTTGTCTCTCACAGGAAAGCGGACAAGGAAGAGACATTCTGGCTCAGTGGGTCTAACCGGTAACGTAATCCAGTAGTGAGATGGTCATGTTGGAGGCCATCTCCGCTGACAAGGTTACAGGCTGCAGTATGGAAAGCGTCATCGTTCCTTCTGGCTCAGTGGGCGCATGGTCGCTGTTGGCAGGAACAAGAATTTCCCCTTTTCATCTATTACCAAGTTCCAGAGGAAAAAAATTAAATGTGCAACTCAGCTATCTAGCTGCACACTGTTCAAAAGACTATTATGCTGGGACACTGTAGGATTCTCGAATCTGATTGATCTGAAGGGTGTTGATTAATGATCTACAACACACAGTACCAGCCAGGTGAATCGCAGTAGTAAATCAAAGAGCTATTAAAATATTTAATTCTATGTTACTTAAAATTCCAGATGAGGGACAGAATTTAAAATTAACAGAAGGTGAATGAAATGTTTACGTTTTTGGCTTGATAACGTGAATATAATGTTCTTAGGTTGAAAAGTGTAAACCACATATTTAGTAAGTGTGACATAAGCCTGTCAATGCATGAACAAGCCATGCATTATAAGGTTTTTAAACCCACTCTTTGCTTCTGCAAGCATATGCTTAAAATGTCTTTTTGTGCGTTAACCTTAACTTAATGCATGGACAAAAGCATGAAGTTTGGGTTTGTATATTTAGTCAAGTGATGGACGGGCAACTTGTTCAATGACTGAAGCGATGGACACGGGCGATTAGTGACTGAGAGGCACCTACTAACTTTCGGAAAAAGAAAGTAGCCCTGCACATTGAAAACCCTGAATTTTTTTTAACTCTTTGCCTGGAAGGCAGGTAACTGCTTCACATCAGACGTGCGGCGGGCTGGTAGCCTGTGCGGGGCGGAGGGGGGGGGGGGAATCCGTGTTTTTAAGGATTCTGCAGCGGCGGGAGGTCAGGGTGCTCTGTGAGGTGTAGCGCAGCAGAACTAATAGACGGCCGGCACCACCAGGGAAGGCTGCTACAGCATTTCATTACGTGGTTGTACTGGATAAATTATTTGGTCACCCTGCTGTCCAAATGACATACATGCCGATGCAAAATGAGGTAGTTAGAAGAATATGTTACGTTCCTTGTGAACACCCATCTGAGGAATATGCTGTGGTATTTAACAATGGTAGGCTGTCCTTCACTATGGAAATATGGAAATTTGGTGGTTACCAAGAACAATAGTTCGGTAATGTAAAACACACTAAAATGAAAGGGGGTTTGATGGCGAAAATGGGAAGGAATAATGTCTGATAGCAGAACATTGAACATATTAAAATGAGAGAGTGGACATTTGGGTCTTTACCATGTCGTGAATAAATGACAAAAAATTACTCATGAATATCCTTAATTATGAATGACCTTCAGAAATTATTGTCATATTTTTAATGCATACCTATCACTAATAATTAAATATAAGCAGAATTGCCGCATCATAAGTGGACACAGAACCTTCTTTCTGAGCGTAAGTGTCGAACATGTTACAGAGATGCTCTTGCAGGTATCATGAGGGAGGACTGGAATGGAAGCTCTGATGATGTACTTATCTTGGCGTTCCACAGAGCGAGCGCCACACTCGCTCAAGCACACGTCGCTGCTTCGAGTTTGCTGTCTGTAATGGCTTAATTATCCCAGGCCTTCTGGAAAGCATGTTTTCACATCCACTTTGAGGAAGGGGGGGAAAAAAAAACACGAACGTGATGCAGGGGAATTTTATAAGAGGACCATAAGGGACCGACTCTCGCCAACTCATCACAAAACATGATTAAATGTGGCCATTTATGGAAAACCACTGGTCCCAGTAGAGCTGACCTGGTAAGAGGTACGACAGAGCCATCTCACAGATGTATAACTGCCAATGACTGTATGAAACTGTAAATGATCAATATGTTTGCTAGTAAAGCAGCGCTAATTGCTCAGTGCGTGTCTGCCTGTGTGTAAACATACGGGAGTGAGGAGCACAGCATTGGGATATTGGTGGGAGGCCGCAAGGCGTGAAGATATGTCTGTTATTGTAAGAGAAGGAAGAGAAGCGTGACAGGTCAGGGCCAAGGAGAGGGGGGAGAGAGAGAGAGAGAGAGAGAGCAGCAATGTGGTGAAATGCTCACTGAAGGATGTCAATCGCGGGATATTAAAATGGGAGAAATCGCAGTGGTGGGTGACAAAGGCATGGCAGATGGAGGAAAGAGAGGGCAGGAAGGGTGGGGGGAGTCAGCCCTGCTCCCGATTCCATGGCTGCCGCCATCTTGGTCACTGCCATCAGAATAACTGAAGCAGGGTGTCCGCGAGAACCGGGGAGGCAGAACAAGAAGACACACAGGGTCTCCCTAGCAAAGCTTCAGGGAATATAGCCATATGCTAATCATGAGCCTCTCTTAGCAATGACATGCTTACGCCTGGCATAGTCACAGCTCTTTATTCAGGGTAAGCATGAACCGTCATGTGCGCCCTGTGGTTTTGGGGGGAGGGTATAAATTCATGTCTGTAACTCTGGCTATTATTAATATAAAGTTTTATCAGTTTTATCAGTTTATATTCATTTATTTGTACAAAGTTTTCATGATTTTCCACCCCTGTGGTCTGTGCTGGAAAGGTTTGTTGGGATATTGAGTATAAGAGAAATGCAATCTACTTCTATTTTCAGAAGAGAAATAACGTTTGCTAAGACTGCCATTACTTGTCCATCACTGACAATCCTGTGTTTCTTAAAACACTTTCAAGGGATCTTTCTCACAATCCACTAGCTTTCTGAATCTGTGTGAACGGTGGCGGACGTGCTAATTACCGTACATGTTTGCCAAGGATGTGTTTATTCACTGTGGAGTCAGCTGATCCAGTCAGCTGATCCAGCCCAAATATCAGTGTTCTTCGTTCATCCTGAGAGGCGGAAAGCCTCATCCCAAAAGCACGAATGAGCTCACAGGTTCGCATTTGTCTGTAAGTTTTAAGTCTTCAGGATTGTCTTTCTAAACTCATCCTGCTGTGAACTTTGAATGAACTTTGAAGATCTTTTGTATTCCTTTTTTCCAATAATTTAAAAGGTAGAAAGTCAGCCTCATTTTTTCTAAATGGGGGATTTTTTTCTCCTGAAAAACAATACTGGAGATTAAACTAAATTTATCACAATTTATCTCTGACTGATATTTTATTCAGCATAATGTTTATGAAAGTATGACCATTCAATCACAAATTTTTGAAACTTTACTATTTTATACATACTTATATATACAACTTGGAAAAAAATAGTTTTTATAACTTTTTACTTTGATCCAATATTACTTTAAACGTCAATATTATTGCAAAATATAAAAGATATGTATGACATAATATGTGAAAAAAACTTTTATAATACATTGTGTAAATTTCATGCAAATTCTCGACAGAAGGTATCAATTCAATCGCAGTATCACATCGAAGTAATTATTATTTTTATCAATGAAAGCTACTGAATTTGAATGAAAAAATCGAGTTACCCAGGTTACTCATAGCGACCTGGGAGTTCTTGAGACAGCTCAGCTTTGCTTTGATTTCCATTATATTTGTTTTAAACATGTTTTCCCACTTAAACATTGGATGTCGGATAGATGTGCAGATCATGTCTATATTGGGTCCGTCAGTCCATGATCTATTCTGGACATCTGTACAACGTCCAAACTAGGTTCACAATTTGAACGTCCATCCATGACCCAACTTGTACGTCAATATGACATTCAACATTCGAATGCAATTTTTTTGGACGTCATGTGGATGCCTATGACAGGTGCAAGAAATATAGTTTTATTTACAAATATCAACATTATACATCTGAATACATATTATTTATAAACAAACATGATTTATTATGTTTTAGCATATTGATTTATTCAGTACGGGGATTTTTTGTTCCTGTTTTTCTTTAACTGGTTTAATTATTTCAATTAATCAATTAATTTGTTTATGCATATATGTATTTATCTGATTATTTATTAGGAAATGCAATTTGTGGGAAATTAGAATTCCTTAAATAGTTTCATGATAGGGTATATCTACCCTTAAAACTGACGCCATGATAGCCATTCTCAGTCAATGCTAAATGACCAACCAAAAGATTCAAACAGTCAATGCCACTCTGATTGGTTGAGGCAACAAGCCAGATGTTTTGGTGTGATTCGGCATGTTCAAGGAAATGCAAACGATTGCACAGCTTTTCAGCCTGCTTCGCAAGTTCACTACCTAAATGAGTCCACCCATTGTTTTCTTGTAAAATGAAGGTTAGTTTGGTCAGCATGGTAAATTCCATGTCCATTTGTACATATAGTGTTAGCTAGTTTAGCATTATTGTCTTAAATTCCAAAAAGATTCTGTGGTTACAGAAGTTAGCATGTCTTAACGGCAGAGATTTTTTCATTTTGCGTTAGCTTGCTGCTACAGTATGTACAGCACTCTTGGTTCAGTTTCAATGGTATTTTGACTGTCCACGAGAGAGCATTTTGTTTAATGTAATTGTAAACTGTTTGTAGCTTGCAAATTGTGAATTCGTATGACAATTAGGCCTGGTTGCCGACAGGATAGGGAGTTCTGGCTCGTGGCTAACTAGCTAGCGCTCGTAGACGGGGTTCACGGAGGATGCAAGGTTGAATGATGCTACTCTCGGTGACTTATCATTCATTAAATGAACATTATAGGTTTTTGCTTTTTTCTGCTTGTGCAGAAGGAGTCGTGAAATCTGATGCGGCCACCACTGAAGAGGACATCGAGATGCCTGTTTCAGAGCACCTCAAGCGTGCACCTCGAAGACATGGAGGTGGAGGATTCACTCAGCACTGATAAGCCCAGCCTACAGGACTATGAACCAGAATTGTTTTTCCCCATGTACGTTCTGAAAACCATGTGAAAACTGAGTAGTGCAGAGCACCCTGTAGCAGTTTTAAGTTGTAGGATCTCTACAATGTCTTTCAACTGAAGCCATGAAGATGATGCTGCTGTAGTTCCAAGTTCTCTGTTCAGATAACAACTGTCACTCTGTGCGTGTCTCTCACACTCACTATCTCTCTTTCTCTCTCACACACACACACACACACACACACACACTTTTCCCCACTTAGTTAAATTTATACGCCTCCTTTCCACTTAAGCCTTTACGCCCTGATGTCTTCCTTTATTTCCAATGGTGTTGAACTGTGTCTGGGGCTCCCAAAGTGTATTAGGTCTGGTATATAGACGCATTTCAGAGCTTTACAATGTTTTTGATGAGAACCAGCAGCCCTGTTTGTTTTATTATTATTATTATTAGTAGTATTTTTAAATAAAGAATTATTTACATAAACCTATGTGTATAACTGTTAACCAAGTTTCCAGAGGGTGTAGGACATGTTTTCCGTACCAGTTAATTCTCCTGTAGCTTTCTGGCTCAACATGTAGTTTGAGCTGGAAATGAATTAACTTTGTATGCGTCTCCAGTTATCTGAGACAGTCAAATTAAGTTATTGGAATATGATCTAGTCCCATTTCAGAAGGTGACATACTGTTCCGGATCATTTTCCAATAACTTCATTTGATTGTCTCAGCCACAGATAACTGGAGACGCATACAAATGTGTAAACAAAGTTACTGAAAAATGAACTGGTGACCTATAGAAAACATCCTCCACCCTCTGGAAACATGGGACTACAATGTCTGCAGAAGCAGTATAAAAACGATGTCTAAAACGAGTCTAAGTTTGACGTTGAAAAGGCAACCATATTTGGACTATAAATAGCCTATACACAGAGGTCCCACAGACGTCTACACTAGACGTTCATTAAATGTCAAAAAAAAGTCGCCTGGCGTTACAAAACAACCCCTTCAGTGGACCAAAATCTGACATCCAAAAACGACACATAAAAGACGTCATTCCGATGTCACTTTGCGCAGTGGGTTATTTCCTGCATGCTGTGTTTTAGACTGTCAGTCTGATTTAAGATCTTTGAAATTGAAGATTTCCGATCATTTGTATAACTTAATGGTTTATTCCGTTTTTTAAATTCACTGTGTATTTGATGCAATGCAATTTTTTATTATACTGTACTGTTACCTACTCACTTTTCATTCAATCACTAGTACAAACCATGAACAAACATAGAAGCTTCTTCAGATAAAAGATGCATCATGATTCAATAATGACAAGCAAACAAGAGATCAGTATTTCACTTGAGTTATTCATCACTTGCTCCGTCATTAGCGTGGAAAAATTTGCAGAATTAACAGATACAGTATGAAATATAGTAACTGCTTGGGATAAAAAGATGCGTCATGATTCATTGATGATGAATTAACATGAGATCAGTATATAACTAAGACTTAGTTTGTGGTTAATTAATACATAAGTAATGGTATAATACTGCATTACATGTGTCCCCTCAAATACAGTGTAAATTCAGTGAAAACTTGGGCATTCAAACAGCCCTTCATATCCTCTCCATGGGCCATCACTTCTGTTTCTTTTCCATATGATCTTGTTTCGTCAAGATCCAGAATTCCCAGAAATTGCATTTGACAGCCAAAGTCCTGGTTTCCATGCATCAATATGCAAACCCTCAGTGGGATTCGACAGTCAGCTTTGAAGCAACAGTGGCTGCCTTTTAACCGCAGAGAAGGTGTGGCATGCAGGGGAATGCGGATAGCTTAAGTAACAAGCGCGGAAGAAGCGGGACTTATTCAATGGCAGCTCACGTAGGTAACCTTTGAGTTAGCTAGTTATAGCCAATTAATGTACAATAAGGGTAGAAGTGCATTGTGTGACCAAAAGTCAGCCCCCCCTATATCAAAGACATCCAAGACACATGAAACAAATCTATACGTGTGTTTTTCCTTTTTTACGGCTTCTCTCTCTTCAGCAGCCTTGGTTTATTCATAGACTCCTATGCAAACACTCCACCTCTCAACCCTCAAGAGCGCTGGAATAAAAGCGGACTTCCTTACAATGTCCATTGCTGTTGCAGCGATATATACAGTAAAGTCAGTTATTCTCCTTTAATTTTAATCTCCTTTAATTTTTATTACGTTTCACGTCTGCCACACACACACACACACACACACACACACACACACACACACATTATGCTTTGAAATCAACACATTACAATTTGTGAAGACATCAATAAGAATGCAAATAAATAAATGAAATTA
>JAABNX020000053.1:14629040-14641670 GCA_015163995.2 Mormyrus lacerda | reverse complement strand
AAGGTATATATATATAAAATTTTAAAACCTTGATTTGTTGAGTTGCTTCATTACAAATAAACTTCTGTTATTCAGATTAATTGTCAAAAGAAGACTTTTTCTCAAACTAATTTTTTTTCTCAAGACAAGGAAATCTAGTTTATGCTAGAATGAAAGACGGTGCAGTCAGTTTTAGGCAAATTCTACAATCAGCAACCACAAAACGGATTATGCATGTATTAAATATTTGTTTAAAAACAAAACATAAAAATAAAAACTAAAAGCATGTGCAACATTCATGTTTGCAGTGAAAGAACCCTTCATGTCTCAGTCAACAGGAAGTTCTGAAATGCTGCTCCTTCTGGTAAAAGGTGGTAACCAGTGGATAAGTTTTATTTTTGGCTGCGGGATCTTCTCCACTATAGTGCCCGTGATGACCAAGAGTTCAGCTGAAGTTACCCAGGTGACAAAGGGTTCAGAATCACACCCTACATCTAAAACAGTGCAGATAAACGTATGTGCAATTTTGTACTGTTTGAATTCTCAATAGCAAAATTGACTCACTGTACAGTACAGCTACACACACTGCACTGCAAATTGTGCTGTGTAGACAATGTATACCGCTGTGCCACAAGGACTAGCTGCACTGCAAAGCTGCTACCAGCTGTCAACTGACCACAAGTAAGACAAACATTTTGATTAAATAGCAAAAAGTAACATAGTGATACCAGCAATCTCTGTAACGGTTGACAGAGGAATTTGAAATAGCAATATAATTATATACTGTAAAAATATTTTATTAAATAAGAACAATAAAAAATACAGGCATAGGCATCATTTCACGCTGTCTTTTGCTTTTTGCAGATATGTCGTTGCTCTGGTACCAGTAAATCTAGTCTGAAACCATTGTCATGTTTCTTTGACTAATGCCCTATAAAGTGATGCACATGGAGTTTCCTGCAGGAAATGGAGTGAACCATTTCGCACCCAACCACAGTCACAGCATCATTCTGGAGACTGGCCCACAATCATTTCCATCACTCAGCTCATGTAGTGATCATGTGGCTGGTGGGCCGATCCTCACTCAGCTATCATGGGCAAGAGCAGCCCGAGTGCTACAATGCGGGCCCACCTCCCAAGGCTAGACTCAGCGCCCCCTTTGTGCAGACGTCCCTCGGAGCAGAACTGAAACTCTAGCCTGTGGATCTACGACTCATTCCAGGGCAGCTTAATCAGCAGTCCCGGTGATTCCGGTGGCCAGCACTCGCTCGCATTATTACTTGCAATGTACTGCACTGTCACCTACGCACTTTTCATAATTGTGAAATATGTCAGTCTGCTCAGGTGTGCAAACTGAACCTTGCACTTTCTTCTCCTTTCACACGCAATAACGCCCCATAAGACACCAGGGTGGAAAGGTACCCGCCAAACAAATCCATCCTAATACAAAAGCAGCCTCTGGTTATTACAGAAATATCATAAATCGCGTCAGAATGCCACATTTCGCACCAAAGTTATATAATAATGCCAGAAAGGGCCTGTGATTTTCAGCCCTTTGATCATTTGCCTCTTCTGTTGGTTAAATACAACATAATGATTTATCCAACCTCAAAAAAGTAGCTACAGAAGAAGCAGTGATATTATGGAAATGGTTCGGAAATCTTTCTGCTTGTTTTTCAGACATGACAGGTGGCCTGAACACTTCTTGATACCACACCTTTTCTCTGCATATTATTATAGCATGAATGACTCCTGAAGTCAACCTGCCGACAGCATCTATGAGACTAACCAGAGGCTACAGCCAATTAAATATAGACTGAGACATTTAAATCAAAATCACATAAATATTAATACCACTAATTTTTGAAGCACTAGCTTTTGAAGAATAATAGACTGTTCAGAGTGTGCTTTAACTGTAGTCCTGGAATACACCTCAGCCACTTCAGAAAAGTAACTAAATCAGAAATAACTCTTAAAAAAACTCGTTGCTAGTCTCCCCTTATATTGCACTAACATCTCTTATCAATAAATCACGAGAAAGCTTCATCGTTCATGTACCGTGACAATATAGATATCTAAAGAATAACGGTACACGTGTTTATCGCTCGTCAGTCTGGTGTCTGACTGCTATTCTCTGCAGGTCAAACTACTACACATGTCACATGTGTGCCCTTGGCAAGATAAAAGGGAATTTCAATACATCTAATACTGCCATTATATAAAATTCACATTGCTAAAAGAATTTCTACAGTATTGTACAAAAGTTTTAGGCTGCCGTGGAAAATGTTTAATGCTTTATCAGCGTAGTATGTGTAAATATCCTCAGAGAGTAAAAAACTGTTTAACATACAGTATATGCAAATGAACTGTCATGTAGTGAACCAAGACAGAGAACACGGATTCGTTTATCGGGGCAAGCAAAAGAGGATTTATTAAACGCATAAACAAATGAGGTCATGGGGATGAAGAGGGAGAGAACCTGAATGTAAAAGCACACGACGTGACATTAACAGTAACTCAAAAAATAACAATTTGTTTCCGGATAGTTACCGATATCCCCAGGGGCACCCCGGGCATGGTAGATATTTGTTAAATCTCACCACCAGCTGACTAAACTAATTAACCTAGTTAAATAACATGATGATGCATTGATTAGCCAAACATGCTAGCATGCTAGGTGTTTGAGTCAACAAATACATATTGCATGGTTACTGCAAACACTTGGGTGACATTCTGAGTGAGATATTTTGAAATTACTAAGCTAACATACTATGACAGACATAAAATCATAGTTTTACAGCAACATAAATATAATTTAAACGTAATTTTCTTTGGCAGCCTAAGGCTGCTGCACAGTAATACATTATGTATCTGATACATTTTGTTTTGTTCTAACTCGCAAAAATAACCATGGACCCGGGAGAGACAGAGACGGGTCACATTGGAGAAAAAGTCCAATTCGAAAAAGCTGGTATGTAGAAGGGTGGGGGGGAGACCAATTGGATTTTGTCAACATTCTCACAGTATTATTTCCTGCCAGATGTACTTTTTGCAGGATGTACGGGTGCAGGGTGTGTGTGTGTGGGGGAGGGGAGGGGAGTCTCAGGTGCACTATGGGAAATGAGAAATAAAAGGGAGCGCAAACTTAAATATCCACATGGCAGAGGCACACTCGCTGTTATTCTAATGGAGTTAGGGAACGAAACTGCAGCCTCCTGCAGCATGAAAACAGAAGTGCGGGGGGTGACGACTGTCAGTGAACTCAATATATGGATGCAGTCTAGTGATGAGGGGTACATGTCCATGTCAGGGGGGTCTGGAAAGGAAGCCTGCTGTTTGGAGTCCCGTGTCTTTCGGGGTGCAGCCTTCTCCTCTCGTTTTCAATTAGCATAATGTGTCTAGATTTGTCCCACCCCCTCCAAGTGTCTGACACCGCTCACCGTTCCATGCAAAGGAGGCGGGGAGGGAGCTGCTGCGCCCGAACCATATAAAATTTTGGAATAAAGATCCGAAGCAGGATGAAAATCAGTATCGTGTTTGTCGCTTTTTTTTTTTTTTTTTTTTTTTTTAATCCAAGCAGCACCATGCTACGCAGGCTTGTCGCCTTAAGTTCAAAGACTTCATAATGCAACCACGGATATACGTGGGGTGAATTCACAGGACACTGCCCCCAGGTGAAAGCTGATTGGCCGCCTCCCCTGTCCACCCACCTATTCAAAAAGCGTCGTTAGCTAATGATATAGTCAGTACATCGGTATGAATGATGCCCCTTCTGAAAACCTTCCCACAAAATCACAGAATCACCCATGAATTCAACCCCCTAATTCCCAGGTATTTTCTGTCTATCATAGCTGAAGAGGATATTTATGGTGATTCATACCCTTGCACGCTCGGGAACACATGTGCCACCTATTTGTTATCAAACTGTTGCATGTCACCCTGTCACGACTGACATTTATGTTAATGTGAATACATGTCTGACTATTACTTAAGCTCCCTGCTTAAAAATCCTCTTTATCTTGACAGTTGTTTCAAACCCGTAGGGGCTGGGATAGGGGGGTGGGGGGGGGAGCGGGCTTCATTATAGCTATCATGTCCCAGAGTCCAACTCCATAGACAAATACGCGTCCGCTCCTGCACAGATCAATTTCACGGCTCGGTGCCGCGGGCGGTGGATCACCGGTGCGTCTTAATCCCGCCGCATCCGTTAAAACATGCCAACCGGCTACAAATTAATCACGACACCTTTATTCTGCTTTACTGACACGTGTAGATACGCCCCCTGCTCACGCCCTCCGCAGAGGAGACTCCAGCCACGTAAACGGCTTGTCCTGTAACATCAGTCTTTGGGGGGGATTTCAGAAACATGACCAGCTGGATAATTGAAAATTAAATTTTACTGAATCCTTGTGCTATGGCAGGCCAGTGTTTGAACAGTACCTAAAGAATTTTGAAAGAAATAAACCAATTTGGAAACAACACGAGTGAGACGATATCCTCCCTTATACAGATCTGATAGATTATATTCTCCTATGCTTAGAAGTGCTACTTTCAAAATATGACAGGGTACAAAGGTCAGGGATGCGTGTTAATTATTGAAAGGCCATCATCTGCCTGAGAACTACATGCTGTGCCGTGTCTGCTGCCGGTGACTCATGTGAGACGAGGACTGCCAGAGACAGGGCAGATGTAAGATGAATATTTACTGATGATGTTTAATTTAAAGCAAAAGTTCACTGGCAGAAGTGTTGCGGCACACCCACTCTGAAGCTGAGGCAAGTATTGCAAGTTCGATTTGAAATTGGGACATAAGGTCTTCAGTGTCTCAGTACAAGAGCCAACTTCACACTGTGGTGCTACCTGAGAACGTCGCAAGATGCCTGGAATCTCCACCCACGATCCAGCCCGCAAATTGCACTTCTGACATTCGAAACGTAAAAATCTTACAAGAATGAATTCATGTGACGATTATTTGGAATGATTTGTGATTCTTTCAGCTGCCCATATTAACCTGCATGGTTTCTTGCGTTTCTGAATGTTCTGACTCTGGAGAAGAGCAGAGCTTGTAAATGGACTAACAAAAATAGAAGAGAGTGCTCCTGGACCATGGCAGAAGCATGCCATGTCCACTTGTCTGTTTGCTTTTGTAAAACCCAAATATAACCTTCTGCCTTTTCATTTTTTATCTAAACTGTCAAAGCCGGCCCACCTCAGAATATACTTTTTCGCCTAGTGATGCATGTTGGGATTTGGCTAATGCTCCCAAACTATCACTATGTCTGAGGGAACTAACCAGCAGCCCTGATGAACCACAGCTGCTCCTTTCCCTCTTTAAAGCCCCTTGACCGAGCACTCAGCGTCAGGTATTGTTTGAGGGATACGACGTACTAAACATTTAATCTCTGTCTTGCGTCCCGCCCTTGCTATCCTCTCCAGCCTACCCCCCGATCACCTCCCTCCCCGTCTCCCTCAGATCTCCGCGATGATCTTACCTCATGTCTTCTGTGCACTTGTAGGATCGAATCCCTCGGCCTCTGACTTCTGCCTCTGGCACCCTGACACCCACAGCTGCCTGCCGATTTACTGTGCGACTGCCGGTCTTCTCTAATAAAACCCTGTTGTCTGCAATTAGGTCTCTGAGCTTCTGTCCTGACAGTAGCATTAAATATACAGTCAATTCCAAATCGCAACCCTCATTGAGCAACCGATATCGTTGGCAAAAAAAAGAAAAGCCACGGATGTTTTTCAAGCTATTATTGACGTTCTATCGATTTTCCTTAAATTGTTTTTGAGTAAATGTTTTGTGATTGTTCATCACTGCGTTCTCCACAGTGTTCCAAAAGTTCACCCTGGTGCCATGGTGCATGAGGGCGCTAGCTGAGGTTCACGCCCGTGAGGGAGACCATGTCATGGAAATTGCTGGAGTGTGTACACCATTTTAGCACGGGTCATTATAGGCCATCGGTTGAGGATAGAGGTTGGCCTGTCTAGCAGTGGGGACTTTTTGGGAAACTTCTCGAAAGTGATCTGCGGATGATCTCTCAGAAGTGGACAGCTTCACCCAAAGGGCATTCAGCGGGTCCTGGGGCCCCGACAGTTGTTCTGTAGCCTCACAGAAACTCTAGTGCCTTAATAGCCCCGCAGCATTAGCCCAAGTGGGATTCCACAGGAAGGAAGTGGCACTTACAGCGCACGGCTTGTCCAAGAACCAAGTTTGACGACCCTCAAATTAAATGATTGGATTGCTTGGTCTGGAGGGTGGGGGGGGGTTTGCCTTTCCCAAAATTGTCACATAGGGACTTAATGACTGGTTTACTGCTCAAAGCGGGGTACTCTTTTCAGCCACATTGATTGTATTGGTGAAATGTTCTCCTTGGGCGTAATTGTCTGACTCCCTCGAAGCCTCTGTAATTTCCCGAATAGCCAGGCAGCTGGCTCCAGCCCAGGAACGGGAACAAAGGCAATCTGTTCGGCAACAAGGAGACGAGGACACAATTTACAATCATCCTCCCTTTACTTTGTTTTTCACAGCACTGTGTCCTCCATCTTTGACTGGAATTTTGCCACTCGGCCGCATTTTTCACCTTTTAGTCTGATTATTAAGGGATATTAACCAACCCAGGAGACCTCTGGGCCTGACATCAGTGAAACACATCAGCAGAGATTCCATCTAGTGTTGTGACAGCGTTGCTTTCCCCGCTGACAGATATGTTTCTGTTCAGCTCCCTGCAGGCGAACATCTGATTGTCTGTCACGTTGCAGGAAGCATACAGTTTTCAAGGGAGAATAAACAAGGGATTTGGGGCACTTCGTATTTAGTTTGTCTGCACATATTAAACTGTCCTATCGCTTGTATTCTGTAGTGCATTCTTTCGAAGGGGATGAAGGGATTGTGGACAGGAAATCAAAAGCAAACAGAAATTTGGCACTGGGATCTAACTGGTATTCACCTGTGGGACAGGAGATGTGTCATGCACTCTCTGAACTGCTGGCGTATAAAGGCTATTTTGGTTCAGACCATTAACTGGTTTTGCGGATGGAGCCAAATGGCTGGATGAATTAATCCAAATAGCTCATGTCACCTCTACAGTCTTCTGACTGTATTATTACTTGACAAGCCGCCTTTTTTGTGGAGTACTGAGGACTTCTTGGAAGATCTGTCATTAAAAATGAACAGCTCGCCCACCGCCGATTCACTAGCGTGTGCAAAACAAGCACAAAGTTGACACTAAGCTTGCCTCTCTACCCACTGCAAAGGAGGAAAAAGGTATTCGCCTTTGATCCTAAGGATGAGCGACCTATGGTGACGAGCGAATCAGACACGTAATCACAGCCATCGCGGAATCACTCAGAACAAAAGAAAATATTTGGGGGGTTGACTTTTCCACTTTCTCACTATATGCCACCCAAATGATCAAGACTAAATGTTCAGTGTTCAGTGCTATTGTCGGGCGTAGATTACAGCCATATTCTAACCACGTTTCCCAGTCCCGGTCCTCAGCTCATGTATAAATTGCACAAATGAATTCTTACTTATGTGCTACCTGCAGATCAAAGTACCAAAGCAGCAAGCATAATAAGTTTAGACTGAAGGTCATCATTACACCAGCCTCAAGCACATTATTTATATTTAAGTATGAATTACTGGTACTATTTTACATCACGAGAAAGTTCATAGTAATTCCATTAGGGTTTTATGTCTGATACTTTTATTCTGGTTCAACTGCCATAAATTGCATTTTTGGGAAATATATTTATGCATTGTAGCATGACTACTGTTCTACAGGATGTTACAACAGAATCCCAATGTACTGGTAAACTTTGGGTTACACTTTTTTGACTAAACATCTCCAGTAATGCATATTTAGAGAAGAAAATCTCCCATTGGCCATAAGGCAAAAAAAGTTAAATTAGTGAATCACAGTGATTTGAGCAAAGAACCTATTTTGTAATAAACTTTATCTAATTAAAAGGGTACCTTAGGGACCTTGCCTTGAATTAACAGCTAAGCTGTTCCAAAGAGGTGATACCATAAATGAAAGACAATAATTTTATAATTAGCTCTCAGTATGAAATAGCTGTTTTTCACACATTGTCATGCTGCATCAGATAGAACTACATGATGACAGTGCACCATACTTGTTTCTCAGACAAAGACTAAAAACTCCTGTTTTAAAGAAGTTTCTTAATGTGAGTTGAATTCAAAACAATTACTTGACTCTTCCAAAAAAGTCTTTACTGTTGAAACGAGGACTTGCATCGGACTTTATCACAATCGTTAAAAGTCAAGTAGACAGCATCGCCTCTCTACTCAGCTACTTCTACTGGCTTATAGGTTTCGCTTAACAAGGGTTAATCAAGTCAGAATCACATATACAATCGTAAAAATTCTTTAAGAATCTTCACTCTGTGTTCTATGAAAGAACATTTTATGCCCATTCTTGACAGATCACTCTTTGATCATGCCTTTGAATTCTTGCATAACCATTTTCAGAAAGTTCAGTGCTAAAAGACAGTAAAAACAATGCAGTATTTTCTTGCATGGCAAAACGGCACCACATTCTGCAGAAGCGTGTGAATGAGTTTCACGCAGTGGTGTTTCCTTTTACATGGCCTCTCTCCCTTGTTTGTAAACCCAGTATTATTCTAATAAAGGCCCATTTGGATCTAGCAGCCCAGTTCCCTGATAAGAAAAATATTCTTCCTTAAATATTCATCAACAAAGTTCCACTATGCTCGATGAACAAAGGTGTATGGATATTTTTTTCTGAAAACAATAAGACGATACTGAATGAGTCCAATTAAAAGTCTGACATTTTTCTCTTGTCTTGGATTCTGAGAATTTAAGAACTGAATACAAAAAATGACATTGGCACACACAGAACAGCATATATACAAATACATGAGGATCTAATTTCTTTGAAAAACATCTGTCCTCATTCCCACCATTACCTGGCAGAGAAAATGCTCTGTGTAAAGAAATTGCTTTTGATGGATGTCAGACTAAGATCCTATTATAGATTTTTTTTAACCCCATCTCTTCCTGGGAATTCAGCTCACTGGTATTTTGTTTTTCATCAAAAGGAAAAACAAATGCCAGACCAGGAGAAAGCACTTGACAAATTAAAGTTTAAACGCAAACCACAAATTTATTCTGAGATTTCGTTAAAATCGTTAAGACACTGGCATGATTATTCCCTTTGTGTCCCATCTTTTTTCATCATTCCCTAAGATATAACCCAAAAGAAAATCCGTTAAATGAACGACGTGTGCTGTATGACATTCGTAAGACATCGATGAAATGGATCATCCTCTCTCCGCAAATCTGAGCCATGTCTTCCATATCCATGTGGCTTCTGCCGTCACATATCGTCTTCTGTCTCTCATACTCATACTTTCCGTTTTTAAAAAGAAGAAAATTATTTCATTCTTTCTGTGATAAGTTTTTTTCCCCCCATCTTTTTTTTTTTACAGTTTCACCAATTGAAGGTCCTGCTGTAGCAGTAGCATCCAATTACTGTTAGTAGAGGCTTGTCCTGCCACAATATAAGATCCCCAGCTTATCCACCACAATGCCAAAGGGATCCGTTGGGCCTACAGAATGTTGTGGGATCCCACCGTTAATAAATTGCACCCCGCAGAATCACTTTCTACTTGGCTGTCAGCACTTGCTGCAGCAACAGATAAATAAATAAGAAACCAATACCCACTGGGAAATTTGTCTAGGAGTCTACAAAGCTGGACCCAGCAAAACACAAGCAGACACACCAATTCCTCATACAAAAGACATTGGCCAGAGAAGTAATAAAAATGGCTTTATAAATCTCCTTCTACAAAATACTAAGGTGCCAATAGAAAGTCAGTGGATCTGAATTGTATTGAATTATAATACAAGTTTTACCTTCATTCCTCCACGTGTGGCTGAGCTGTGACAGTGGCTATGAGCAGATCCCTGTGAGAATTTCACCTTTAATGCTAAAGTGCTCCGATCTGCTTTACAATCGTCGCCGGCCGTTTATAAGCTTTTACCCTCCTGATATTTTAAGCCCGAGCTAGGAATTCTCTCGCGGCAGCACGAGCCTGGAGCAGCCCCCAGTCTGGAGGCCATCCGGGCAGATACAGTGTTTCATTCCCGCGCCTGCGGGGGTCCCCTGCTCTGTGAATAACCATTCAGCGAAAGACCAATCCACCCCCCACATCACCACGCTGCTTCATCCAGGGACCAATTGGCACCGCTGGAAGTGGGAGGAACCGCATCAATCAGACCCAGAGGAGTCCAGCGGACCCAGGTCCCCGAGGCCCAGTGAACAGACCGGACGGGGGGGGCATCTTGGTGGAACCTCGTCATGGGGCGCAAAAAAACAGAAACGAGAGAGCTACTCCGAGGAGAAAAATGAGACCAGATGCGAGAAAATGGCTGTGAAGCAAAAGACAGCCGTATTTCTATGGCACTTATGAGTTGATAATATATAGAGAAAAAGCCATACAGCTGGGAGCTAAAAGTGGGCAGATAGTACTTTTCTTTTTCAATGCTACCTGTCAGTCCAGGATGAGATGGATGAGAGCAGGAAGGATCCGCTTCAAGAAAATAGGCTTCTGCATCCATGTATTTGCCAAGGTAGCAGTTTTTGTTGCTTGTCCCAGTGCAGGTACAAAAAGTATTTTGCTTGCTCCCTCATTAACCACAGTGCTGGGGGTGATGCAGATCGATGGATGCCCTGTTTTTTTTTTTATTTAATAAAGGCAGACAGCATCTTCTAACTGAGAGAGTACAGCAGTGAACTGTAACTGGGAGCCGCTTCTGGGAGGCGCGACTGGGAGGCGCTACTGGGAGCATCTACTGGGAGGCGGTACTGGGAGCAGCTACTGGGAGCTGCTTCTGGAAGCAGCTACTGGGAGGCGCTACTGGGAGCCGCCTCTGGGAGCAGCTACTGGGAGCAGCTTCTGGGAGCAGGTCACAGTTTAAGCCTCCCTGGGCACTTCTGGATAACGAGGGCGCCCAGATGCCATGGCAGATGCTCTCGGCATTGGCATGGCAAGACACGCCGTGCCCTTGTCGATCGGAGATTGCCAGAACGGTTCTTGAAGCGATCATGCTAATTAGCTGTGGCAAGACTGTAGCCTGTAGCAATGACTCTGTCTGCTCAGTGGGAATGGATACGATTCGTATTGGTAATCCATTAAAAAAACAAACTAACAAACTTGGGGGGGAAAAGCAGTTCTTGTGAAAATGCCTGATTTGATTTTCTAATTTGGTTAGGTTCTTAAGATCTTAATTGTAAGTTTCCTGGCACTGAAATCAATCTATAATGTTTATTGCATGTTTTAAAAGGCTTTGAAAAGCAACAGAACCACAACTGATCTGACCGTTCCTGTGTTCCAAAGCCATATTTGCTTTGGATTTAAATTCCTATACATGCTATTACTGTATTCCTAAATGCCATTATTATATTCTCACATATGATGCAATGATTTGGATGTTTATGCTTGGAAATAAATGCCTGAGAGACCCTCTAAAACTTGTAATGGTGCACTGGGATTCTGGTGCTTGGTTTGGTATCCGCTCACCATGCTAGGTGATTGAAAAGAAGAGAGCAGGTCCTAGTTTGCTCCACTCAGCAAACCTTTATACATTTGGGAGTAAAGCAGCATTTGGCTGCTTGCAGTTTCACCGCTTTCCACGAGCAGACAAATCCGTCGGCCAAAGTAGCTTATTTCCATTTGCTAGATGTAGAGAGTAATGAGTTCCGGAGTCGTTTCCATAACCTATAGAAATGGTATTTTAAATTCTCTTTCATTTAACTCCTAAGCTCTTTAAAGCCCTAAAGATTTCCCCAGTATAATATTTCAAAATTGACTCATGAAATATAAGAATTGTCTCATATTCAATATTTCCTAGTTTTTGTTTTTCTGTGAATGTGCGCTCATTTAGCTCAGCTTGAAGTAATTTAATATATATTACACTGAATAACAGTTTTAAATAACACCAATTAAAATGGCCATTTTCATATTCATTATTTTCATTTTCAATTTGAATGTCTGGGGGTAAAATTACAAAGAATAAACAAATTTTGATATGATACATTAAGTAAATCATTTTGATAAGATGCATTAACCTATTCATTTAGGCCTGTAGACTCATTATGTTATTTTCAGATTAAAGCATATATTATTAAATCAACTTCCATTGAAGTCTTAATTTATCAGGCATCTGTGTTTATGTAGGTTACCCTGCTCTGATAGACCTTTATCTAAAATGCCCCTTAGGAAATAGTACAAAACCATTTGCCTATATAGTTTATATGTGGACAACATTCAATACTATCAAACCGCTTATTTGTTTTTTAAGAAACTGTGTAATAGCCGACAGCAGCATGCTCTATCCCATATCTATAACTATATCACAATACTTACATTTTATTTATTTTGCAGACACTTTTACCCAAAATGGCATACAATGGAGACGGCAGGGTTAGACAGTTCTCGGAGCAGCTGGGGGGTTAAGGGCCTCACTCAGGGGCCCGACGGTGACATCACTCTGCCAACCCTGGGATTCAAATCTGATCTTCTGATCGCTGCCTCCTACCCACTGGGCCTATGCCATTATTGATATATATATATATATATATATATAGCGATCACACACCAGAT
>JAABNX020000053.1:14605753-14620273 GCA_015163995.2 Mormyrus lacerda | reverse complement strand
ATATTCTTCACCCAGCACTCTGGCACTATTGCAAAACAAGGAGTCTAGGGAAATGAGAAATATCTTCTTTTTTATGAACCCCCGCCCCCCACCCCCCGCCAGCAGGGTTATCTTCACAGCTATGGCAACCATGGTCAGAAAATAAAGATGGGATAGAAGAAGTGGGGGGGGGGGGGATGTTGAATATTAATAAAATGCAGCTAAGGTAGAAAGCGGGCATGTTTTTCATCATACGATTGCAAGCAGATGGATACGCTGGAAATCTATTAAAAACTGCCACTTTAGTTGCTCGTAAGACAATCTTATCATGGGATATGTTGGTTATATTGTATTAACAATGAATTCCCATACCAGGCTCAATGCCAATGAGATACAAAGTTGAAAATAGACCTTGCAAAGTTTCTTAAGGAGGATAAGTGAGTGAATACATCATCTTATATAAGCATGAGAAACATTTATACTAGACTAATTTTATCAATACTGTAAAAAATAAAAAAGAAAGTTTTTCAATATACTTGTTGCACATATCAAAGAAGGCCTGTTACTATGTGGTAATGACATACTTCTGACAAGTGGTCAAGGCTGGCTTCCTATCTTACACTGCGTCATGCCTTCAGTCCGTCGTCGCAAAGTTATCCCACCATTGATGTCACTGGGAGTAGTATTCTACTATTTGCACAATGCATAGTTTTCTATAAAAAGTATTAGATATAACTGTATTGTAAGTATTTTTATAATGGAAAATACACAAAATGGGAAGATATAATATATAATATAAATGTCCTCTAGAAGCTGTCTACTGAAATTTCTAATCTAAACTTTTCCTTACATTATGGCCATTTGATAGTCTCAGTAGGGTGGGTCAGGAGACCAGGTTTGGTATCTTGATTAACTTCATCTATCTCATGTTCCATGCGAAGAGTTTAGATTAATGTGTTGTTTCTCCAAATCCTCGGCTAGATCCCTACGCCCCTGCAAGCCTGTTCAGTGTCCCCAATATGTCTGTGCAGTTTTCATTTCCATCCCCCCAGAAAAGGCAGTTTTCTGTATTTCTGTACTGTATACTGTCCATCTTGGTTATATAAAATACACTATATTCCCCAAATAAAGACCCCTTTTTGGCAGACGCTCCTCTGCCATTCCAAGTGCACACACTTTCACTCACATGTCATATACACCTTCTCATGCTGCAGTGAAACCAGCTCAGAAACCTTATCCGTTCTCTGGAACCACATTAAGCATCAAATGTCATAATTAAACTGGGGGGGGCTTTGATGAGGGTTGTACAGTAACACGTTTCCTGTCTCTCTGCATTGCTATTGACATTTTAACAAAAAGTAAAATACGTCATAATTTCATACACGCGTTTTAATCCACACGTGTGTCGCAAACAGCCTCTGGCATAATGATACGTCCACGTACTGATACATTTCCAGTGGTCCCTATTCTCTCCATTTTCTTCACAATGAATCGAGCCCTTTACAGTTTCAAGCCGTCACTGTTAATAGCCTAAACAATGCAGTTCAGCATGCCTGCCCTCGTCATTAATTCTGTCTCTGCCATCCCTAAAAGCAGGGCATGAGTGATATTTATTCTGCAGACATTTCTGCAGTAGAAGTGGAGCAGATACTTAATCAAAGGTGTTTTTACATAACAAGCAAAAAGAGTGGATACGCGACTCCTGCGGTAATTAACATTTCAGTGGGACGCCTCGTGATTCATGTTTACTCGTTACGGTGTGACAGTGCTGGCTGAGCCTCAGACCCAAACAATTAAAACAATTACGGCTGTCCACCATCTCCTACGTCCTTCACAGTATACCAGGTATAACCCCCCCCCCCCCCCCCAACCACTAACCTGCAATACAAATATCGGGGGGGTCGCATGAAAATGCAAAAAATGGCTAAACTGTATTCCACAATAGCTGCATGTCAAATTTGTTAATTTGTCAAAAGAGCTTAAGCAGAGCGAGTTTCATGCCTGCGTTTATATTCACTCTGGTGAAAACGATGCACCCGCACCTCAAAATAGAGAGTGAATGAGAAATATTTCCCATGTTTTATTATTTTACAGGCTCTGGTTTTCATATTTATATTCTGTCTTTTAAGATGTGACACCTGACTATGTTTGTGGCAGTACCCCTTATCCTGTATGGTTACTCTGTTAACTATATGTAGATGAACAGCTGCAGTGGGTATATTTCTTAGAATTTTGTATGGCTGCTTAATGTAAAACTGAAGACTTTAGATTGCACTTTCTCTCTATGGTGACAGCTGCAAATCACCGCCTTTGCTTTTCAAGATGTCATCTAACTTACATTTTTTTCTGTATTCTATCACCTCAATCTACACCGTTTCCCTCAAATCTTTGCATTCTGTTCCCTTTGTAAAAGCAACTTAAATTGACTATATTGTGGGTGTTCCGGCAATACAATTTTCTATTGCTGTATTTATAAAGCTGCATTTAAAAATCTGCCCAAACATGAAATTAAACAAAACAAATTTAAATCATTTGCATTACCCAGTCTTCCCACCACGTGATTAGTGGTGCCCATCATAGACATGCTGTAATTTCCCAGAGAAGCAAATCTATGCAAATAACCAGCATGGCTCCCCTGCAGTTATTACCCATAAATGACTCTCCTGTAGTTCGTGAGCAGTGTAATGAAACATTACCTATGATTAGCTCAAGCTGATTAGCCGAAAGACTTGAAAGAAAGCGGCTTCTCGCCTGCGATTCTCACCTTGTCCATGCATGGTTAGACGTTCTACGGTGCGAACTATTATGTTTCTTTTATTGCAATCAGGACTAACAATACTGACATAATTGGAAATAAGAATCGGGAAGATAAGTAAGTTATTGTAAGAGTGCAGAGTTGTATACTGGCTTGTGTGGGGGGGGGGAGACATAGAAAGACATTAAGATTTGTAATTTATTGGAGAATTGGAATGTTAGTACGAATGCTGCATTAATCTTGTGAAGGTCACACGTCACCAATTACTAAAAATAAAAAAAGGCATGAATAATTCAGTCTGCGGTTGGTAAAATATTTGAAATTCCAGCTGGTGGCACCTGTCAGATCAAACGGAAACAAATGAACTGAAAGGGAACGGATGCCATAGTAATCAAGGGGTAATAAATCTGTAATCGCAAAGGCGATCAACCCAACGAATAGCGGATGGTGTAGTGGTTAAGGAAAAAAACTATTATAACCTCAAGAAAGAACTGCAAGCTTTAGCTAAGCAACAAGGCATAATGCCAAAATAACGATTTTTGCAAGCTTAGCACTTTTTTTGTTATGACTTTTCCCTACGAATACGCAATCAGACTCCTGCCCAGTCATTACTGTTGTTGCCTGGGATTCTCAGTCTGTCTACATATAATAGTCTCTATACTGTATAAAGCAGTGCTTCCTAACTCGGTTCCTCAGGGATCCCCAGACGGTCCATGTTTTTGCTCGTAGCATTCTTGGGAGCTGGGAGGGAGCAAAACCGCGGACTAAATTGTAACATTTTTAAGTTTATAAAAGTATACTTTTATGTATACTTTATAAGGTCATTTATTTTTACAAAAGTATACTTTCAAGTATGCAAGTACTAGTGTACTAGATATATACTTCTAGTCCACATTTTAGTTTAAGTATATTTAAAGTATAGCATAGGTACACTTTTCTATATATTGCCATTGTACTAGTTACAAACTTCTAGTCCACATTTGAGTTTATTGAAGTACACTTGAAGTATACTTTTATGAACTACCTATTAAAAGGAAAGTGTACTCAACCTAATCAAAAACCAAACCCGAAAACTAGACCACCGGTAATCTCCAACCCAAACTGAAATAACAAAGTAAAATAACAAAACTCAACACTCTAAATCATGTTGAGAAGAAAACTACAAAAAGGAAGCAGCTGCTGTTGCTGTCAGGTTGGGTGTGAGAGAGATACCCCTCACCCTCCCTCTTTTCTCTCCTGGAAAATGATTTGCTCCAGGTGCTTCATACCTACAAAGGAAGGCAAAGAGAGAGAGAGAGACAGAGATAACACTCCCACAGGCAGTGTGCAGTATTGCACCCACATGCCACGCGTAACACTAAGTATTAGTACTTTGTGGTAGAAAGAAGTAAAGTATACTAAAGTATAAGCTTTAGTATTAAAGTATAAGTGTAAGTATCAATGCACTTAGTCTTAGACTTTTTCAGTATAAGTCAAGTATACCTCACTATACTATTCTTAAGTATTTAAAATATAGTATATAAAAAGTAAACTTCAAGTATACTGCCTCAGTTTTAGTATAAAATAAGTATACTTGTAATACACTTGAATAAACTACTTTTTGCTCCTGTCTGAGTTTGTTGCTGAAAACACCGAAAAACACAAAGTGCTTCTGAAAATGCAAAATGAAAGAAGACTATTAAAGTTACTAAAGGTTGCTGTGTGCAGTTTTGGTTCCCTTTTTAAAAAAAATGTATCTCAAAAAGCTGAACATGCATTTTTGAGAGCTTACATCTTCTGCCCGAGTACCCAAAGGAACCTTGTGACCAGATTCATTATCAGAAAGACATCGCATGCAATTCCGTAGGAATTTGGTTCATTCTGAACAATTAGACCTGTGGTGTTCGTATCATAAAAATATGAAGGTTATTTGTTTTAAAAACGTGTACTTCATTTATATAATCATATTCCCATTCATCATCATTTTCTAAGTAGGGCCTTTGTCCAGCCCCCACAGATTTCTTGGTCTTCTCTTCTTGAATTTAATTCCAGAATTTAAACCACAAACATTCATCACATTGATATCTGGAAATTTTTATATCCATCAAGTATAATGATTTTGGGTTTAGTTAAGTGCTTTGCAGTGGTGGTGCCTCCGTGTCGCAAACAAACCCGAGGCTCTAAGCAAACGGTAGCGGGTTTTTATCCCCCAGTGTCCCGTTCAAAAGAGAAGATAAGAGCATGAATCATGCAATTCATTATGATTTACTCTGAATGTGAGATCTGCTGAACTGAGTCACAGTCAGGTACCATTTAAAACATGCGTGTAATCTCAGACTTTGTAATCTTAAAATGTGATCTCAAATCAATAGAGCCCCGAGAGAAGTGAGAGAACATAGCAGAGAGGAAGCTGCAGCGGTTGAAAGCAGAAATGACACAGAAACGATTTCCATGCTTACTGATATGAACATCCAACATTAAAGCAGCTGAGAATCATTAATTGTAAATGGGTTCATCCTTCAGCTTCTGAAGCATTTTAAGTTCTAAGTTTCTAAATAAAATACCTTTGAGAATGCTAAACTCTGAGCTCTGCCTCATAGCGGAGTTGTTTTGAATTAGAATGGAAATGCGTGTCTGACATCTCTGCAGAGAACAAGTGTAAGGGAGAAAGAGAACAAATGGCAGCAGTCCAGGAGGTGCTGCAGACCTGGAGCCAAGTCTGAGGTGAGAACCGCTAAAAGAAGGACAGGTAAAAAAAGGAGGAAAGTAAGTGAGAAAAAAAAGGAATTCTGTAGTCAAGGGGTGTTTCCTCAAAATCCTTGATTGCACAAAAACAACCCTGATGAATGATTTGACTTATGACTGTTTTCACAATTGTTCCATTTCCAAAAGAAAAAAAAAAAAACAGGCATGTTCCTCATAAAAATACTCCTGAAATAAAAGCTTACAAGTATACAATAGGTAACTCTCTCAAAAGAGAGAGCGCATGAATTAGTCATGGGTCATCGTCTGTTACAACTGTTGGATACCAGGGGAAGGAGACACATAAGAGTTTAATCAATTAATTTATTTCTCTTTTTCAACTGGTTTACAAAAAGTTGCAAACCATTGCCTCAGAATCTTGTGACGCTACAAGGAAAGTATTTCTGAAAAAGAACTACAAGCTGAAAGGCTGTATTTTGGACCTGAGCGTGATATTGTCAGGCTGCCCTGGAGGATACTGCCACAGATTTTATTTGATTCTCAAACGATACATAAAGTCTGCTTCACAACTACAGTTGCCAGGGCCCATGACCATCCATCAAAAACCTGTTATCTTTTGAAAGCCCCGTGTGAATGTGAATCGATTTCACATTTAGGTCCTTCACTGTAAAGATTTGAGTCTTATTTTTACTCCTCTCAACAAAGTGCAAAAAAATCTACATAATTGGAATTTTCTGGCAGCATCAAAGGTAGACAAAAAAAACACACAACATACCAATTTAGAAGTAAGGAATTTTCTTCTGTTCCACTGTTAAAATTTTAAAACATCTGGAAGATTCATTGTGAAAAAGAAACAGTAAACCATCTATATATTAGTTCAGTAATAATAAAATAGAAAGGCGTCATATTCATTGAATTTCTTTCTCACTACCAAATGAATGCTCACATTCACTACTCATATGTAGACGTGATTGATCTCTTTCACAGTTTCTTAAAGTCAAAGGCGCAACTAGAGATTCTGGGTCCCATGAAAGCATATCTGTAGCCTCGTTTCCACCAATGCGGTTCCAGAGCCAGTGCCAGGTTGCAAAACACTGGCCTTTGGCCAAAACAAACGGCTCCAGCACGGCACCATAGAAGAGCCGGTCTCAGGATTTGGAAAATGAGATGGGCTATTGTGTTCAAGCCAAACGCATACTTGGAAAATCCAATCCATGACCAATATAGTTTTGTGTGATGTCACCGGTGCCAAAAGTGAAAGAACTTGCCAGCTTACTTGCAGAATAACGCTACATCGTTTTTTTTTTTATTATTATTATTCTGTGAAAAATAAAAGATCGATTTGCTGGCAAAATTTAATAATAAATTATAAACATAACACAGGTCGAATAAATAAAATATTGTGGCACCCGAGTGGAAAAGAAATCTTGAGGCGGGCAGCAAAGTTCGATTTATAGCAGACTCTTTTATTGCGCGATCCTTAAAAGGGCCGAGGTAAAACAGCGAGCAAGAATGAACTCACTCACACACGCAGACTGAGGAGAAATATAGCCTTTAAGAAGACAAAAACGGATACAGGCAACTGAGCACAACAAGTCATACTCAGAAAACTTTGAAATTTAAAGACTCTTCAGTTCATGTAAAATTTAAAATAGATCAAAATAAATCCAAAAACACTGGATTCATATGGCTGCTTACTTTACACTCACTTGCACCTGCATAACATTTCCGTTCGGTACTATTTGAAGCCGGTAGAAATGCAGACGGGCTCTCAAACGGCACCAAGCCAGACTTAGCCCGGTAGTGGCACCAGCACCGGCTCTGTGTTGGTGGAAACGAGGTAATATTGGGCCCCCAACTCAGTCCAATCCAATTATGTGGAACTTTTTTATGACCTCAGAGGCCCTTGGAATCATCCTAAGCTCCACAGCAGCCCTGCATAGTCACGTGAGAGACATACCACATACACATACTACACTGACATTGAAATCTCTCTACCGCTCTCTATCTCTGCATAGGGTGTGGACAGGAAGACTAAACATCGGTCCTGATTGAGCTTTCCTCTACTCTCTGTCTTGATTGTTATAGATATTCATGATGCCTTTATCCTCCCATAACATGGCGTTCTTTGCAAACAGTTGTATTACCTCAGCCTGCTGGCTAAGGTGGGGGGGGGGGGTCATCTCAAAGCAAAGAGTTCAAGCAAGACAAGATTGATTGTAAAGAATGAAATCATACCCCTGAAATCCTGTTCTTCACTAGAAGAAAACAGAACAAGCATGACCCCTCCGCCAGCCCTATTCATGCCATTCCGATTAGCATTTCCAAGGCCATCCTACCACACACAGTGGATGAACTGAAAGGTTACATTCCCTGTGGTAGCTGCGCTATTGTTTCCTACCCCTCATTCACGCCCCCCCACATCCAGGCTCCTTCTTTACTTCAGGTATGATTTCATTCTTTACAATCAATCTTGTCTTGCTTGAACTCTTTGCTTGCCTGCAAATTGGGGAAAGTCGCACTGAGTGTATAGATTATACGGCATGTTCTCACCTACCGCTGAAATTCTTATTACTTATTTTTTATCGTGTAGTGTGCATGGCCTTGTTCAAAAGCAGTCCTTATCAGTTAATTACCTGAAGGCTCATAATGCCATTCTGTTGAAGTCTGAGTGAAGATGAAAGAATAAAAGAGCGATGCTTATCTAAGAGTGATATTTAGGAAGACAGACCATAATATTAGGCTGATCCTTGCAGGTTCCTTTAGTGACCTACTTAAGTCAAGATTAAACTCCACCTCCAGGTAGCATTTATGGGAATGAAAAATTATTTGAGGATCATGGAGCATTGGGCATGTTTGGACAAGCTGCAGCCCTCAGCACTTGACATGCGACAGCCTGTCAGGGACCACACAATGTCTTAATTCTGTTAATATTACATAAATACAGCATTATTTTTTTGGTTGGCAGATTCCTTGGGGATCATATGAGAAAAATGAGGAAAAATTTGAATCCTTGATATTTTCACGAAATACTATTTCATACTTTTTATTCAACTTTTAACTTTTATTCACTTTTTATTAACTTTTATTCAATACTTCTTCCCTGAACACTAAGAACCGTTTCTAAGCACACTGAACGTACATCATTTAAAAATAATTTTAAAAATAATTTTCTCTCCTTCTCGAGCACTGGTCTTCCACTGAGCTGGAATTAGCTCTTTTCACTTCCATCTTGCTGAAACTTTGTTAATTCTAGGGGAGGAAAGAGCTTTAAAATGTTAACGTTTTAAATAAAAGAGAGAACTGTTTTAAATAATATTCCAATTGAAGTAATGTACAAGTAATAATATTTACTAACAACTTACTGGCAAAGTATGTCTTCCTGTTTGTTCACACTTATAGCAAAGCACCCACGTCTCAAAGTATAACGACATAGGTGTTCATAGATTTGTATCACTGTAGGGTTCAGTGATAAAAATACATTCTTGTTCTTTATCCACAATACAAGCTACATTGGGCAAATGTTACAAAAACTACCACTAGATAATGCCCCAATCACAGCTTGCAGTCTGGGGCCTGAGGGAGTTGGTGGCACCAAGGGGGTGCAATGAAGGTAAGAGCCCATCGCTAATGATTATTTGCACTGATATTCTATGTAATTCTGACTCAGGTAGATGAAATAATGAAAGAAGGCACATTTTTATTTGACTGTGATATCTTGTACAGTAAATATAAATCACATTTAAGGGTACAAGAGGACTCAAAAACCCTTTAGCATTTATATAATGACTGCAAGCACAACACAATGAATTAAGAGTGCCTTAAAACAAGTATTCATCACAGAGTAATCATCACAGAGTATTCATTACTAGGTAAATAAAAAGTAATCCTGCCAGCCTTTCTCAGTTGCCCTCTATAAGCTGAACTTAATTAATCACAGAATAAGTTGTTTTTTTTTTCTTCATATAACGCAGTTGTATCCAATATTTGTTTTTCCGTTAAGTGTAAATAGCTGAGCTATGTTTCAGAGAATGCCACTGTGAAAATATGTCAACGGTAGCTGGTCAAAAATACAAATAAAATAATTTAATATTGAGGCAGACATAAAAGGATCGACAAGAAAATTTAATGTAAATCTAAAATGTGCCTGCGGGGAAAACCTGCCAGCACATTTTATGTGCTGACAGGAATCAAAGGGAGCGTGATACTTGAGCTGGACGACAATTGGCTCAGTATCTACCCGCTGTCTATGAATCTCTGGTGACTGACGTAAGGTTTCCATTTACTGCTAATTTAGCACTACGTGGCATAGAATTACATTTTCACCAGTGAGGTTAGTCTGTGAATAAATTTGCCGCAATTTCACACCCTTATATTTCCAACCACAATAATCTATACAGTTTCTCATTAGTATGAATAATAAAACAACAATATATAAAAATCAGCGGTGTTCCTTCCAAGAAGCTGAGCGAACAGAACCCCAACCAGGGGCCAGACTCAGGGAACATCAGCTGGCAACGTCACGCACGATCCTGGAGAAGAATGAGAGTAGCCCTCATGAATCTCAATGAGGAGGAATTCTGGACCCTAAAACAGGCAGACAGAGGTTTCTAGGCAAGCAGAGACCCAGCGGATAATAGCTGGATGTTTGTATCGAGGAAGATAAAGCAGAAGGAGGACTTGTAGGAACCAGGTGTGCCGTGAAGGCCCGAGAAGTCGCTGCCAAACAGAGATATCTGCAGGACCCATCCTATCGGGTCTGCTGTGCGTCTCGCTTCCTGAGCCAGAAAGAGAGAATGCCACAAAAGGTTTTTCTTTTTTTTACTCTCTAGTGCGGGACTTGGATTGTGTGTCTTTATGAGAATGTGACTCAAACCATGCCGTGTGTAGGTCTTTCTGCCTCTCGTCCACATTGAACTGAATTTTGTGCTGAGAAACATTTAAATATTGCTCATATACCTATTAGCAGCGTCATTGTGGCTCAGGGGATAGAGACTTCAGGGTAGGTTCTGGCCCTGCCAGGTGAAGAAGCTCTCCCTGAATTCGCATTGGTTTTCTATGGGTATAAGTGACAATATGATCACCTTTAGTGCTGGTATGATACTCTCTGAGAGCCCTGCATCCCAGCTGGGCTGCACCACCTACCTGTGCTGGAGTGCTTATCTGGGCTACCAACTTCGGTCAGCTGGCTGAATTGAGATTTTTCAATTCCAGACACGTCTATTCACACTTGCGCACACATTTACATGTATGTTTTATTACCTTATTATCTGTAGGGTTTTCAAATTGCCGTGACGTTTTCGATGCGGTTAATTTTAAATTTATAATGGAATAAGATGGTGTGCGATTTCTTGCATGAGCATAGGCATGGGAAAGCGTGATTGTCACATCAAATGCATGAGAGTTGGTGACCCTGCCTCATGGTTGGAGTGGATACACATACCATCCTAAGGTGAATGTCAGGTACATTCTGATGGAAAGAATCACCATAGCCACATGAATGCTTTATTACTTTCCAATTGATTCCAATTACTTTGCAATTCTGTATTCCATTTAGTTAAATTTTGTGTTCGCTTTATCTTATTTTCATCTTATTTTTTATGTATTTTGATCCTTCCTTACATTATTTTTCTTGCAATGACAAGGATAATCTGCCAATTTCGTCATACCTTGTGCAGTGACAATAAAGGCATTCATTCATTCATAACATTGCAGTAACCAAATACAATGATTTCCATTCCAGTTTACATTGTTGATCTGGGTTTATGGATGCCTGACATGTACAGTAGCATTCCTGGAAACTGCCTGGCAGTATTCTCCACTGCTCATTCACTCTACGCACAATTTCTATATTTCCCTCCCGTCTCTCATTCGGATACATCTGTGGCCTCCACTTCTATTCTCTTGTTCACTGAATCGCAGCTAAAACTCTGCTCAATTGCTAACAAAACATCTGTGATCTCTGTCTCCGGTCCCATCTTTCAGCAGTATCATTTCAGTAATCTTGCACTTCTTTCATCGATCATATTACATCTGTAATCTCCACTTCCAGTCCTGTTACCGTAGTGCCGAATCATTAGATGAGTGATCTGTGATCTACATTGCTGGCCTGTTCCGCCCTTATTTCCATCAGTTACACCTTAGTTGAAGGGCGTGGGATCAACGATGTCATTCATAGCCCATGGCTTCAAAGAGGATTTATTTACGTCCTTTTCTTGCCGGGTGGCTCTGCGGACTGCCCCCACTGCGAAGGCCTGGAATTACTCTGTCCACTTCTCTTTGAACGCTCTGTCATAGGTGAGCTCATCTCTCACCCACTGCGGTCAAAGCTGCATTATGCATTAAGCTCAGCAAATCTAGATTTTCATGAAAGATATCAAAGCCCCCGTTTGACCCAGGAGTAAAGCAGTGCTTGGTTTACCAGCCAAGGTCAGGAAATAATTGCTTTTTCATTATCCAAATACCAGAGCAATGACCAGAGATGTGTGACAATTATGACAGCAGGTGAAAAAGAAAAAATAACAAACATTTCTGATCATCTAATGCCAATATGTGTTTGTGATGAGATACTGTACCATTTTCAGAACAGGCTGCTTTCTAACTCCACAATGAGAAAACACACATAAAAGTTAGTAGTGATATTAATCATTAGGTTGCCTAACCTGCCCCCCACTCCCCCTAAAGGTAAGATCCGGCAGTAACATCACCATTGAATGTATTATAGTGGAGAAGATTGTGTTTGTGTTCAAAACTGAACCTTTGGAGTAAACATTATTAGGAGCCGCTTCCTTTTATTTTATTTATTTATTTATTTATTTTTAAATAAATAAATAAATAAATAATGATAAAAAAAGTAAAGCCGCTTCCTGAAAGCACACTGCGAACACTGTGTCACAATAGCTCACCGCTGAAGCTGAAAAGGTGCCTTCAAGGTAATTGGCCCATTACTTGTAAGCTTCTGAAAACGTCTGGAATTAGTGCAAATCATCTACCATTTTCAAGATTAAAAGGTTACGACCATTTACCTTCTGGAATTTTAATCTGTGTTTAATCAAAGTTTGAAAAAGACCAGTTTCTTATGAATTTACCTCGTGGTTTGTTTCCCCAAACAACACACACCTTTCTGCCTCGTGATCTGATAGGTGGACCTCTTTTTATTGCACATCACTGTTGAGTTATTGTCTTTGGTCTTTCACTCATTTTTTTTCTCTTTCACATGTAGTAAACGTCTTCATGGACAAATGCTGTATTTGTCAAGATCGTTCTTCCCCAAGATTGTGTTGATTGGGCACCAGGACAATTTGCTAATGGCCTGAAAGGGTAGATTTACCCATAATGCCTTTCTGAAAGAGTAATATACAACCCCATGGTTCTTTTGGACTCCCGTGACCATGAAAGTGAGCACTGCATGGATATCCCAGCCAGAAAAATGGAGAGGTCCATAATAACAGCTTGATTTCATTCCAAGTCGGATTACGCCGATATTCAGGTAGGAATGGTGAATAATTATTATGAAATTGGACCAGCGCTAAGACCAATTTTGAAATAAACTGGACCCAAACCAAAATCAACAATATGTTCAGGGTCCACAAGATTCCCGTATCTGCAGTCTTTGTCCTGGGTTACCCGTCCATGTTTTTCCTTTTTACTCAGAACACCTACTAACGGAATTAAATAATCTATTGCTACACCTTATTGGTCCAAATATAACCACTGATGTCCTATTTTTATGAAGCTCTCTGTATATACAGTACATGTGAGCTGATTCATAGAATGAAAAAAGTAACCGGTAAAAAGACTCCAGATTTCACAGCTCCTTCTTTCAATAAAAAAATAAATAAATGTCAATGGCATGTATGTCACCAGAACATTTCTGTTTCAGTTCTTACGAAGGGGACATTGTTGTCTACTTAGTAATGGACAAAAGAAAAAAACCCACAGCTCTGCACATGCTAAGCACCACACACGTGCAGGTATGTATATACACTACATGGACCTGCGGGAATCACAAGAACTGGTCACATAAGCCACACCCACTGCTGTATAATTAAGCACACAACCATGTAATCTCCAGTGTCAAACAATGGCAGCAGAATGGGGGGGGGGGGTCATACAGAAGAGGTTATTCGGCCTGGCACTGTCAATTCACTGTCACTTCACTGTCACTTCACTGGACACCACTGGACACCTTTCCAGCAAGTCGGGTCTCCACATGTCTGTCCTGCTAGAGCTGCCCTGGTGAACCGCAAGTCAAGTGACTATGAAGTGGAAACATCTGGGAGCAGGTTCAGCTGTGAGTTGGGGGCCACGCAAGCTCACAGACAAGGCTCTGATCACCCAGCATCAATACCCAACCTGAAGGCCAGCAAATCCCACCAGCAATGTTCCAGCACCTGATGGAACGTCTTCCCAGAAGAGTACAGGCTATTTCTCACAGAAACTAAGGGTTAGCCAGCTTTATATTAGTACCCTTTGATTCAGAGTGAGATGTCAGATAGGCTGATGTCCCAATACTGTTGTCCATATACTGTGTGTTCTACTTAAGAGACAGTTCTATGCAGATACACTCACAAAATGTACTAATCTATTGCTGACTGAGACTTTTCCTTATGTGTCTGGCATCTCCCTGTGAAATGCAACTGTTTTCTGAGCCCATGATGGTAAGCACTTCTCTCCCTGGAAGCCCTTACTATACAAAGGGGCTTCCAAGCAAACAAGAAAGAGCAAATTGGGTAGTATACTCAATGGCATTAAAAAAAACCTTCTAAAGTGGAGTGGGAAACATGAATTACTCTTTACTGTGGAAACCAAACAAAAGTGTTTTTTCCACCCTGCGAAGAAGAGAAGGAGAAACCACAGACTGACCTATAAGCTGAAACAAAGGGTGACAAATTAAACCTTTACTAGCGCAGAACAGCAGACATCACCGGCTTTGGTCTTTATGGCCAGTTCTGTGGTTTCTATAATCACAGCTGGCACCACAAAAGAGGAACTTGCAGATATTTCATCCTTTTCTTTCTTCAACCCAGCACTGTCAGGAGGTCAAGCGATCAATCAAGTCATATCATAATTCTCATAGTGGTTATCAAAACCAATTTATTGCG
>JAABNX020000053.1:14589182-14605653 GCA_015163995.2 Mormyrus lacerda | reverse complement strand
TTGGGTTTATAAAAACAAATTTAATCCCCCCCCCCCCCCCCCCGAAGTTATACATTGTGACATGCCCGGCATAAAATTCAATTTATTCTTCAATTCAATTTATTTCTAGACAGGTCTGTCAGCCACATCTTAATGCACTTAATGTATCATTAGGAGAAAATCATTCATTGAGAATTTGCAAGGAGGACAATTCAGTTGAAAGATGTCAACGTATGAAAGCATTTATTTAAATGTAAATATGTGTAATCCCATATAAATATGCACATTTATATATGCTTAAAACAATATGTGAAGGTGAAGGAATTGCTGGGGCACAGGGTATACTTTAAAACGCCTGTCTGTTTTAAGCACTTAAGTATCATCCAAAAATCCATGGTCCATACGCGCTTATCCTGCGGAGGACCCGGGGCAAGCCTGGAGCCAATCCCGGGAAGCACGGGATATAAGCCGGGAACACCCTGCATGGAAGAGCCGTCACCTTCCCGCGTCAGCAGCCTCTGTTTATCTGTGCTTTTCATTATAAAGACCTATTTCAAGTACAGTTCCCCTTGCACTACCCTTAACATCTGGAAGAATTCCCGTGCTCCTAGCGGAATTACATATGTCAGACTCTTTCAGAGGACCAAAGATGGAATCTTGCTTACGCCCCAGTATCCTCTTGGCCAGACTTAACAAGCACTTTGCACACTTGTTCCTCAGGGTTTGTCTGACACGAACTTGCTTCCTTGACCAATGAAAAGTGGAGATAATCTGACCAAGCTGCTGTTAACATTTATCTGCACGTTATCTGTGTTTATTTTTCTGTATTGTGCTCCATTTGCCATTTTATATCATGTTCCCCTTGGATATACTTATTATTAAATGTTTGCTCATTCTTATATTGTACTTCCGTTTGTCCTGCACTGTCTTGTGGTTTTTTGCATTACTGTCTGTCCTGCACTGTCTTGTCCTGTATTACATTGCCATTTGTCCCGCACTGTTTTGTCCTGTACTGTAATATTGTTTTATTGCACTGCATTGCACTGTAAAATATGGTGTTTGGCTCCATGTTCAGAATGATTAGGTTTTGGAAAGGTTGACCATGTCAGTCGCCTCCATGTGGTTCTAGGTTTCAGAGCATATTTGCTGAGCGATCACAGACACCAGGGCTTGAATATTCATCTGCTCCAGATACATGGTGATGACCTTCTGCAGAAGTGGGATCAACATGGTGATTCGATAATGGAGATCTCCAAGTATCAGCAGTCAGGGTTAGCAGTCTTGTCCATAAATATAGATAACTGGGGGGTCCGAGCTCTTAGAATCCATGCGGTCAATAACATTTCTTCTGGGCCAGCAGCCTTAACCAACAACTCACCCATAAGCACCATGGACTGTCTTGCTGATTATTGGGTGATAAGTTCATATCCCCCACCCCTTGGGACTCTAATGCTCTGGTTCATCGAGTGCTTTGTTCCCACAAAAGGCCTGTGGGTGGCACTGCTTGCAACATGTCAGAGAAACGTCAGGATGCTTGACAGATAAAGAGTTCAAAGACCTTCAGTTCCACTTCAGCTAACTCAATATTAAAGGACTGGCCCTCGGAGGATATGTACAAAACCAGAATTACGTTCTGTTCGAACCCCCTAATTCTAAATTTTTTTTTTGATAAAAGAAGGAAAGTTTGAAACTTTAGGGTGAGTGCTTGACAGAGCTGCTGGCTCCAGCGCAGCTGTAGGCTTTACCCATGGTCAGGTAATCTTATGTATCTCGATAAACTTCCCAATATGCGACTGCCAAGGCCAAAGCGGAACATCACGCCTGCAGGAAAGTTATTGTGTCCGGCCCTGTAGCCGTGGGGAGCATGACTAGATGCCGCTGATTATTACTTCGTCCTCTGCAACAGGAGCAGCAATATGGCTGGGAAGCGGGCTATGAAGGAGGGACGAGTCGGCCCGAGGCGGGAACATGAGAAGATGGATATGGGAGAAGGTAGCATGCAGAAGTTAAAGGTCAAATAACTGACTGTGGCAGATACTGACTGGCAGCCTGTGCAGGCGGCCGGGCCGCATGGAGCCCAGTTACTTTGGATTAAGTGTTTGAGGAGGATTAGTATTCAATCACAGAGAAATAAAATGATACACACTTGCAAACTATTATCGTGTACAAAATGCTGCTTTAATTAGTTGAAATGTCTGTCTGTGTGACAATGCCATCACAATGAAGAGTTCAATCCATTTGTTATTTTACCCCAGGAAAACACTATGTTGCAAGCCATCGTTCATTTGTGGTATGTAATTTAATACTGACATAGGGCCTGAAATTAATGTGGTACTCAAATTTGATGTAATATTATTAGCATAATCTCAATTATAGAAGACAACAAAGGTTTATCTGCTGGCTAAGGCAGTGTGTGATACATGGATCGAGAAAACGGTTAGTTTGGTTTGTTAGTTATGACATTAAAAATAAAAAATAAAAAAACAGTCTCAGATCATTGTGTGAACCTGAGTGGCTATTATGAAGGAAAGACATGTCAAAATACTTTATTCACAAAGAGAGACCAGGAGTGTAGCGCAGAAGGGCAGCCTTTGTTCCCCTAACCTCCGGATGCTCCTTCTTATTTATGCTGGCATTCTCACTTATTAGTTGGAGGCAGGATTCAATCGTGTGGCATGCCAGATATTGGGGGTTGGGAGTTCTGTGAGTCAATCTGAACCTCGTTTGCCCTCCCGATGTGCGCATCTCTGCTTCACCAGTTTTGTCTGAGTGGAGAATTGCTCAAAAACCACATTTTGGATTTGCAGGCGGGAGCGAGCTGCATGAAGTAAATTCACAGCACAATAAGTGTGGAAAAGACACTCTTTGGATCAATGACCCCACCTGGCACGCCGTCACAGAACACCCTAAAAAGGCACCGCCGTGAATTCCGGGCCCTTCTACAGGGGTCACATGACTTATAACCCATTACGGTGTTTTGCGTTCAGAAGTTGTTTACCAGAGAACAATGAATATCAACAAGGAGAGAGTTAGGGAGATGAAGTCACAGTGATGGGAAACAGTGCCGCACTGTTCACAAAGGGGACTCTCATTAATGCATCAGCATTAGTGACGGTGGCACAGCAGAATCACTAAGTAATGCTCACAATTTATGGCCAAGTATGACTAATGTCCCACTCACAGATGGCATTTCCTGCATGTTGATTTTTTTTGAACACCCTCCCTTAGAGACTGTGCTGTGCCGTGAGTAGAATACTGTATTATTTTATTCCCCTTCAGAAAGCGTTTTCAAAGCAGCTGCGTGGAAAGATGAAGGCACTGGGAACCGTTACCCGTTTGCCGTTTGACTCGCAAAACAGCAGGGGAGGAAAGTCAGATCCTCTTCCAGCCTCCTACTGGCGGCAGGTGGGCAAACCCTGCGACCAGCCCCTCCCCAGTCATCCCAGTATACTACAATCAAAAGCACCAGTTTTAACTAGTGATTTCCCCACTGGGAGCAATTCTGTCACAATCCGGGACGACTAACATCACACAAATCGGTGGTTGTGACATGTCTGACAGGATTAAATGTAATGTTCTGAGGAAAATGAAAACAGACCCATTCCAGGTCCTACAGAATACATTCACTGTTCTTAGAGAGGAGTAATATATCGTACAATTGGTGACACTGGATTACACTGGCAATGTAAATGGAATCTGTCAAAAGGTACGTGATCAGGTAACTTGCTAAAAGCCTAGATGCCTATGCATTAACACCTTGGTAATATTAAGTTGCGATTTGCCAAAAGGGAATAAATGTTTATTCATGTTATAAATGTTTGTTCCGCTCACGTGGGCAACCTCACGTCATGTATAACTGAATTAAAAAGTCCTTTAGAGCACTGATATTCAAGCTTCTTCCTTTTGTGACAGATCCCCCCAGACCTGATCTGTTTACTCTGATTCAGTGTCCCCATAGCATGTGTAATGTCAACATAATATAATGTGTACAGACATATGGTGTGTTCACATTATTTTAATAATATTACATTTCTGAAGATCGCAATCTTAAAATATATCTGCCCATTGCCCAACACCCACCCCCCCGCCCCCCTCATTCATTTCTATGGGAAAATGCTAATGCTAACTATGACAGCCTTAGCCCCTAGTACGCCCTAACCTTAACCAAAAGTAACCAAACAAAATACAACAGTTTTTTTGCATTTTTAGTTGTTTCATTGTAGTCATACTGTAGGTTTTTATAAAACAGAGTTTTCTCATATGGAGACCAGGAAACTGGGTACTCATCACATTGTGGAGATATTTGGTCCCCACAAGGTAAGGTATACCTGGACACACACATACACTCACACACACGACTCTTTGTTTTTTCTTTTCTTTTCTTTTCCCCTCTCCTTTGCCCCCACTGCAATTCCTTTGAGGGCAGAGAAGCCAATTACTTCATTACTTAGGAACTCCTAAAGTTTATTTATTATCAGAGAAAAAAACAAAAACAGAGAACAAACATTATACTCAAAGCTTTGCATTACGTTGTAATTGGGAGTTAATGAACGTCATTAGCCTCCAAACTGTTTCCTAAAACATCTCAATATTGGAACAAAAAAGTGTGAATGTTTGTGTAGCTATACATACGGTATACATACAAAGCGTGTTTGCTGACACAGCCTGCTTTCTCAACTTTCACGAGATAAACGCGCGACCTTCTGAGAAATAGGCACTTAAGTGACAGCCGTGCAGTCAGCCATCGCTCGACTGATTTGAAGACTGTGTCAAATCTCGGCGCATCAAAAGAAGAAAATTTGAAATAATTAAACAAGAAAATGAAACAGACAGATAGATAGACAGACAGACAGACAGACTGACATTTTGCCACCCTACGTCTTCAGATCCTCAGCTTGCATCGAAGGCCTAACATTATGCTGGTGCCCAGGGTGCCTGCGGGCATCCAGAACATTTAGAGCTGATTCTCATGGGGTCCTTTGCCCCATGAGGTGACCTCATGAAAGTGCCTGATAAGAAATAATGAAAATAGCAATCTGCCCCCTCCTACGTCCATGTGACGCCTCAGCGAGGTGCCCGCAGCGTCTCTTATGGCGCTACAGGACTTCCCACACCAGGTTAATGGACAACAGGCCCAATCACCTTTCCTTTTCATTTTCTGGAACCAGTTCATTTGAACCCTCGGCTGAGTTGGAAAGTTCACCCCACCTCTCCTCTGCAACCCTGCAGCCGGCACCCCTCTACCATGACCCCCACCCTCCCTAGAGCCCAGATCGCCAGATCCAGGACAGAGGATGACTTGATTAAGGCTCTCTGGGAGGTTCCGACAGTGTAATTATGAGGATTGATTACGGCACAGTAGTGAGAACACAATGGGTGTACATCACAGCCAGCGTGTACGCTAGACATTTGCAATTACGCTACTAAATATTGGCGGTATCTTCAATCCCCCCCCCCTCCCCAAAACCATGTAACCACAGTGATCAGATGAAATAGAAGGACCAAATCATCTATAGATCAAATGGTGGAATAGATCACACATTTGAACCGTAGACTGGCCACAGGCAACGAAAAAGATGGTTTGGCCCTTAGACACAGGAAGTGAGGGACACAAATAAAACTAAGGTGAAGAGCAAACTTTATGTGAGTATCAATCCAAGATGGCGTATATAAGCGTTCTTTTTCCCTGCTGTCCTGTGCAGGGTCATGGTGTCCAAAGCATACAGTGAAAGGAGGGGTGGGACATTGTGGCTCTCATCACCTGAGATGATGAAAAACAGGCAGGTATGCACAATATACAAAAAAATTAGCCAATTTTTGCTAATCGTTACGCAGGCTACTCATTGGTTCCTTGTGGGCAATTAGAAGCTTGAGGTCAACACATAGGCGACTGCTAAGCTACAGTATACAATCAAAATATATTAAAAAGAATATATATAATGCATAATCAAAATGCACAGTACGTAATCAAAATGCATCAAACGTTTACATACAATGTACAATGAAAATATATTACAAGTATATCCATCCATCCATCCATTTTCCAACCCGCTCAATCCTAATCGGTCACGGGGGCACGAGGCAGGGAACAACCCTGGACAGGGGGCCAGCCCATCGCAGGGCACACTCACACACCAGTCACGCACACATGCTATTACAAGTATATATACAGTATATAATCAAAATATATTAAACGTATATATACGTTTAATATATTTTGATTATATACTGTATATATACTTGTAATATATTTTCATTGTATATTGTATGTAAACGTTTGATGCATTTTGATTACGTACTGTGCATTTTGATATATATAAAACGTATTACAAGTATACATACATCATATAATCACAGTGTAGAAAGAAAACAACATTGCAATGTGATCCTCAAGGCCCTTTATCTGCTACAGATAATGGCACATAATACTCAGTGAGGCAGAAGAGACATGCGTCCTTTAGCTGCAACGAGGAAATCCCACAGAGGTGAAGCATTTTTTATTTAGCTGTATTTTTATGAACCGTACTGCAGCAACGTGGTGCAGCGGGTGCAGCCGGCAAAGCGGGATCTGGGCATTGATTGGTGGGTCGCCGCTATTTTACCCTAGGGCTATCTCTAACACTGCCTTATTAAATGGGAAAAATACAACCTCACTTGGCCAAGAAGAGATGACTCCTCAAAAAAAACCAGTGGGACGACAGCTTTGATGAAGCTGCACTATTATGCTAACGTGTGCTGATAAATCTTTTATAATCCAGGAATTCATTTTATATTTGAGTGCAAAAAAAAAAAGGCCTGCTTTCATGTCAGACAGCTCTTATGAAGTTGGGCATTCAAGATAAACAAATATTTATGAATAAAACAACACAATGCTCCCCGTGCACCCTTAAACAGATCTGGAGAAAATTCAAAATAGTATCATTGCCATTAACCGGCCTCATCATACAGCTACAGGCTGGGGAGGGGGGGAGAGAGAGAGGAGAAGATATCAATTTCAAGCTGCTCTGACTTCTGTCGCCGCACTGGATTTGAAATGTTGTTGTAATCATTCTGATATGACTGCTGGCATCGCCCATTATTCAAGGAAAAACTATTTCCTATATTGTTTGCCTGAACGATGCCTCAAAGACTGCCTGGGAACTATTAAAGTTTGGAAAGAAAAAAATGCACGTGTATGGTATATATATATTAGCACACAACATGCTGAATTCTTTTTGAAGACAATCCAGCAAATATGTCCACCTTAGTGAAGGATAGCTAATTTGTTACATATGGCTTCTCTGGGACACACATGATCAATAACCTCAATGCTGAGAGGGAAAAAAAGATTATTAGGTTTTCATTTTATTACAATAAACAATTATCAATTTAGGAAAAACAGGAATGTGTCAGGGTCAGCTCCTGTTGTCTCAGTCTTCTGTGTCCCTTCCCCGTTTGGCCAGCAGGTGTCGCTGGTCATCCTGTCCCTCCTGTCAGTCTTTGTGTTTCCCCTATTTCCTGTCAGCCACATGGCTCAGCATGTTTAGTATGCAGCTACCTGCAAATCCCTTTTGTCATGTGTTTGAATCCTCCTCCTCAGTTTTTATATTTTGTTCCCTAGTGTATGATTGTATGAGCATTTCTAGTTTATATTTGGTTTTGGTTAAATTCATCATGCCTATGCTTGTGTTTCTAACTGTCTGTTATTCCCCAGTGTTACTTTCTGTTTCCCTGTTTCCTTGGTCAAGTTCTTAGTTTCCCCGTTCAGTTCCCTGAGTTAATTAGTTTCACCTGTTGCCCGTTCCTGTTCCTGCCCTCGTGTGTTTTCCTGATTGCTCGTTGTCCTGCACCTTCCCCTATTGGTTAATTTGTCTGTTTCACTCCTGCTTGTCATTACCCTGTTCAGTTTTTTTAAGTTCCTGCCAGAATTTTAGTCCTGAGTGGTTCATTGTTTGTGATGTTTGTGTAGTTTTGGATATTCTGTTAGTAGCCTACCTGCCTGCCCGACCCCCTTTGTAAATTTAGTCTTTGTTTATCCCCTTTTGTTTTTGACCCCTCGTGGTTCTTTTGGTTTTGTTGCGTTCTTAGTGTTTTTTGTTTTGTTTAAACCCCAGTCAAGTGAGCCGCAAGTGGGTCGTCCACATTTCTGCCTGCACTATCCCTCGTCCCTGCTCCAAATCCGCCCGGATCCATGACAAAATAGTTTCAGCATACTGATATACTATGCTAATATTTCATAATAAAAAATGAGATATATCAGGGTGACTGCGTTTCAATGAGTGGCATTCTTACCACTAAACAATTTTCCTTGAGGGAGTTACCCAAGAGCTTACTGATGAATCAACATCGACTGTTTAGATTATTACTACATTTTTAACCTGATACTGGATTTATTGGGACCTACGTTTAAGATATGAAGTCTGGGAAATAGGTTTGCTTCACTGGGAACAAAATAAAATAAATCAAAATAAAATAAAGCAAAACAAAATATCCCTCCATGAAATGTCAGCATATTGATGCCAAACCCATTAGCATTTCTTCAGTTGTAGATGTGATTGCTATTCTGCATGTTCTATGCTACAGAATTATGCATATTTCATGTTAGTGAAGCCTTCTGTGACTGTTTACCAATATTTTGTTTCAGTACACTTTACTAATTACTTGCTTCACAGAAAGAAATTGAATAACGGTTCTTTCATTAAACATTCATAATCTTCTTAATTCAACAAATATAATGATGTTTGCACATCAATGCAAAGCCCGCCTTTCCAAATCCACAAAAAAATATGTCGTCAATTAAACTTATTGAGACAAAACAGATAAATGCCAAATGCTGCCAAACACGGAAAATGGTTTAGAGAGACTCTACTGGGAATTCCAGTTGGTGTTACTGGTAGTTTCACTTTTACAGCTTAATAACACGGCAGAAGTTCACAATCGCCCTGCTTCCTGTAATAGATTCTATGAAGTTTAAATAGGTTTAGGACTTCCCAGAATAATGCACAAGTTTGGGGGAAAAAAATAGAAAAAATAACAGATGCATCTGCATGTCAGGAAAAAAATAACAGACGTGAGATGTACCATTTTCTGAGATGTTCCGGAATGTAAAATTCTATTCTGCACCTGCCTTGAGCACCTGCTGCATAATACACACTGTTAACCTTTTCAGGCAATTTCCCACAAGCCTGAGGACACTCTAAATAAAGATTAATATCTCCACAATATATTGCTAAGAATAAAATAGAACAATAGTTCATACATTGTTTCAGCATTAGTTTATGCAGTGTTTCAGAGCTCTCCAAAGATCCATGAGAAGCTCTTTAAAATGCATGAAACCATTTTCCATTTTCTGAAATAGACCTGGTTCTATGTTGTCATGTAGTTATTATATGTGTACTGTGCACCTATTAGCAGTTTCATTCATGTTCTTGTAATTATCAAGGTCATACATCATAGGTCATACATCTTGAAAAAAAAAAACCTTCTCTTATTTTTCCCTGTTAAAATTGAATTCATAATACAGTAACCGCCCCCCTCCCCTGGATCCATGAGTGATATGTTCCAAGACATACAAGAACCCATATACATGTGGTAAAGTTTAATTGATAAATGACACATTACCAGGATTAAATACAATACTGTATCTCTCTTGAATGAAAGGGATTCCAACATTTTAGCACAGTCTAGCACATTTTAGCTCACTCTCAAGAGAAGATCAAGTAATGAAAAAGTTTCATGTATCAAGGGATAACAGAGCAATGAAAATCATGCTTTTTATACCCCTCAAAAGATGGAAGGACATTGAAAAATATACTGTTATACACTTTACAATGAAAAATATTGCATCGTGTACCTGTACATAACCTCCATCCATCCATCCATCATCTACCACTTTTCTGGGTCGGGTCGCGGGGACAGCAGTCTAAGCAGGGAACTCCAGCCACTTCATCAAGCACTTCTGGGGGAATCCCGAGGTGTTCTCAGGCCAGCCGGGAGACATAGTCTCTCCAGCGTGTCCTGCTGCTCCATCCTCCCCTCACTCGTGAACAAGACCCCAAGATACTTAAACTCCTCCACTTGGGGAAAGACTTCCTCCCCGACCCGGAGAGAGCATTCCAGCCTTTTCCGGCTGAGGACCATGGTCTCGGATTTGGAGGTGCTGATTTTCATTCCAACTGCTTCACACTCGGCTGCGAACTGCTCCAGTGAGAGCCAAAGGTCACGGTCTGATGAGGCCAACAGAACCCTCCAGGACCCTGCCGAGAGTATAGAGCTGGTCCACTGTTGCTACACTACTCCTCCTGAATCCGAGGTTCGACTATCCGATGGACCCTCCTCTCCAGCACCCCCGAATAAACCTTACCAGGGAGGCTGAGGAGTGTGATCCCCCAATAGTTGGAACACACCCTCCAGTCCCCCGTCTTGAAGAGGGGGACTACCAACCTGGTCTGCCAATCCAAAGGCACCTCCCCCGATGTCCACATGATGCTGCAGATGTGTGTCAACCAAGACAGCCCTGTAACATCCAGAGCCTTGAGGAACTCCGGGCGGATCTCATCCACCCCGGGACCCAGCCACCGAGGAGCTTTTTAACCACCTCAGCAACCTACGCCTCAGAGATAGGTGAGTCCACCCCAAAGTCCTCAGATTCTGCTTCCTCATTGGAATACATGTTGGAGGGATTAAGGAGGTCTTTGAAGTATTCCTTCCTCCGACCCACTACGTCCCAAGCTGGGGTCATCAGCGCCCCATCCCTATCATAAACAGTGTTGATGCTGCAACGCTTTCCCACCCTGAGCCGCCGGATGGTGGACCAGAATCTCCTCAAAGCCGTTTGAAAGTTGTTCTCCATGGCCTCGCCAAACTCCTCCCATACTTGAGGTTTTGTGACCACCGAAGCCGCACTGTGCTTGGCCTGCCAGTACTCATCAGCTGCCTCTGGAATCCCTCAGGCCAAAAAGGACTGATAGGACTCCTTCTTCAACTTGACGGCATCCCTCACCTCCTGTGTCCACCAGCGGGTTCAGGGATTGCCGCCGCGACAGGCACCTTACGACCACAGCTGCCTCCACAATAGAGGGGTGGAACATGGCCTATTCGGACTCAATGTCCCCCGCCTCCCCCGGGACATGGGTGAGGTTCTGCCAGAGGTATGAGTTGAAGCTCCTTCTGACAGAGGATTCCGCCAGATGTGCCCAGCAGACCCGCACTATACGCTTTGGTCTGCCAGGTCTGACCAGCTTCCTCCCCCACCAGCGCAGCCAACCCACCGCCAGGTGATGATCGGTTGACAGCTCCGCCCCTCTCCTCACCTGAGTGTCCAATACAGTATATGCAGCTGTAAGTCCGATGACACGACCACAAAGTCGATCATTGAACTGTGGCCTAGGTGTCCTGCTGTCAAGTGCATATATGGACACCCTTATGCCACAACATCGTGTTCATTATGGACAATCCGTGACGAGCACTGAAGTCCAATACCAAAACTCCACTCAGGTTCAGATCAGGGGAGGCGTTCCTCCCAATCACGCCCCTCCAGGTCTCACTGTCATTGCCCAGGTGAGCACTGAAGTCCCCCAGCAGAACACGGGAGGGCCCAGGAGGAGCGCTCTCCAACACCACCTCCAGGGACTCCAAAAAGGCTGGGTATTCTAAACTGCCGTTTGGTGCATAAGCGCAAAAAACAGTCAGGATCCGTCCCTTCCTGAAGGCGAAGGCAGGCTACCCTCGTCCACCACGGTAAACCCCAATGTGCAGGGGGCAATAAGTATGCCCACCCCTGTTCAGCGCCTCTCCCCGTGAGCGACTCCAGAATGGAAGAGGGTCCAACCCCCCTCAAGGAGACTGGTTCCAGAGCACAAGCCTTGCGTCGAGGTGAGCCTGACTATATCTAGTTGGAACTTCACGACCTTACGCACCAGCTCAGGCTCCTTCCCCACCAGAGAGGTGACATTCCACTGTACATAACCTGTAATGAGGAAATTGTAGGACATTAAAAAATATCTTAACCTGTTGTGGGTCACTGGCTGTATTGGGCGCTAGTGAGCAAACCAATTTCAACATGCAGAAACCCTTAGCGTGAAGTTTGAAACTTGTTTATTTCTGGAATTTTCCGTTTTTTTTCTCCAAACCACGGTAAACCGCTGATAACTAAAACTGCAATTACTTACACCACAGAAAAAGGGCTCCCACTGTATAATATTAATGTATACCAATGTCTTGTAATTCACAATGCTGATTGATAAAAACACAAGCAACACTGACATAAAAAGACTCTTGTCCAGTTAAACATACTATTTTTATGCTACCACCTTTTTACACTTTAAGGGAAGGAACCTTTGCGTTAGGTCAGTTTGTTTCCTAGTCTAATATAGTCTTATAATACCGTATAAGTCTAAACCTTTGATAATCCCCTAGTAGGGCATCTACTCTGTGGACAAAATGGGGAATTCCCCCGATCCAATCCAGCATTTGCAGAATGTTCTGAACAAGCAAGTCAATCCATGGAATTTACATGACTTAAAATACCTGCTGCTAACGTCTTGGTGCCAGATACCTCAGGACACTTTCAAAGGTCTTATGGAGTCCAGGCCTCGACGGGTCAGACATGTTTCGGCGGCACGAGGGGAAGCAACAGGATATTAGGCTGGTGGTTTTAATATTTAATAGTGTATTTACTTTTGTTCATTAACATAGCAAATACATTCTTTTATGGTTGAGGGACCATTAATTCAGTACAATATAATTTCTCTAAAGCCACTTATTGTTTTATTCAATATATATAGTAGATAGTTACAAATACAGAAATATGTTCAACATTCAGCTGTCTTTTTCAGATTCATACTACACAGAACAAATGACGGTCAAGGATCAGCATCTGTTAACCATATTTTAAAGAATGCGTGTTCTTTTTTTCCCCAAAAAGGAGGCTGATATTCCGGTCTCTGTTTATTTCGGGGCTTGTCCTGGTTATGCCAGTCTCTGAGATGTTGTTCCTGCACCTGCAGAAGCCCATTTGACATGCTTTGAAAGAACAGATAATGGCATTTCCAGTTAATGGGAAAGGTAATTCTTAGACATTACCACAAAGCCGCTTGCCAGATATATACCTCTCTCCCTGACATACTCATTTTAAAGTGAAAGAAAGGGGAAATATGAAAGAATACCAATAATACTCCATCAATGGCCAGCCTGCATTTTTCCATCTCTTTTTGGCCACTTCTTAGATTTCTCTGTTTTGATCCAGGTCTCTTGTCTCTTTCTTGAACCATGAGGGAAAAAAACAACAGTGCACTGAGCAACAGGAGAGCCGTATTATGAACGCGGATACTTCCCTGCTGTGTAGCATAAATATTCCCTTTTATAGAGACATTGCATGTGACTTATCAATGGGGAATACAATATATTTTCTTAATGGCAATCAAGTCACATGCAAATAAACCCAGTGTATTAAGGAGAACAGTTCTCGTAGAGGACAGTGTGACCATGGAATTTAAATTGCTAATGAATCCAAGTATGTAATCAACAGGTGTATGTCCATATTGTACATAATTATGCAGTATGCTGCAATTATTGCCAGTAGTGAACCCTGCAATCTAATTACAAGGATGGGACCGGAACAAGTTACGCTGCAACATTTGTCAGGGGACTGCCAGTTGCACTCTTGCCCATACTTCATTGTCGTTCTTTCATGTTAGCATGTGAACATGGTTTACGCAGGACGCAAGTGCTCACATAAAGGAATCTGGCGAGGGCAATAAATTATTAATAACAACATCAGTAATAGCTATGTGTCCATCTGCGGTCTGTACCAGGCAGCATAGGAGACAGAGCAGGGAAGCATAGCCCACCCCCTCCACATTATTATTATTATTATTATTATTATTATTATTATTATTATTACTTCCATTTCCTGCTTGATAGAGAAAGCATTGTCCTTTTATAAATTTCCCACTGAATAACCACCTGCTTCTGGGTATTACTACCTCATCTGAAGTGACTACACTGTTGTTAAACACCTCCCAAGCCACTGGTCACCTCCCCGTTTTGTCCCTTATCAGCTGTTCGCAAGCTTGTGGCCCTGTCAGCTCTGCTCATACTCGCTCTATCTGCACACGTGGTCACAGACCTCTCGTCTTACCTCTACACAGACCTCTCGTCTTACCTCTACACAGACCTCTCGTCTTACCCCTACACAGACCCATCGCATGAGCGTCCTTCCCTCTGCTTCTTCCTGTGCCCAAATGTCTTACAATCCCTGTCACCTCAGTAACTGCTGTCAGGTACCTGTACAATGACCCGCAGAATCACAGCCCTCTCATTCCTTTCTGAACTGCTGGCACAGAAGCTCAAGCCTTTTCACAGAAACAGGACTGTGGTGGCCGCAGCTTCGTAATTAAAAACTTCCAATCCAACTCTGGAACAAAAGTTCAAGTTACTGCCTGATTCTTTCTTGCATTTCATGAGCGAAACTCCTTAGACCTTTCATCCACTCTCTCGGCCGTATTCCTGTCCCTCAGCCCTCTGAATCTGCCTCCTCTCCTCCACCTCCAGTTCAATCATCACTGATGCCATTTTGGGTCAAAGTTATCAGCATGGCTGTATGTAGGACTCTCAGATGCTGGCCAAGTGTGACTAAGCTCTAGGTCTGCAAACTGTAATTACATGCCTTGGACCATAATGAGAAGAATGCACCTCTGCCATCGGGGGGGTGAAGGAGGGTGGATCAAACCATGCGCATGATACCTCGAGTATTTGACATAAGGGCCAAGCAAATAGGGGGGCGTGGAGCTTACCACTTTTTGGTCCACGCAGGGGAATCTTGACAGCTCTAGGTCAATCTCTGAACTAGACCCAGCGTAGGGAAGTTTGTCTTGTTGGCTACCCCCGGAGTAGGATGATGAGAAGAAAAGAGATACACAGAGGGAGTCCATGGAGACACAAAAGGCAGGGGAATCACGAAAGGACCCCTTTCTGCATTAGCATTAGCATTCATGCTAAGCAAGGCACACAGCCAATTCACTCACAATTCCAAATGTTTTTCTTTTTTTCTTTTTCCCACCCTGCTCTTTATTATTTTATATTATCAGATTAGCACTAAATTCCATTACTCGCACCCTGTACAATGTTGTCTTAACGGCAGCTCTTATCTGAGGTTTTGCTTTCCCCATTCTGTTTAGCAAAAGGGATCACAATTGTGAGCAGGACGCACACGTCGCTCCTTTGATAAAAAAAAAAAAAAAAAAAAAAAAAACGGCAGATACAGTGTGAACCTATAATGAAGTTATATACTCTCATTTGTAACCCTTAACGGGAGAGTTAAGTGTTCCTTGATAATACTTTTCTCTGAATGTATCTCCCCGGATTAAGATGGGCTACATTTCTGGAGCACAGTGGATACATTTTAATTTCAAACTGAAATGATCAACGCAGGAACTGAGAAGATGAAGAACACAGAGTTTAGCCCGGTGGAGAGTCTCAACGGACATGGAGATCCGGCCTCTAGAAAATGTTCCAGTTGAGGTTATTTGTTTGCATGGATCGACAGCTTGTGCAAAGAGGCCTCAGACTTTCAGCAAAAGCAAAACAAAACCTCAAGGCGGCAAAGGGAGTATCTATAATTATTTCGGCGGAGGCAGTCGCTCTCTGTTTGAGAACGGATATCACCAACCTTCAGCAGTCTGTGGCTGAAACAATTAAACTTTCTAATATCGCTACTCTTTCTGTCGTCTCCCGTTGGACCCATACGCCCCCTGACTGTGGAGTCTTTTTGCTAACATTTTTCTAAGTCAATGCTTTTGTAATATTTGTTCATAATAGATACAGAGTAGAATGGAAGTCAAGGCAAAGGCAGTTTCTGTCTGGCTGACTCCGGTAAAAGTGGACAAGAGTGGCTCACGACTCCACCAGTCATCCAGAGGAGAGGCTGAAGTAGATATGAAGGCAGGAACATCTCCAAAAGTGGAAGAATCTCCATCTGGCCTGACAAGGCTATATTTTAATTGAAAGGCAGTGGTTTAGTCTTTTGGGGACCAGAATGGACCCAACACCATATCAAAAAATGTTCTTGGTTTGAAGACTATTTCAGTTTTGAATCTGAAGGCTGTTCCTGTGTCTCTCTGTCTCTAAATAGCAAAGACAGTTCTTTGTTCCTATACTGGCAGGGAGTACTGGCATCGATGCCTGCTTAGGCTACTGGTTAGAATGGGAATATGGTACCTAGACTAGATAGTGCTTAATACATTACAGGTCTCTCTCAGGCCTACATTGCAAGCCCAAACAAATCAGTGGTTTTTCTCTTCACCATTTGCACTCATTTGACAACTGACGGTCCATTACACTCCGCAGACAATGTGTTGGCCATCACATAATGCCTTTGTAAACAGTTTTTCACTCTTCAATTCTGCCTATAACGAAATATGTCCCCAAGTATTAGTGCTGCAATGACAATGCGAGTGAAAGTGGTGCCCATTGTCTGTAGAGATGGAACAAATATTACTACAAATGGCACTGA
>JAABNX020000053.1:14573597-14585537 GCA_015163995.2 Mormyrus lacerda | reverse complement strand
TTTCCACTTTTGCCTTTGTTCTGCCGAACTGGCCAATGGGGAACAAAGACTGCATCAGCTAGATGAATTGCACATTAGTACTGAGTGGGGTGTCTCCATCGTTAAAGGAGAAAAAAACTGATCATGATAATCCGATGGTGGTAGTGTGTCCCTGTTTGGGTGCTGCACCAACTCAGGCAAGCAGGATATCGGGGACTCACCTGATATACATACCCCAGTATTTGGTTTATATAGGGTTCGCTGCTGTTCCTCTGACACACGACTGGATCTTGTGCCACCAGCAACAAGTAAGTGGGAAATCTATGCGTCAAATATTGACATCATTATGGAATTCCAAGCAGCTCTGGTCCAGGATGTTCGCCTCTGTGAGTTGAGACCATCTGGCTGTGAGCAGAAGATTTGTAGTTCAAATCCTGTGGCCAGCAGCATGACGCTACTGTTGGGCCCTTGAGCGAAGGACCTTAACATTCATCGTTTCAGAGGTGTTGGACACTTATTGACCATGTGCTGTGAGTCCAAAAAGAAAAACTCTCTCTCTCCTGTCTATGAGCCTCATGGTGAACAAGATGGGGCAGGTGAAGAGACACTTTCCCCCGTGGTGATGAATGAAGCAGCACTTTTGAATTCTATTAAAATGTAGTCTATCAAAACAAAGGAAGTTGCAGAAGATTGACGCTAAGGTCCGATGTTGTCAGACAAGCACGAGTAAGGTAAGCCATTAATTCTCTCAGATTTCAGCATATATTCCCAGAGGTTCATTGTAATTCAGTTGTTTTTTGCATCTGTAAAAGGACTGGTGTGTGTTAGTTAAGGCCATACATATCGCCTTATCTCGACGAGCCATGAAATCAGTGCAAAATATGAATACGATTTTTTTAGCTCATTTCTGAAACAGTGACCGCTGCTAGCTCCCTATCTCAGACCCACATCTGTCATCAAAAGCTGTGGCCACACAGGAAATAAGCGAGATAAATAATACATCCTGAGCTTCAGCTTGTCAATTTTCTAACAGATGCTGCCTTAAGAAAAAGAATTAACTCCTCGCCCTGAGGGTTCCAGTCGGCTTGTTTTAACTGGAGCTTCATTGTTGCCATTGATTCTGTTGGAATTTTTTCGTTTTCGCCAATAGCCAGTAGTTATATGTAAATACCGATGCTTTGAAATTAAAGGTCACTGCTCTGTGGTTAGTGACTGAACTACGGATCGGTGTAAGCAGACAACAGGTCATATTGGAATATGCAGAAAATGTCGATCACCCACACACCAGTCACACAGGGCACACGTCTAGCATCTGTGATGTCACACGCTAACATTGACGGCTACTATGTCCACGTTTTCATTTTTTCGTTATTTTACTACAGTATATCCAGTTTTCATTATGCAAATAAATGCTAAATACCATGAGTAAATGTGTATATGTACATATATATTAGTACCAAGTGGGTCAGGAATACAAAAACATAATGAATGTCTAGGTATCAAATACAGATGACTGTTAGATTTGTGAATCGTAAATCTTAACCGTATCTGTGATCCCTCCTTGAGTGAAGGTTTTAGTTCTCATCTGGGCTTGAGGATACCGGAGGACACCAAGCGCCCAAGCAGAAAGGCTGGTTCAGGAGAGAGCAGGATGGAGATGTTCTGCAGCGTGTCCTGGAATGTCCCAGAGGCCTGTAACCTTTTCTAACTAACTTTCTCTCTATTTACTTTTGAAAACTGTCATCGAAAACATAATTAACAAAGAATTAATATGTCTGATTCATTTATGATTTTCATTCTGGATCCACTTGACGCACAAAGTGTAAAAAGTGTTTAAAGAGTTTGGTGGTTCGTTGTATAGTAAATGATGTGTGTGAAGAGGCTTCAGATTAGACCGACGGTTATGGATTGGGTGACTGGTTGAGCAAGGATAACCTTGAGAGGCTAGACCCAAAGAAAATGAACAGTGCGGGTGTCGCTCATGTTGTGCTGGAGTCCTGATTGACCTCATCTCCTCGTCTGCCCCCCTGTCAAGCCTGTTAGTTAAGCCCAATCAAGCCATTATTAATGACAATATCAATTACAGGATTAACCTCTGTTAGGTAGGGTACTTTGGGAGTGTTGACGTTTTATGTGTGTGTTGCTTGGAGGTCGGGGCAGCTTTCGAATGCTGCTGAAGTTAAAGCTGAATGTTCCGGAATGCAAAGAAGGCAGCGAGATAGACATCAGACCAAGAACAACTATTTATAATAGCAAGGGAAACAAAATCATAAGCAATTCATACCATGAACAGGACTGTTTGCTACCGCATCATTATACAGAAGCCTATTTTCAGTACATCTTTGTCAATGTTGCTTAATATTGCAACGTTTCGGGAGAAAAGAATAAGTATTAAGAAACTATATTTAAATTGTGGTTCGTTCGGTCGGTTAAAATTTATTCCGACAAACAGAACATTTGAAACAACAACCCAGTTTTCACCACCTTTTTATATGCCGTTTATTGTTTTTCTAACATAATTCACACAACTATTAACTGAAGTATGTTAAGTAGGCCTGAAATGAGTTTACGATGTTTTCTTGGGAATGTGTGCTGTGGTACAGGATGGTACTGCTGTGGAGGATGCGGCTCTCGCGGCGACACCGTGACAGAAACATGCATCATCTTCGCAGAAACAATGAGGTCAGCTGACCAGAGATCAACCAGTAACTCAGTGGGATGGATGAGTAGTAAAGACAGTTCAGTCAACCCAACTGACAACCCACTTACTGTCTTACTCTTATTGTCTTCCTCAAGCTGCCTACTTTATATATATTTTAGCCATAGACATTTTAGCTCCAAAAAGTAAAAATCCAGTCCAGGATTTTGTTTCAACCAACCAGTTGAGTACTCCATGATCGTGACTCTTTATGCTCAACTTGTTGGTTCAAAGAAAATCATGGTCCGGATTTTTACTTTCTAAATCTGAAATGTCCACCTCTGTATATATACACACAAACCTAACCCCTTTTGCAAATTTCACTTTCACGTCTTGAACATACACGTGCAACTACTGACCAGGGAGAGGGCTTTGGGGGTAGTGGCACTGGCAGTATGTTAAGCCGCACCCCTTCCCCTCCCTCAGAAGACTCTGCCCCGATCTTGATCTTGCCCCTGCCAGATGCTAACAAATATGAAACAGTACCCAGTCATCTTTCTTTGTTATCTTGGAGGGCGCTTTCTGAGTGACGCCACTCTGTCCTCTCCACTTCCTCAGTGTCATTTAGCTTATCCCGCTGAAAGACTCCTTGCAATATAAAAAACAGCCGGTCTTCAAACACAGCACCCCCCCGGGGTGGTGCAGGAAATTCGAAGGGAGAGGCCTTCTTTACAGTTAATAAACAGAATGCTGCAGCACTTGGTCTAGAAGAATCCCAACAGCTTTTGGAGGAAGCGAGGTACCTACATGGAGACGGACTTCTTGCGAAATGTCAAAACTGTTCCCTTTGACAGTACTCTGCCTGGAGGAAACTCCTTGTGCTCACCTTGCCAAAAATACCTGCCGTCTTCTGACAGGAGAGGAGCAGATTGTATCCCCTCCCCCCTCCCCCTGTGTTTCTCAGCTTTCTTCTCCCCCAGGACCACCTGTCTTAAGAAACCCAGATGAAGGTAAATTGTGGTGTTAAAAAAAAAATAAAATACTCCCCTTCTCTGGCAGTGAAGTAGAGCTCAGTGCTTCTCACCTCTCAGGGAGTCATTATATCCTGCCCCAGACATCGCCCTTCGGGGGCCGGTGGAAGGTTCAAAGCCCCCACCTTGTGAACGGAGCAGAGAGCAGCATACACCTCACTCGTGCTGACCGGCTATCTCCCACTGCTACACTTTCATTCCACAAAAGTTCCGTGAAGTTAATTCGGGGGTGAGGGGATTTTATTCTGTATTCTCCAAGGAACAATTAGCTGTTTCGGAGCTCTGACTGTAGCTGTATTTAAAAAAAATAATAATTTGCAAAGTCATTAATCACAGAAGATAATTAAATCCTGATTTCCAACCGGGAAGCTACAAGCTGAAACCAACAAAAAGACCTATCAGAAGGAGATTTGTTCTTGTGTTCTTCTTCCTCAAATGCACTGCGGGACTCGCTTTTAAAGAGATGGGTCTACAACCATTACAAAGACACTAGTACTTCCCCTGCTTGTCTGTTTCAATAAAGAACAAAATTGCTGATCAAAAACAGAAACACGAGCAGAGGGATGAATGAGGAAGATCTGAGCTCAGTCAGATGTGCGGAAGCTGAGCAGAGCACCACTGTGACCTCAGTGTCTTCTTTCTCAGTAAACAAGTCAGTGTGATATATCAGAGATCAGGCCTGACTTTGCCGTAGAAGTTGGCCCTCACCTGTGGGTCAGATTGCACACAAAGAGGCAAGTGATAAAACTCACTCCTTATGCCTGGGCATTTTCTGCCTGGTTGAATCTGTAAATCTGTGCGAAGAGGGCCAATATCTTTCTCTGTAGAATTCCAGTGTCAAGTTCTTTACGCATTTCTAAACAGGGCATGACGCAATCCTGAGTAAACAGGAGTTTCTCTGCTGGAACCAAATGTCAAACATTAAACAAATGTAATTTACAGCACTAGCCAAAATTACATCAATGACATTCAAAAATCCATCTCTACAGAATTTAATTTACTTGTGCAGCCCCCCCCCCCCCATGTTTCCAGTGTACATCTAAAGTCAATATGACGCAACGTCAGGTAAACAGACCTGTTTCCTTAGGAGGCGAAAGGAGATCAGACCAAACAGTGACTGCCTGTACTGTACAACAACAGTAGAGCAAGATGAATGAAGCAAACGTGCACCTGAAGATGCCGCCACCTTCAGAACATGCATGTTGAATGTTCTTCAGGTACTTTATAGCAGTGAGTACAGAGGTACATGGAGCGTGGAACCCATCACACAGAATCACAGGGCCCAAAGCAGGAGAACGCTGGACAAGAAGGCACTCCGACACAGGACACTCATAGACACAGCCGTGCTTAGACGCAGCTCACCCAGCAGCTTGGTTCTAGACTTTGGGAGGAAACGAAAACTCTTCATACCCAGCACTGGAGTGGGAACCAAGCCCCCCACCACAAAAATGTCAGGCCAAAGTGATACCCATCAACTTACATTTATTCCGATAGCTCAAACGACAACACTATTCATACTGTAAAGCCCAGGTGTGATATGATTGGTGCTGGGATAAAATTCACAACCATCTGGACAGGTGCACAGATCCCTAACCCACTGCAACACAGGCTGACGGTAGATAAGGTATAAGGAAGGAATAATATCGCATCTCTACCGGATAGCAGCTAGCTATAGATGACGCCTGTTCTTTGAACTGCACCCAGTAGATTTTATTTTTCTACGTTTTAGTGAGGAAGTCAAAAGGCTTCTTTATGATCACAAAGCATAATGCAAAGAGCACGTCAGACTTGAGAAGTGCTGTGTTTACTATTCTGCTGACAGAGACTTAGCTGCCCGGGGTGTGGAAAACTTTCTGTCATAGCCTTGTGATCTGTATAAAACCCCATTTCCTTTTTATTTATAACCACTAACAAGCATAGTGATAATATTCATAAAAGTAAAAGCGACATACATATCAAATAAAACCACCTTAGCATTTCAGTTACTGGAGATGTTGGAGGCTACAAGAGGAAAAGAGTGTTAATCTGATCAGTGAGAACAGAAAGGTGGATAAAATGATTATGATCATTATAAAAATTATTTTTATAGAAATAAGCAGCACTCTATAGTTAAGCACTAATCTTCCAAGATTCCCTTAGATCTGCATCCAAGATGTTGCCACAGGTGTTTAAAGACCTTGGGTGACTGATCTTCTGAGGGCACGACTCCTGGAATTTCCTTCCTCTGACACGGGGAGCTCTAGACTCTGTGAGTCTTTTTAAAAACCATCTGAAATGCCACTTACTTAAACAAACATTGGGCTAATAGTCATAATAAATGTATGGTGCTGCAGTACTTGCCTTTGGTTTTATTTTTCTCTTTTATTCCGCTTGGATTGCGCAGCACTTTGTGATGCAGTTGTCTATGAAATGTGTTATATAAATAAATGCACTTACTTACTAATCTTGGATAGACAATTAAAAATCAGTCTCCAGGGGGGCTTAGGGTACCTGAGCACGGGCCCCTTTGCCCGAAAGATTGGAAGTGCAACCATTTTTAGGTCCTGAGTGCCGCCATTTTGATCACTGTTGATCACTGGCTTAGCAAATTGCAACGTGGTTGAATATTGTTTCGGGCCTTTTTTCCTTCAGCAAATTTTAGTTGTGCACCTGCCCCTTGAAAAGTCTCTGCAGGGTCCTGTCCTGCTCCCTTGCTGAATCCAAGTCCGTGCCGGTGAATCAGAGCTGCCACCCGAAGCGGCTCGGGATCCGCTCCAGGGAGTCACTTCTCAGTACCTGAATGGAGGCGGCGGTGAATGAAAAACAGGCAAACTGGCCTGTTCTCGGTCAGCGCGCCCTGAAGATAAGTGGGCTTCAGTGACCCTGTCACACTTGCGAACACAATGAGGAGCCTCTACCGTCCACAGAGCCATGCACGTGTTCGTAAGGGAACTTCTGCGCTAAAACCCATCTTCAGAGCACCACCTTATCCCGCAATGGGTAAGATTTCCTATGCCTGAGGTGCCCGGTGTCATGAAAGAGTGAACCTTGTTTCCTTTAATGGCAACAGATACCCCCATCCACTTTTTTACTGCCCTGATCCAATCCGATCCATTGAATATTTACATCTGGCCATTTTGATCCCAATCCGATTTTTACATATTCAGACACCTGCATCCTGTGTCTGACCAAACGTGGCACCGTTCACTGTCGCTGTGCATGTGCAGCACTGGTGCGCCGAGCGAACATGTCATCACTTTTTCTGCATTATATCCTTGAAAAAGAAGCGCCGGGCGAGTTACCGCTGAGAAGCACACGGTGCAGATCCAGGAGGAGGGAGACCAAAGGCGGCTATCTGGGCTCTGCTGAGATGAGGGGCTGGACGTGAGACCTGCAGCCGGCATCACGAGCTTCACCGGCGGGGGGACAGAGAGCAAAGCCAGCACTGCCCCTTGTGTCTGTCCCTTTGAATCTCTGTTTGTCCCCCCCCCCCACCTCCATCAAATAATGAACCCTGAGCTTTTATCCCCTGCCAGCCCCAGACTCTCTCCTCTCTCATTATTTTCTCTTTCTTCTTTCCGCGGTAATCATCCTTGGAAATTAGCGAGTCGGCCACAGGTGCGTGAAAAACTGAACGTGTCTTCGGTATGTGACCCGGTGAACTTTCTCTGGGTGACTAGCTAGTTAAATAGCTAGTTAAATAACAAGTAGCCTACAGGAAGCCAATGAGTATCTCGCATGACACTTCCGAAGAAATCGGATTAATTTTACCATTGTGTATGCTAATTAAAGGGGCGGGACCCTATACTTAAATAACGATTCAGTCATTATACTGAAATCTCGCTAATATATTAAGGTTTTAATTTACTTCGACAGCAACAAACACCTACCGTCCACAAAATGGTAAATTGCAGTTTGGTTATGTGATCAAGGGCTACCAATCTCCTCTGTTGTGCTGCAGTCTTTCCATGCTAAGATAACACCGCACTGTATATTTTAAGCTAACAAATGGACGACTTGATCTTGATGTCAACACTGAGTAATTTTCCACTGCATTAAAAGAATCTAATATTTTTATTAATATCGTGGGGCCTCCCCATGTTGTCGTTGGGTGTCCTTCAGGTTCAGTGGTGCCTCATCAAACTCGGTTAACCGTCCGTATGTATAACGTGTGAACTCTGTGATGGGTTGGTACCCCATCCTGAGTAATTCCCTGCCTTGTGCCTGTAGCGTCTGGGATCGGCTTTGGACCTACGCGACCCTGCATATGACAGTTTGGAAAATGGATGGATGGATGGATGGATGTTAACATATCTGGATGTTTGGAAAGGCATTTGAAAGGTTCTTTGTCTAGTGCAGTGTGTTCAGGTGATAGCGCTGGTTAGTTTGCCTGGTCTCCATTTGCTAAGTGAGTGCAAAGGTTGCAGCAATAACAGCAAAGCTTATTTACATTTTAGCTCAATGTAGCAATGCATCCCATGCACCTTTTCTCTTTAATGTGCTTTCGATAAAGAACTGAGTCAATGATACAGAATAAAGTATCATTTGCCTTCAAACGCTGCCATGTGCTTCTCTGCAAGACGGCGTCGCTGCTCAGACTTTTGACATGCTTCTCTGCCCTGTTACCATGAGAACAGTGCAATTTTGGATTTCAGGCGACACATGAAATTGCACAGAAATGCTCCTCATTTTCAATTTAGATGTGGTGTGCTTGATATTCCACATGCTTGCTGCATTAAATTCCCACATCATGGGGTTCATCACGTGTCGGGATAGAACACTGAAATGTGAGGTAGACTTCTGTCATACAGAGGCCCAGAACTGCGCACGCACTGTGGAATATTCACCAGGAAACGCAGCTCAGTCCGTGGTGGAGAAACACTGGGCTAGTCCAGGTTGACCGTTTTTTATGCAATTATTTGTGTAGGTAATTCATTTGCCTTTGATGTTTTGTGCAGTTAAGGTGCTGTACAGGTTAAGGATCTAGGCCTGGAAATTTGTTGGTTCAAATCCCATACCTGGCAGAATAGCCATAACATTGCTGGACCTATTAGCATGGGCTTTAGTCCCAGTTGCTACTGCAGTGCAGCCTGATCTGTACTCCTTTATCACTTTGGATATACAGTCCTTGTAAATGAAAATGCCTCGGAGGAAGAACATGATGGAATGGTGCAGCGGCATTGAGAGAATGTCTGGGGCTGACCAGCGAGATCTTCTGGAGATGGAGATCACCGACTACCATCAGCATCGTGACACGAATGCTGGCTACCCGGCTGCATTCTGACCTCACGACCATACCGGTTCTTTCGGAAGGGGATCTCCTTTCACTTCCAGTCTCCTGCTCCCAAGACGCTTGGAAAGCTTTGGAGTGAGAGGAAGTGGACTTTAAAATTCTTTCAAGCGATATGAAGAGCTCCATGCCACGCATGACGGAGGAATGGTAGCTGCTGCCCTGCATCCTGCAGCCCTCGACGGCTTTACTTTAAAAGTAAGAGAATCGCTGCTCCTGAAAACTGCATTTGATTTCAACCATCTGTAAGTGTTAGCTGCTAATTTTAGCTTTTATTTTGCATTTCAAGCGAAACCACCATGGGCAGATCTAAGGGGCAATGCCCCCCCCCCAGATGGCACCCCTCCACCAAAAAAAAATAAAAAATCTGGAGCATTTCATTCTGTAATCTAGAGTACCCCCTCTCCCCCCCCAACCTGAGATGTGTCACCAAGTTGTAACTTCAGCCTAGAATACCAGAAGGGGTCAATGCACACTTAAAGCAAACAGTACACTTTTATTTTTTATCGTTGCACCAACTATATTTTTATGGCATTGTGTTCTCCGATAAGTTGTTTCATTCGTTTTTTCTTTCATGGCTTTTAATCACCATCCATTTTTACTATTATTACAACTATCGAAATAATTCCCAAAATCACAACACTTGCTGTCACAGATGCAGACAAACCATGGGAAAATGTATATATAGTTATATTGCATTGTATCGTCTGATAAGGATGGAGCTATTTCTGGTATGTGGGAAATTCTGAGAGTCATTTTTTATTTCACATCGGTATTAAACCCAAGAACTGGGTCTAAGGTTGGTGCTGGAAAGAAGAAAAAGAAAACATTCAGAATCAATTCATATGTCTTCATATGACATTTTCTGGCTGGTTCAGTCAATGACCTCCTTTGTACAAAATCAGTCTGTAAAAATCATTTTGCTTTTTCTTTGATATTCAAAGAGCTGAAAGATGTAGTTAAAAAGAAGTTATTTTTAAAAGTTAGTTTAGTTCTTAGTGTTAAAAGCAATGTCAAGCATGCATGTCCCATATTAAAGAAATAACTTTGTGCTATGGTTTTTGAAAATTTTATTTTGTTGTTTTTGTTTAGTAATTGGGCATCACAGCTTTGTAATCTTGTCTTTTCTTGTAGTAAAAATAAATAAGTAAAATGGTGAACTGATTTGTGTGAGGTCTATGGTGTTTTGTATGACTAGACAGATTATTATGCAATTGATAAGCTTTAAAGTAACAGTATCTTCTTTAAACCGAAAGAAGGATCGAAATGGCTGTAGTTTTACTGTAAGCATCATATTTAGTTGTTCGTATTAACGTACCTGCAGATTCAATATCACTGAAGCTTTATTTGTAATTTGTATCTGCAGTAGCTGCAGACTGATTTCCAGTAGTGTTATTTCTAATGATACCAAGTGCAGAAGCGTAGATAATTAAGGTAAATTAAGTCAGTTTGGTAGTATTTTTACAGCGAGTGTTGGAGACGGGCTACACGGTTTGTTTCGGTGGTGTACGCTATATTTAAGTCTTTGGTCAGGTGACGTGAATTAACAAATAAACAGGAACAACTCCAGTCACCTGACTTTCCCTCCTGTAATGGTCACAGCCCCACTCTTTGTTATGAAACACTAAATAAGTACTTGTTAAAATTTAATTAAAGGCAAATTGATTTTGATTGAATATCCTATCAAGGGCAAGAGAGATCTGTTTGCCTTATTGCTTCTCTGATGGATGTTTTGAAGCTAGTGAAAAATAGGTGTTTATGAGGTGCAAATTCACGTCAGAAATCAAATGAACACGAACAGCACAGCATTCTGGGTCACATCACATCTATGTGCTTATTTAACGCCATTGTGACTGCAAAATTGCCTATCAATCATGCATTCTTAAGTGAGGAAATGTAAAAGTAAATAATTATGGATCCAAATTAAAATACTAACATTGACTCAATGAATGCAAAGGAAAAAAATGAATGGAAAAGTGTAGATCATGTGTGAGTTCAGTACATTTGGCTGTCCTGACACATTCAAAGGATTTTATCCCCTATGGTCAAAGGAACAGCATGGTTGCAGTATCTCAGTGTACCAATAACTTTGGAAAATATATGACAGTACTAAACCCAACAGTGTTTTCTACATAAGTTTCAGCATAACTTATAATTACTACTTTGAGGCAAGTGAATGTAGCTTATACAAAAGCAATTACAAACCCAGAGTGGTACAGTCAGCATATAATTTAACAGCAGATTTATTAAGGCAAACACAAATGATTTTTCAATGCCAGAGTCTTAGCAAAAAGGAGTTGAAGCAGTTTGAATTATGTGTGTTTGCTATAGCTGGTTCATATCACCTCATGTCAAACTTTTGAGCGAAAAACTGACATTAATGAACCAACATGACTCTGATGATACCTAGAAGAACCTTTGATCACAAACATCCCTCACGAGCAAAGACGGCCACCTTGGTTCCGGAGAGGCATGCAGGGCAGGCCAAGTCCAAGCGGGACATTTCATCACCAAATCAAACTCCAGTTTCTGCAAGGTTGTGCCACATTTTTACATAATTACCCGTCTCTTTTTGGCATAAGAGGCTGCAGTGATAGGTGATATTCATTAAATCCACAAAGACCTTATACTAAGGAACAGCCTCTTTGGCTGGGGGAATTACCCAGTGAAAACAGACAGATTAATGGAACTTTGTTATAATCTTCTGGGGAGGGTCACTCATACAAAATGGGTTGAGAAGACCATCCTCTGAATTTACAAAGGAAAGATAAGGATGGGGTGAGGGGATGGGACTGGGGATGGAACATGAGAGAACCCCTTAGAGATGCCCCCATAACCCTCCTCCCCAAAATGCATTCATGATGCTACACTGAGCACTAGGCACATCATTTTATTTATGTACATCATTTTATTATGTACATCATTTTATTTATGTACATCATTTTATTATGTACATCATTTTATTTATGTACATCATTTTATTATGCTGATTGTTTGCTCGTTTTGCATGGCACCAGAAGTAC
>JAABNX020000053.1:14544518-14554849 GCA_015163995.2 Mormyrus lacerda | reverse complement strand
GATAGATAGATAGATAGATAGATAGATAGATGCGAGGTCAATGTAGATGCCACAGAAGAGAGATTTCAGCAAAACAGAAACAGCCTCTTTAAAGATAGACTAATTAAACTATAGTCAATAATTCATCTTTTTGAGAATTAGCATTATTTTTGACCATTTGATGACTGAGTGATTCAATACCCAATGATGCAATAAGTTAATTAAGGATTTGCCTCAAAAGCTCAATAAACTATTGACAATACGTTCTCTGTGTCAGGCTAAGGCATTAGAGGGCAATCCAGCATAAAGACCATTTCCTTGGTGGATGCTCATCAAACACACACCAGAGACTATTCCTTTATAAATTGTCAATAGAAGTGTTGCAAACTTACATAGGATAAATATGTTAAAAGAATTTAACATAATATCCTCCAAACAGTCTGTGTTTTTTTCATCCTAGTTAACCTAGTTAACAAGACCCACTCTTTTGTGAAGCACAAGAGTAAAATCATTGCATAATACAGGAGTCTGGCATTGAACCCTCCTCTGCAAGTGGACGTTAGAAATGATTTGAGTTCAGGGTGTGTTCAGAAGATCTTCTTTGGGTTCATCAGTACTGGATGGGGTGCAGTAGGTAATTAATTTGTACTCTCCAAAAACATGCTTGATGTATTCAGTGTTAAAGTTGAGCAGGAAACAAGCTTCTGCCCCTTTAAAATTAGGAAAGCTGTTTGTATTCATTGTTTTGGCATAACAGTCTGTATAAACAGTTTTCCTGGCAAATCGATTCTAAAGATCACATTTCAAGGCACTACTAGACAAATAACCACATTTTTAATGGTTAAATCCTTGGGAATGAAATAATGAAAAGTAACAAGTTCTTAGCTTGTTCGCTGCATTTCAGGCTTTAAGTGAATAATATGGTTTAACAGGTGTAAATCCTTACTAATGGAAAGTCAAATTAAATCTGTTGTTGCGTTATTTGAAGACGAAAATATGTCTGTCTGTAATTCACTCATATTTCACATTCTAGACAGTACAAGAGGAAATGGCTGCATGTGTGGATCAATGTTAAATTAGGGAAAAAATAAAAACTAGAACCCCAGAATATACCTCTTCATAGCAGTCCAAGGTGCTTTTGCATCCTGTTTAACTACCACTTTAAGCTCTCAAACCATAGCATTTAACCAAATTAATTGACAGGCAATTGTGTTTCTTTTTAAAGAAAAACAGCTCTGATACCCTTGAAGGGACACTTAAGCACAAGGGGCAAGAGAACAGCATTACCTCTGGATCCCGGAAAATGTTCTGCCAATTACTTTTAATTTTTGATTTCCATTCCAAACAATGAGATTCAAAACCACTCTCCCTTGTGTGGCATAATGGATTTCAGGGTGTCTCTTTGTCAAGAGGGTAATGTCAGGCTATTCAATCTGTAAGTCTATCATATTGTTTTACTAATCATAACAAAAATTAAACCAAGAAGCTAGGTCTATATGTTCTCTTACAGGAGACTTCTGCAAATTGACTACATGGTGCTTAAATATCAACATACATTGAACTTCTCAGGCAGGGAATTAAATTTGACTCTAACTTATCTTGAAATCTCAGAGCTATTTGGGAAGAGAGCTGGTGGTATTTTTAGAGACATGCTCACTGGTTCTGCCCATTGGGGGACAACTAAAGATGCATAAATGATTATAGACAGGACATCAAATATTTTCAGTCAGAGAATCCCACCCGGACATAGATTAACAACAACATCAGGAATAAATGAAACAGATGGTGAGGTAATGTTACTGATTCCCATCTTGGATTGTACTACCTTCTGTTATGATGCAAATTACACCCTCTGAGATTTTTTTTTCGCACTTGAGGTTTTTTTTTTAAATTTTTTTTGCCTAATATTGGTTCTTTAGATATATCAGAAAAAGAAATTATCAGTCTGTTCCATCCCAGTCACCTCTATAGAGTGCTGGCACATTCATAAATAACTGTTTCATTCCTACAGCTGAACATATATGCCTCTAGCCAAGAATACACGAGGGAATCTTCCTCTGTAACTAGTGGACATGATTGGGTCAGAAACACACAAGGAAGACAGACGTACAAATCAGTGTGGATCATGGAATTCGTAAAAAGGACAAAAAACACGTTATACTCATAGCTTCTGAATTTCTGGGTATAATAACCAGCATTTCCTGCATCTTGGTGCCGTTCAGCCCTCCGTATCGGCGTCTGTTGTGGTTTCAGACTGGCAGTCATTTCATTAAAATAATGGTTACACTGCATTTTCTGTCTCTTCCGAAGCCAGAGAACAATTGCTTGTGCTATACCCTGAAGTAGATAGCCAGCAGCAATGCTTGGAATTTGGATTCTTAACAATGAATATTCACACTGATGCTGGAATGGAACAGCGAGTTATAAAATATTTATTTCATCGAATAAAGGGACAGTTCAGTTTAACAGTAGTTGAACCCATTGGAGACTTATGAAACACATCAGCACAGAGAATAGTCAGAGTGGTCAAAAATGACAGAACCAAGGTGCTTTTCATTTCTTTTATCGTATATGAGTCAGTGTTTGGGAAGCTACCTTTAATCGGTAACTTTCAAGCTACAAGCTACTTATGGTTAAAAGTAGCTAAGCTACAGCTTTGATATAGTACTGTAAATAGCTACATTACAAGCTAAAGAGAAAAATTAGTTAAGTACATAAAGGCTGTCATGACCTGCACGTATGATCCTCGTGTGCCATGCTCCTTGATCAACCACATGTGCTTCGCCAATTGTGCCCAGCTGTTTTCCATCAGTTTGATCTGTGTATTTAGTCCGAGTCTGAGTCCGTTATCCCCAGATTAATGTTTGTGCCTATCGGTGTCCTGGAAAGGGAGAGGACATAGGTGCAGGGGTCAGGCCCCGCCCACTCTGTCCCCTGGCTCACCTGTGATCCCCAGGCTCCTAGTCAGCTCTCACCTGCGGGTCCCCCGCCGTCGCCTCGTCGGCCGTATGCGGTCCCACCTCCGACGCCTCTTCGGCCGCCTGAGGGTGATCCCGCTCTGACTCGTCGTTTGCCTGTGAGTCCCTCTACTATGGCTCGTCGGTGGAAGGCGCCTGGGCCTGCTATGGCTGCGTCGTTTCCTGCTGCGTCTTCCACTCCCTCCTTGCCTTCACCGTGGTCCCCTTTTGCTCCCTCCTCAACGTCACTGGTGCCCCCTTCGTCTTCCTCTTCGGCCTCTTTGTGGTCCCCTTCGGCTCCTGCCTCGCAGCCGCCCAGGGTCCCTCCGGCTTCGGCCTTACAGTCGCTTCCGGCCCCTCCAGCCACTGCCCGTCGCTCGCTCCCCTTTTCCCCCCGTCCTTTCCTGTCAAGCCTCACGTTTGTTTCTTATCCCTTTGTCCCTCCTGACTCTGCTCCTCGTCCCCCTGTGGTCCCTCCATTCACTCCTGGCCCTTTCGTTCCACCTGTTGCTGTTCCCCCTGTGTCTCCCTTTCTGGTGTACCTGTCTGCGTTCCCCGTTCTGTGTCAGGTTCCGTCTTGGCTTCTGCCTTTGTGTTTGTTTTCTGTTTCGGTCTTGTTCCCTGTGCCCCAGTGATGTTCTTGCTCTTGTTTTCCAGATCCCATGTGTCATGGGTCACTGGGAAGGATGAGGCAGGCACGAGAGAATCCACAAAGACTTGGTTTATTCACCAGACAGGGCAGACTGCAACGCACATAACGTTAATGACAGAACTAACGGGACTGAACTCAGACGCGGACTAAATACACAAGACAAGCTGGCAGTAACAAGGGACAGGTGAAAGCGATAAGGTAGGAACACGAGGTAACGAGGTGGACGTGGCACACACGAGGATCGGACGGAGCTGTGCGTGACACCATGTCCCCGGACTTGTCCGCCGCCTCCCTAGTTTGATCTATCCTGTTTATTTAGTCCGTGTCCAAGTCCATTTTCCCCAGGATCCATCATTAACGTTTGTACCGTGCTGTCTCTGTGCCTTCTGTCTCTCTTATTAAAAGCCTGTATTTGGATCTTTTTTTTTTTACCCAACTTGTACTTCCCCGCTTCCTGCTTGCTCGCGGGATACTGGTCCTGACAAAGGTTATTTCATCCGATAATTCATAATATTTGTGCCGTAGGATACTCTTACAGCAAATTTATTAAAAATGTGAAACATGATGTTAAATTAATATGGAAATTTGACAATGTAATATTGAATCACAATAAGGTTTCAAAAAAGTTTCTATATTTGGTGAAAACAAAGAGTACTTGCTGTGTGAAAATTAGAAGGATTACACAAAAAAAGAGATTTTGAATAATCTGTCCAAGAACCAAATTACTCCTATGCATTTTAATGAAAGTGTCTAAAATATCGTTTGCCATGAAGTACTTTTCAACACTTCAACATCCATCCCCAGAGTATTCAAGAAAAAAACACCAGTCAGAAGCACCTGGTAGTTTAAAATACCAGTCTTTGTAAAAAGAGAAAAATAATACAGGTCGGCTATAAGCCTGCCTTTTGATTTATATGTAAAAATTACAATATGTATAGCATACTGTATAATACATCTTATGTTAAGTCATATTGTTCAGTGTTTTAAACCTTTTTACCACCATTTTCTTAGTTCATTATTGTGTTATGGGTTCCACGTTGGGTGACCCACATAACAGGTAGGTTCACGCTACGCATAGGAATAATACGGATTATGTTTGATTGACCAGCTAGCTCCCGCTTCTTTCGAAGAACTCTCTTTCCTGTGTTCAATACCACAGCTAAACAGACATGAGCATCGTTGCACTGTTGTGAGATACAAATAAAACGACATCTACTTGCAATGAATATGTTAAACCGAAGCACTTTCGGGAAGTACACCAGTAAACATGCACGCGCGCGCGGACACGACGTTCCCCATACGAACTTCCTAGAAACCCAAAGTACATGCAAGACTATATGGGGACAGAGAATGCTCATGTCAATTGTTTCTTTCAAGCAATAACATGAGAATTTTGATAGGAGCAAACAAAACCCAAAGGACAACATACAATAAAAACGCGGGGCTTTCCCCAGCATTAACTTACACTCACCGGTGTTACACTTCGTACAAAACCCCGATATTCCATTTTCCTTTAATATTACTGTGTAATTTTGGTAGTTGTTCAAATTATCACAAAACAAAAAGGTGGTTTTACACTGTGCAAAGTGCAATTCCATACCATAGAAGCGCTAGCACTATGCATAAGCCTCTGAATAGAAATGCACAGGCACTATTCTGGATGATGGAGGCTTTTAAATATATTTTGTCCCTCTAGCTGCTAAATACACTCATTAGCCATAAAGCGGTCTGCCCGCTGCCTTAGAATTTCCATTGAATAATGAAATGTGTCTGTGAAAATATTTACGCTACAATCGAGCACATTCAACACTGATTTACCGAGCCAGTGTGTGTCCGTGTCCGTTGGGCTTGTTGGAGCTTGTTGTTATGGTAAGCTAAAACTGAAACAAACGGACACTAAACAAAAGAAAATTACTCCTGAACTGAAATATAAATCAGAACTATTTTCTATAATCTGCAAAAAGTATAGCCACACCACTAATGTCTCTTACCTTTTTTAACCACAGTATCTCCTCTTTTAAAAGCTGAATGGCTGTTGAGCTGTTCAATTCTTCATCGGCACTTTAAGAAAACATTAGTAATAAGCATAAGGGTACAGTTTTAAAAGTAGCTGGTCTACTGAAAAAAGTAAAGTTAGAAGCATCACCACATCTACAGCTACTTCCCAACACTGATAATAGTTATACACTGTTTAAACATATTCGACAGACGACAGCAAAACAGTAGTCACTGTATGTATTTATTTGTTTTACTTTGCACATTATTGTAATGCTGGATATTATCATTTTTGTTTTCATTATCACTTCCTATTTGCACTATTGTTATTATTTGCACTGTTAGCCGTTGATCTTGTCGTTGACTCACCTGCACTTATGTCGTGTCACAAATAGTTTAATTTGATTAAAAATAAAAGCAGATCAATAGTTATTTGTTCAGTAATGCCTGTCTTTCCTAGCAAACTGCCAATATTGGAGACCGGAAAAGGATTTCTGATCTGGACTTGTGGATTGAACTCGAAGGCCGTGTGACAGAATGGGGTCGAGAGTCTACAGACTGACACGCTCCCCGCGTTGACTCACCGAAGAGTCCAGAATGTGCCTGACAGTTTTGAATGGGCCCTTCATGTGGAACTACCCAAAATAAGTGGTAAGATATTTAAGAACAATGGAAGAGATTTATGGACCCATAACCAGTGCTTGAATTGTGTCTGAGGTCTTGGTGGATCACATGGCATCTGGGTATGGTTTGTGGGGTGGCAACAAGAAAAGTTGTGAAACTACCTGTAACAGAGAACTGAAACCTTTACTGTGTAGTTGAAGCTCATGACTTGGTAGCAGATTTGTTTTGAGCTGAGTTTCAATCTCCACACTCCTCCTCTCATGGAAGGCAGACGCTTCTACTAACCCCAGCTGTGAGGGTGGCGTGTGTAAAATTACAGGTTTGACACCATTATTTTGAAATTACATTTGCATTCACAAACAATGGAGATGGAATCCGGCAGACAGACAGCTAGTGACAAAATGCTCATTGTTATAGTAATGCATTTAATCTTCGTTGAGAACAAAGAGCACATGTAACACTTTCTGCATATTTTGCATATAAAAATAAGAGCCCCTTTTCCACATTAAAAATGGCAATGGAAACATCTAGCAACATGAATTATTAATCGGGTCTTTTTAACCAAATAGCTGGTGTTGAGCAAAATTCAGACAGACAAGTGCAGCCTGTGCTTGCAGTTTGCTGCATGAATCAATACCGTATGCACAGATTAAAAGTCCGGAGCCATTTTTAACGAAAGAACTTTGCTCTCTGGCACATAGCCTCGCCCACATTTCGTCGACAACGCAAGACCTTTTGCCCACACGTATGCATATTAAAATGCTTGTTATATCTGCCCAAACATTAAAAATACTACTGTGGCATATTTTGCATTTTAAAAAGCACTCTAAAGAAAAGACTGTCCAGAAAAAAAAAACAGTATGGGTTTCAAATGATGCGTGAGATTTGGTTAGATGACCAGATATCAGGATGGCCTTGAGTCAGTGGTAATTCAGAGCAGGCAGCCTCTCTTCTCCATTGTGCTGTTCCGTATTATTGGAATGGAGTTACTTAGCTAAAAGTCATGCTGAGGGGCTCCCCTGCCCTTTCATCCGGGTCAGACCATTGCCGCGTGTCACACAGCGCTCATTACTGTCACGGAGCCCATTGATGTTCATGCAGCCGAACAGCAATGTGCATTAGAGAGGAGAGCTGAGTGGAGGAGCTTTTACGGGGCCAGTTTCTCTCCGCGCAGGATCGCTTGTCGGTTTCTGTCTCGCCAGGACAGGGCCCAGCCGTAGGCTTTGCTGGAACCTAGCATTAGAACCTAGCATTAGAACGTAGCATTAGAAAAACAAAAAAAGTCTGATTACTTGCACTTCCCATCTCAGGAGAGTGGCATTGCTAAGAAAGGGAATGAGATTTGTAAGCCAGCGTGCAAGCCTGAGGTGAGAAGGCATTTAGCCAATATCCAGGAAGTGGCCGGTTCCACTCCAGAAGTAAAATAATACCCTGTTTCGCTTGTTCACATAAACACCAGAATGCGCACGTCCACGGTTGACAATGGAAGGACATTCGCATGAAAGCACAACTAGCAGTGGGAAATGAAATGCTAAAGTCCATGTTCACTAAAGATGTTCTTTGTTTAGCAAAAGCTCTAATCGATAGGCAATCATTGAAGAAGTCATCCATGTCGATTGATAGCTTCCATGTATCCTTACTAATATAGTTTAATAAGCTGAATGAAGTTGTTACTGTTGTAATCCAATACAAACACAGGGCTAAAACTGCAGAAAAGGACCAAAGAAGTGATGTTGTGGTCATTACCTAGTGACGCAGGTACAGAACCTGATTAGAAATAACAGTGATAACAGCACAATGAGAAAAAGGAAGCGCATTTGTCCATCTCAGAAGAGGCTTTGAGGTCACTGTGTAATTTAAGTTGATATTACGTGATTTCAGGCAGCCATATTGAATTGACAAACAAAATAAAGCCTAAAATTAAAGCAGATAATATTTAACCCAGTTCGGCTACTGCTTAAATGATGGTATCACAGAGTAAAACTTATTCATCTCGACTAAAGCCGGTTATTAAATGGAAATTAAATGCATCAGGTGACTACAGGTAAAATATGTTTCCGGCTTTTGGATGAACCTTTATCTGCATAATATATAAATTACACAGGGGTATAAAGAGCAGTTCCTGGGAGGGAAGGAGGTCTGGCAATCTGTGGTATGATTTTCATTAAAATAAATACTGGTTCGGTGTTTTCAGCATACTATGTGTCTTTAATTACTCCACTACTATTATTCAGGACTGTATCCAACAGCCAAAAACCATTACACCATATATATGTTTCCTTATTTTTAAGCTTAACTTTATTGCCTAATTTAACAAAAGACATTGCTGGTGTCTTTAAGCATCACCTCTCTGACATAGGCACAGTGGCAGCGGTGTGGGAAGGAGTTTGGTACAGGGAGGGGAGCAAATTTACCCTGGTTGGGGGAGGGGGGATTGTTTCATGTATTGCAACATAGACATGCATTAAGTAGCGTTAAGGTCACATTATGAACACTAATCACAAAAGCTAAAAATGTCACTCTTTCCCTTTATCGTTCAGCAAACCAGAAATTCTATGACACTTTCTGTCGTTGTTGGAGGATTTTATTATTTGAATTAATTAAGGATATTATGCAACAAGATATACTTAATTTCATTCATTCATTTACGTATTGGGAAGTGGGGTGGGGCGGTTGGCGATACTGGGGGGATGTCTCCCCCCTTTGCGACACCTGCTGGTATAGTACGCTAGACGAATCTTCAATTAAACAATGAGAGCTTCAGGCTGGGTGTGGTAGTGTGCTGGGATGCTCCTCTCCATCTGTGGCTGCTCCCACCGGTCGGGCGACACGGATCCCCTCCTCACGCCTCCTCACTCAAAAGCAAAGGGGCACCCCAGCCTGACGGAGACATGTGTGAGGGACACGAACCATGGCGACTCATTTAACTTTAATTCTTTGTTATTTGGTTCTTTAGAAAGAGAAGCAAGTTTTCAGTTTCAATGCTTTGTCTGAGAACAGAGAATACGAGGCCACAGCAGTGCTACAGGAGACATTTTCACAAGATGCAGAAAGACCTTCTATTATCTGAGTCGTTGGCAGCTACTGCTAAATAAAACATGATTTCTCATGACCCCAGTGTAAAAAAAAAAAAAAATCAGGTTTTTACTTTCCTGGTGCAGCACTGGAGACAGCTAAAAAAAAAAGGCCCATATTTTCTTTATTTGTGCCATCTATTCAGTCTCAGTGCACCCTGGGTAATGCAGACATACAATTTGAGATCTTGTCCTGAATATGAATATGACATTCAGCAAAGTAAAGAAGAAGATAAACATCTTCGGTGTGCAGAAAGCAAAGAGTGTGGATATCTACGGCTGCTATTTCTGTTGTGAAATTCACATCTTCATCTAATCAACTGTCATTATCCTTTGGTCTTGCGCGTCTTTGGGAGGAAAAGCATGGCCGGATTTTTAGGCAAGTGCTCAGGAGCCGCACAGAGAAAATAAGAGAAATGACATTTGCATACTTACTTCATTTTTCTCAGACTAATCCTAAAAATGAACCCTGCTCTGTTGATCTCGTGACGGTGTCTGTGGGGCTTCAGCATGGATGTCACATGGCATTGCTCTTCATGGAGACGGCCAAGGCGTCCCAGCTACTGCCACCAAGTTCCGCAGGCATGTTCCACAATTCTAAGAGTTGCACGTGAGGCTATTTGCATTCATGCATCTAGCATTAAGTCACAGAGCCTGTCATTAAATATTTGTGAGATGAAACACAAAATGTATTTGCTCGTCAAGCTAATTTCCAAAGCTCCCACGAAACACAAGATGGCAAGAACAGCGATACAGCATTCATGTTCTTGCAGTGAGGTCAACCGCATATGTAGCCACCCAAATGAAAATAATGTAATTTATATGGTAATAAATATAGACAACATTCGAGTAAATATTTTGTTTAACCAGGCAATGACATTTTATTTTATTTTGAATGTTTAAATTTTAATTAATTCCATAAATTATTACTTTGACTACTTTCTTCTGCAAACACTGCAAATGAATTCCATCATGGAATGAACAAGACAATTACATCTCCCAGGAAAAGAAAGAGTAGTAGCCAACAATACTATCTATCTATCTATCTAT
>JAABNX020000053.1:14530628-14544418 GCA_015163995.2 Mormyrus lacerda | reverse complement strand
TGGAATGAACAAGACAATTACATCTCCCAGGAAAAGAAAGAGTAGTAGCCAACAATACTATCTATCTATCTATCTATTTTATTTATTTTTTTTTATGTTAAACTAATTTTATGTTTAATATATATTCACCCATATCACAACTCCTTAACCTCCTCGGGGGAATTTTGTAAATATTTTACATTTAAATTTAAATTCAGTTATGTACGTTTTGTTACCAGGTTTATTTAATGATTACGTTGTGAATATAGCAGCTATATTGACAGTAGTTTGTGTCTATAGTTGCTAATCAATTTCCACATTAAAAGAAGGCTGACAAAGAAAAAGAAGGAAAAAAAAATCTTTCAGACAACAAGTGGTTCACTGAGTCCAAGTCTCATTTTCAAGTACAAGAAGATGGCACACTTAAAATAGCACGTGGTAATGAGCCATTCAATCTGCAGCTGAGGTGAAATCATACAAAACTGCTGCCAATCAAGCCATTCTTAGCTAAAGCCGAAGTTAAGTCATGTGTGGCCCAGCATTACACATTCTAAAGAGAAAGTCTTTCCAGTTATGATTCTGCTGGTGTGACTAAACACGATTTGAGTGGATGAGGAACTCACAAGAACTCTGGCGTAAAAATGGACTTTCCTGAACACTTTTATCTATGGTTTCTTAAAGATTAAGCACGCATGCCCCTATATACATAAAATGCAGACCATTCCACCTGCGCCTCTGTGACAGGATTATGGTTTGGTGTGCAGAATTATTGCATTTTGTCAATGGCAGTCCAATAATCATTTCCCTTCTAGTTTATCTGTTCGCCACTGCCAGGTGTACCTTCCTTTGGCTAGGTGCAGATGGCACTCTCTTCTTTTACCAATGAGGGAGGGTTATTGTTTTCAACTTTTGCAACGCATTGTTAGAATGATGCTAAACGTGAGCTGGGTCTGGTTCAGATAGCTTGCTAATAGGTGATCGAGGTATGAGCTGTCTAGCGTGAAACATTAGCGCCCTTGCTTCAAATTAATCACTGTGCTGATAATTACAATAAGGAAGCTTTATTGGGATTAGCAGTAGTTCTGCACAGCCGTTCATCTTCCTTCAGTGCTAATTCAGTAAAGGGTTACAGTGAACCTGCAGCCCACCCAGGAAGTGCAGGGCACAAGACAGGGGTCACTCCGGAATGGATGCTAGAGCAGCACAGAGTAATGCAGTATAGGAAACCGAGAGTCACCACATTATCTAGCTGCATGTTTTGCATTTTGGGAGGAAACTGGTTTTCGCTCAAGGTGTTAGGTTATCCTGCTGACCGCTAAGGCACTAAGTCAGGGGTGGACTCTCTGGGTTAGGTCACGGTGGGGGTCTCTTCTGGGTACTCTGGTTTCCACCCACAGTCCAAAAACATGCTGAGGTTAATTTTGGCGTTGCGAGTGCCACTGTGTTGGTCCTCACAAGGGGAAATTCGGTTTTCTGAAAATCTGTTACTGCAATCAAAAAAGTAACAATGCTAAAAGGCTTGTATTTTGTTTGGGTACTTATGCTTAAGATTAGGCCTGGGTAGGCGTTAAGGTCGTCCTTGTTAGGATTAGGCTTTCTCCCATAGAAATGAATGGAGTCCCCACAGAGTTGTAGCCCCATCCTGGGTTATTTCCTGCCTAGTGCCCAAAGGCTCCAGACCACCCCTGACCCTGAATAGGACAAACGCTTACAGAAAATGGATGGATGGCTTTTCTTTTAGAGATATAGGTTTATAGACCACAAAGTGTGACAGCAGAGTGAGCAAACTACAGGGACACATTCAATCTAGCGTGGGGACAAGGCTACAATTGTTGTGCGATGAAGAGGAGAAGCCGGCGACCTGAGCTGTCCTGGCGGACAAGACCTTAGGCGACTGGCCCGGATTATTGAGCTCCTACTGACAGTGAACATGCAATCGAGAAGATTTTAACTGGCAAAGCAACCTGAAGGTCACTGTGGTGTCTGTCTATTGTGGAGTTTAGGATTTACGACGTTAAAGGAAAGAGCAGATATTCCAGCCTGTTTAGGTACTGGATCATAAGAAAACAGTCTGGCCATGTCTTCAGTGCTCCGCAGGGTTGATAAATTTGGATCACAGAGAATCTAGTCCATGACAAACAATCACCTCCTACTCAGGCCTCCTACATGCAGCTGGAGAAAAGGACAGCTAACAGAGTGCTCATGCTTCACGCTCCGGAAAGGTGATTAGAGTCTCAGAACAACATTTGAGCAAACGGACTTGCAAGGCCATATTTCCTATCCCTGAGGTAAAATACATTTTCAAACAACACTTTTCACAGCTGTTTTGGCAAAATTACATTGGAATGCACGATCAAACAAAACACGGTAATATTCACTGCCATCTGTTTTCACATCTACCTTACATAGGGTCACCATCACGTGTGGAAGTAAGAAAGTTACAGTGATACACATGGGTATCATATAAGAATGTATTTATTCTGTGAAATCTGTGCCTTGAAGCCCATGGGAATCTACGACTAATCTTTCTAAAAAGCGGGCTATGGATGCTTACTGTATTTCTGGTCACTGGGGAATTTCTGCCGTGATGATTTCAGATTAAGTAATTGATTGTGCCTCATAATGAAATATTCTGTTATTTACTGATGAAGGTCAGTTTTCGCTGATGCAGGATAGAGGAGGGTACGGTCTCTGCTGACTTAGGAGAGACAGGAAGGTCAAGAGCGTTGTGAGAGATGTTGAGGCACCTTCTTCGCATGCTTTCGGTCTGAAGAACGCAACTGCTACTTCACCACGAGGGGACGTAATCTAGGAGATCATGGCCAAGACAAATACAATTTAGAAGAGTGTACAAATATAAGTCATACCTACGGTTAGACCCCATAGGCTTTCTCCTCGATCTCTCTTTCTCTCTCTTTCTCTCATCTTCCTCCTCGTCCCGTTCCCCACTCCAGCTTCTCTCCTAGGTGGCTTATTCCAATTGGTCCACCGTCCTGCTACTGTTAAGGATTACTTCCAAGCCCCTCCTCCCTCAGTAGCGTCTGCCCGATGGGAGGATGGCGCTGCACATTTCAGGAGAGCCAGGACCCAAAATGATATCGCAGAGCTTGAGACTGAAGGCTGGGAAAATGGTACAGGGGTGTTCCTGCTCCTTCTTCTTCACACTCTAAGAAGTTTACATACTGGTGCTCTTCTTATTTTCTTTCTTTTTTTTGTTACCTCCTGTTTCAGTTGAGGATCATAACACCTTCACATATACACAAGTTCAAGCTCACTAGACACACTCTTGAGTGATTCTGTGCTTGCACACAGAAATTGACACAGAAATGAAAAGATGCATACAAAACTGGCAATTCAAATAGGTGGAGCGATCGTTAAATGTTTAAAGCATTCTGCAGCAATTGCGCTGCCCTGGTTAAAGGCAATGAAAACGCTGCAAGATCACTGGTGTCTAACATTTCTCATCACTCAAGACAATCTTCACATCTATACGACCCCCAAGGCCTTTTTATTTGCCCGTGAGAGAGTAAAACAGCAGAGTTGTTAATGTCAGCTATAAATGTGCTGTTGTTATATAACTTGTTATATATAATTTGAAAAAAGACAACTTGAAGACAAAAGAAGTCCTCTTCTCATTTATGGGGTTATTGCTTGTCTTAATTCAAAAGAATGCAGTGTTTAATCCCATTTTGTGAAATCAATCAAAAAGACAGATTGCAGTAACATCCGAAGAGGAATTCATTATAGACTTATGATGCCTTTTATTTATGGGCTGTCAAAACTTAAAGGCTAGTCCATTCTGAAAAACATGATCACCTATACAACAGGTAATCAATCAAATGTTACTGTCATATTTAACAATACAAAGTGAGCAAATTAAGGTAGCTATTCACAAGCAGACAATGCAAATAATTCACTTTCTGTAGTCTCAGTAGATACTTTGCCAATACTCTTTTTAGTTTCTTCAGAAAACACATCAATCAGGAAAAAAAAATGCTGTCAGCTGTTTGTTGTGGTTTCCAGCTCCCACAAAGGTTGCAACAAATTCCCTGATCCGGCGCTTCATGTCCATATTCAGAAATAATTGATAATGACTTTTGACCACTGTCTTTTTGCTGCCCCCTACTCAATATCACCCACACGTCGATCTTAAAACCTGAAATACAGCTAAAGATCAATGTCTTAAATTTTTTCAAAGCAAAACATTTTTTTTGTCAGTCAGTCCTTGCTGGGGCCTCGCACAAGGACTCAACAGTGAAATCACTCTGGCAAAACTAGGATTCAAACCAATGACCTTCTGAATATTGACACAGCATCCCAACCTACTGAGCCTTGCATCACGTTCCGTTTGCGCATGTGCATAGTGTCTAAGTGTCAATTAGCAGTGTTTGTGGGTGTAACCCTTTCAATCATCATCCTGATTTCATTAAGAACTTGCTTGGGGTTTCCTCTCCATTATCATTCTTTACTAAAAGAAAAAAAATGTAAAGAAAGAAAATGCCTGAGTCCGATTTGTTCCAATATGGTGAGCGCTTAGGTCGTCGTTACCGAGTAAGAAGGGAAACAGATCCTGCTGACCGGAATGAAATTATAATAGAGGTGGGTTCAGTTTGTAATTGCCTGTTGCCACTGGCAAGTTATGAATTAATGTTTAATTACCCATGAAGCACTATATATGTCTTTTTTCAGATAAAAAGCAAATGGGGAAAAATGTAATCTGACATATTCATGGTTTTCAAAGAGCAGATGTGTATCAGTTTGCCATCAGCGCAGCCAGATGTTTTTGATTCCAGCTATGTGACCTCCTGCTCCGGGGACAGTAGCTTGTCAGTAATGACGCAGAGACTCATGGACGTGTCAAACCAAAGACTGCGACGCGCTGAGCATACCGTGTACAATTACCACCGGGAAGATCCTCGCTTGGCTACAGTTTCGAGATGCTCAATTAATTCATCTCTGTCATTGTAATTAGTTCACTGATCCAGAGGCGTCACCTGGAATAGACACCTAGCTGGGCAAAGAGGGAGAACCTGCCATTGGGCTCCAAGCAGCCGATATTGGGATTCTGCTTCCTGCTAGACCTCGTCTGGGGTAACTAATTCGTCAGGATGAATCCATTTCGCAAATTTGTGGACATTTCTGCTTGGGTGCCATGATATACCTTTGGGATCCATTTAAACAGCCGAATTTCTGCCACCTAAACAGGACCTGACAGCAAGAGCGAATGAAGCTATTACTGTTTGTCTGAAATATTTATGCCATATTAAAGAAAATGCAATATGTGTTTCTTGCTAACAAATCAATGCTGTCTGGGCGGGGATGGAGAGTACCTAGGAACAATGTGACTTTTATGGCCTATGACAGGCGTGATTCCGAAGTATGTTAGCAAAACTGCATCCAAAAACACTATAATCATCATGCAAACATTACTAGAAGATAATTTCATATATTTTCATGTCATTTCCTCATGGCAGTGCAAATGCCCTTTACCAGAAAACTGCAGCTCAGCAGAACCTCAAGGGATTTTAAAAGGCTACACTTATCAACTTTGCTTACAGCTCTGACTCTAGCAGCTGCTTTCTAAAAGAAAGTAAGTTTTTCTTTATATAATTCTCTGACTTTCATTAAGAATTCTTAGGTGCTTCACATACAACTGTTTGTCTTATTGCAAGTAATTCATCCAGCGCAAAACAGCAAAGTTCTAAGTATTGCAGTATTTCTTTGAACCCAATCAGAGCACATTTTTTTAATAAAAAATAAAGACATGTTTTTCTAGAGCAACGAGGATAAGTGAGAGAGCGGGGACAGGTGAGGGGGCAGGGACAGGTGAGAGAGCGCAGACAGGTGAGGGGGCAGGGACAGGTGAGAGAGTGGAGACAGGTGAGAGAGCGGGGACAGGTGAGAGAGTGGGGACAGGTGAGAGAGTGCGGAAAGGTGAGGGGGCAGGGACAGGTGAGAGAGCGGGGACAGGTGAGAGAGTGGGGACAGGTGAGGGGGCAGGGACAGGTGAGGGGGCAGGGACAGATGAGAGAGCGGGGACAGGTGAGAGAGTGGGGACAGGTGAGAGAGCGGGGACAGGTGAGAGAGTGGAGACAGGTGAGAGAGTGGGGACAGGTGAGAGATTGGGGACAGGTGAGACAGTGGGGACATGAAGGCACAAAATGAAATCAGGGGCAGCATCAGCATTTGCAGTTCGATAAGTGCTGAGTAAAGCACCAGAGGCCAGTCAGAAGTGGTAGCTGAGCCCTGAAGAATAGGGAGTCATAATCACAATAAGGGACGACGGAGTATTTTATCCCATGACTGAGCAAAATTCTACAGTTGGTGTCTCCAGTACCAAGAAACGAAATGTCTACCAATTACAGTCATTTTCAAATGAAAGTCAAGAAGAACGTCCACCACAAATTTTGATGGTCGCAGGTTTGCACTGGACTCCTGCAGGAACAAACACAGTCACGTTATATTTACTGTAATAACAGACATTGTGGCGTTACACCCTTTGCTTTATGCGGCCCCTGCAATCCAAAGTATATACTCTCACAGGACGATGTTACCACTCATTAACAGGAAGAAGAAATACTTTGTAAATAATATGGTTTTTGGACACAGGTGAGAAAAAGTTTTTTTTTTTTTTTCCAATTTCCTACATGAATCTATGCATGAATGAAATTAAAAATGAGAACACTGAGTCGAATTCGAATAACAGTATGTAGGTTGTATTATCTTTATCTGACATTATCTTTATCTGAGTACATATTTCCCCTCCCAGGTTCCTGTCCACCATAACAAAGAAGCAAATTCATGTAGCACATACAAAATAAAAATAACAGAATTCAATCATTGTGAGCACAGCATCGCAAACTCGGAAGACTTCTCACATTGAAATTACCTAGAACATCACGTCCTAACAGGAATTCCAATTGCAAGTCCTTGACTCATAATATAGGTCTTTTTAATGTGAATCTTAACTGAGAAATAGTTTTGCGTGCTTTTCTGGCAATATTTCAATAACACTAAATTTCATTGAATATTACAATTACTATAATTAAAATTAATATCAGGTTTTAAACATATTGTTTTTCACAGCTGAATGCTATTTTTATAGCTTGCTGCTACTTTAACAGTGAAATAATCAGTAATGCGGACCAATGTTTAAACAATCGCATAATTAAGGTATGTGTACATTTAATGTGTAATGTGTAATAAAGTTAATCTAATCTGATTTTATTGAATTTCCTCACAAGCAGACCACTGCAAATTATCTGAGAAGGCATTGTGTTGTGACAGTTAGAGACTCTTGAAAATGAATTAGTGCGCAGATTTGTTCTGTTTTATGACAGCCGAGAAGCAGCTTATTTTCGCAGCTGTGGTCTGGGAGGCTCCACCGCAGGCCGAAGACCAAAACTCGCAGACTGCGGAAAAGCTTTTGCTCTCAGGCCGTTCATGCTGCAAACGATGGGTCACATGACCCACTGTGTTAACTCACACTGTCACTGCACATATTGAGGCTGCTAATATATCGCTCTCTATTTTCGTGTTTTGCAGTGATTTATGCTCATTATTTTATTTTGTTCTTATTTCATATTTATTCATTCGTATCCTTGTATACTATTTTGTTTTGTCTTTGTTTCGCATCTTTCCGCAAGCAAAGTTATGGAAGCAGATGGAAAAGCATTTCACTGTACAGAAGTGCAGTGTATGATTGGGGCAAATACATCTTAAAACTTGAAATGTAAAGGCAGCAGTTGTCTGCAATTTGGCCAGTTCAGTTCAATTTTATTCGTATAGCACATTTTCACAACATTTCATTGTCTCAAAGTGCTTTACCTTGTTCCCACCTAATGCCCCCAGTGAGCAAGCCGAAGGCAGCAGAGACAAGGAAAAACTCCCTAGAAGGAAGAAACACTGGGAGGAACCAGACTCAAAGGGGAAGCCCATCCCCCAGGGGCCGGCAGAGGAAGTCAAATGAGCAGGATGGTAAAATCCCAATTTACATGTCCAAATTTTAAGATTTCAATCCCGATGTGGGGGGGGGGGGGGCAGGCAGGTGACGACAGGTAGGTGCTGGTGCTGCTTCTGACGCCAAGGTGAATAGTTAGCAGGAAGATCCTTTCCACTCGTCATTGACATGCTTTACACTTTTGATCACCTTCCTGTCCACTCGCTCTTGAGAGGTGACAGACTGGGCAGCATGAATTATGCAACCATTGTCTAGGGTGAGAATTAGCTGCACTCAGGAGCCACTGTGATTCTGATCACTGCAAAGTGTCTGATTTGCTGGAGCTTTGCTGTCATTCCTGTTATTGTTTACTTTACGACTTATAATTAGTCTGTTTTCCCTGTATGTCACTTTACATCTAATTGCAGAGACAAATTAGATGGAATCTTATTAAATGAAGAAACTACACAGTGGTGACACATTACAGTGACAGATCAGTAATTGAGTCAGCTAAATGAAGATGGCCACTGCGGTTAAGTGCTGCCGGTAAGTGATGTCACTCAAATTCGCATCGATGTCTTTTGCTTCTGCCTGATACTTATGAGGCCTCAAACAAGTCAAACCAGTTTTATAGTAATGGTATTTTTTAACCCCACTAGATGATGCTCTTGGTTTGCTTTGGGGCATGCTTTGAGAGAGCACCATCTAGTGGGCTCAGACGATACAGCAAGTGGTTCACTAAGCTCCATTTAGCCATCACTGCTGTTGTAGACAATTTCTTGTAAATAGAGCAGCATTTCTCAACCAGGAGCACAGGAACCTGGAATAGTCAGTTTGCTACGTATACCCTCCTTATAAACAGACTGATGAAATGATTAAGTGGTTAAATTATTAAATTATGCAGTCCCTCCTCCTCATGTAAAAAAATCTCTCTCTTATGCCATTGACCCAGTCCTGAGGGACCCCCAGATAGTCACATTTTCGCTCACTTCCAGCTACTAGCACACCTGTGCCAGGTATTCGGTGTTCTTGATTTTTTGGTTCAGATGTGCTGGGAGGGAAGTAACGATACGGACTGTCTGGGGGTTCCGGAGGACTGGGTCGATATGCAGTGTTACTTTAAAATAACTCATAACATTATTATGGATGACGCATTTAGCAGGCAGCTTGAGTGTCTAGGTCTCAGTTTCCTCATGCTTTTTTTCTAATCTTTTGGTCTCAGGTTTCATCTAACAGAAAATAAAATTTGAATTCTGACGTAAAAAAAGGAGGGGTGCTATTCATTTATGGAGGACATAAAGATGTGTAGGTCGTGGTAATGAAGGGGCTGCGATTGCCAGTTCAGGGGGAAGAACCTCACCCCTCAGACAGGTGAACATGGATTCAGTGGTGCAGATGGGATGACCTGCAGGCAGATGTTCCCTCATGGTGGTCATCCTCCAGGCTATTTAGTTTTGATGGCAGAGAGAGCATAAGCATCTGGTTTACCCTTTTCTTCCCTGAAGCTGCACAGTCCCGTCCCGTCCCCGTCCCCCCCCCCCCCATGTGTCCTTGTGCTTACCCCTGGTTACCTTCATCACCCGTGGTACAGATCGCCCCCTGCTGGTGCATAGTGGATCGCCTGAAGACTATCGTGTCGCATGACCCTGATGACAAAAATGTTTCTTTTTTGACAAAAAAATAGCAGGGTGTTTCTCTATACTCCGGCAAATATGAAAGTAGTTTAGACCGCTCCAAGCAAGCACTTGTACTTTGTAAAAACGGGCAGGAATGTTTGTGGTGGAGATGCTGATTTAATCCCAGAGATGATCTCAGCAGGGCGCCGATTAGAGCACACAGGTGGATTAGTTAAGCCAGGAGTTCATTATCCCAAAAAGCAATACAGATTACAAACCTACAGACTGCGGACACTTACAATCTCTACTGCACAAGCGAAGGAAAAAACATGCAGCAGAACCAACCCGAAATAATCAACCGGGGGGGCTTAGGGGGTGCTTGGGTGGAGTTCACTTCCCACGTGACATATCAAGAGATCTCACAGTCCCCCATACAGATATGCAAATATAATCAAAGAAAGGAACCCAGGGGAGCTGGCAATTTTAACATGCATAATTGAGCATGTCTGCAATCATTATTTTCAGTCATCCAAACAATGACATACTAGACCTGGATGTCATACTATACCTGAAAATGCAGATAAACATGTAAGTTACAAACATTTATTCACAGCAACATCCAACTGGTTGATCATGTTAACAGGTCTATCACCAAGACACTTTCTACCCTCTAAATTCCTCTTTTACTCCATCTTGCTCTCCATAGCTTGGGGATCAGAACACAGGGCCGTCCAATATGCAGTGCCCCTAGAGCTGGGGGTTAAGGGTCTCGCTCAATGGTCCACAGACATGTGACCGTTCTGCCGAGGCCAGTCGCAGACCGGTGATCTTCCGACCATGGGCACCTGAGTCACTCATCGAGAAGAAACAACGCTACGAATATTCAGTTAAACAATCAAGTAAAAGTCGTTCCATGAAAACCTGACAGGGATATGAAACTGATGGATGTTTCATAAAACTTGATTTTTTTAGAATGTTGTTCCAACAAAGTAAATAGGTTAAGCGTAAAATTAACATGCATGAAAAGAAGTTTGGGATTTAAGGTCAGCATCTGCCTTTGTATTTCTGCTTGTCAAACCAGCCACACACAGAACACAGATGATTCACTGAACTGGCCGGCCAGCGTTTGAGAATTTAATAATCATTTCTGAATTTCATCAAATATTTGCCTTGAGATGGTCTCATTCAGGTGCAGTGAATCAGGCTTTTTTTTCCAACTACTTTCTGGTGTTTGAGTGTATGGTATAAAGGGTAGGCAAATATATAAAGCAGGAAGGAACCAGATGAGATGCCCTGACATGACTGAACATGTTAATGATATCCTTGATAGGTACTAGGCACAGTGTGTGAAATTCCTTCTGCAATATCCCCAGATTGTTACAGACTTGTTTCTTATCTAACAAAGGAATGATTCCCCTGAAACACTGATGGGGATCAGCTAGAACATAGAGTGACAATACAAATATTTCTACTTGGGCAAACTTTGGACAAACTCTTTCCTACTGACCATGAATAGGTATCAGCATGTGACAATGTGAAGGGAGAGTTGTATTGATGCCATCCCTTCCTGGCCTTTGTAGACCTTAAAAAGAAACAGCCCAGCCCCCCCTCAGATAAATACTTTATTTTGCCATTTGCACAAGTACATTGGAATTCTTCCTTTGCCTACTCATCTTGCTCTCCATGGCTTGGAGGTCATGGCACAGGGTCAGCCAATGTGCGGCACCCCCAGAGCTGGGGTTAAGGGCCTCGCTCAAGGACCCACAGACATGTGACTCTTCTGTTCTGGCTTGAACCAGCGATTTTATGTTCACAGGCACAAAGACTTACCCACTAACCACCTAATGTCTTACTCCGTACCATATTCCCACATTCTGAGGATCTGTTAGTTGTCCTGACCAGACTCACCCTCTATAATCTGTTTCCATATTATGAAATAGCATGCAGCTACTGTGATTAGCATAGAGACCTTTAGACCTCTAGAGACCAAAAATATGCTATGGTGAATTGGAGTTGCCAAACTGTCCATAGGTGTGAATGTGTGTGTGTGTGTGTGTGTGTGTGTGTGTGTGTGCTGAGATGCCTGCACCCATTGCGTTTCGGGGAGATCTTGACCCCGTAACCCTGCATAGTACACAAAGTACAGAAGAAGAATGATCACACTGTACTATAATCACTGGTGTCCCTTTTCTGACTTTTTCAGCTGTCCATTCTGTGAGCATCTTTGTTAGGGGCAAATAAACTGTACAGAGCGGTGAAGATTTTTTAAAAATGTCTGTGAATCCTAAGTGCGGCCAAGAGTTCTGTACTGACTACAGGATATAAAAACATGAAAGCAAATTCAGGGGATGAGTGATTTGAATTCATATCACGCTGATCTGCATGCGCTGCAGAGGTCTGCAAAGTTCAACGAAAGATGAAAACACTTTATTATAATTTCAGCATTTCTGCCTGAAAGGCATTAGCTTGCTTTCCTCTTATTTAGCCCGAGAAGGCAGCCTTCTGCCCCTCGACTTGTGTTTGCCTATTCCACCAGAGCCCTTAAACTCCACAATTAGCATCTAAGATGCTGACAGATGAGCAAAAGGGCAAAGTATCATAGCAGCATTCAGTCCAACTAGCCAGCATGGTCACAAAACACCCAATTTGGACAAGGTCTGCACAATATGTTCTGTTTGGAAAATTTAGCATCTAAATTCGGCGGCCAAGTCCCAGCCATTCACTGGCTCAGAGAGAGCCGTGGTCTTGTGAGTGACCTTCCCACCCCGTGGTTTTCTGTCTTGACTGTGGGAGGCAAACAAAAAAAAGTTCAAAGACTCCGCCTATGAGATTAGCATAAGTGCTGTAAACCCAATAACTGGCACTCATGGCAGCAAACATCTTCATTTAATACCCAGCGTGAGCCAGGGGGTCTCTTGTCACATTTTATTGCCATCTATGCTTTACGTTTTTCTAATGCAGTTATGCTCTTTTGGGCCCAAGCTGCTACACATACAGCACCAGTCAAAAGTCTGCACACACACACACTGAAAATCATTTGTTTTTCAACAAGATAATGAGCCTAAGCACAGCTCAGGAGAAGAAGGAAAGAGACTACAGCTAAAATGACCTGAACCCTATAGAGCTGGTTTGGGATGAGTGACAGATGACCTGCCCCCCCACCATCCCCGACCTGAACCCTATAGAGCTGGTTTGGGATGAGTTGGATCGAACTGGCATCGATTCTTTGCCTTTAAGCCTTTTACTATAAGGTGAATAACAGCTACAATAGAGATACATGCATTAAAGGCAGGTGTGCATTAAAGGCAGGTGTGCGTTAAAGGCAGGTGTGCATTAAAGGCAAGCGTGCATTAAAGGCAAGTGTGCATTAAAGGCCCAGACTTTTGACAAGTACTGTATATTTATAAATCTGACTATTTGCTGCCTTTTCAATACCGTAAAATCCCGTTATAGTGGACTCGCTTATAACGGAATATCGTTTATAACGGACGAGGTCTACTGGTCCCGGCTGTGCGCCTTTATGAACATGCAGGAAAAACATCGGCTATAGTGGACTCGCATATAATGGAATTTTGCTTATAACGGACAAACAATTTGTTCCCCAGGGCCGCTTTTAGCTGTAGTTTTGTTTGGCTATAACAGACAGTCAGGCTCCGCCTATGTTACCCGTCTCAGGCTGGAGGGACCCGAAAGGGTAAGTGGAATACACTGCAGAAAGTGAGACAAACACATGAATATGCCGCGAGCTCTGATGAGGTTTAATAAACTCTGCATTCCTTCTCATTTCTTCGATCAGAACATAACATGAATTGTACATTCACTTTCAAGAAAAAGAACACAGTTTCCTAGTGCAACAATATCATAACTAAATTCCAACTAACAATGTATTCAAATGTTCAAGTGTACAAATAAAGTCTCTGTCCCTTATTTAAATGCAAACTAATACATTACATTTACAAAGGTTATCCCCTTTTTCCTACTCACATATTTGGTTCACAATTATAAACAAAGCATGAAACCCACTGTCACTTTTATCCTTAAACCGTTTCGTTTCACAGTATTTCCCCACACAGATGACGCCATCTTGGTTCTGACCCAAATACACCTGTCGCCATTTTGGCTCCTCTCAACTAACTTTAACTCCGATAGAAAACATGCATTTCACTCACATATATTAACTTATGTAATCACAATACGTATGTACAACTTATCAAAACACTTATAAACTCAGTTTAAGTACATGCTCGTTAGTATTT
>JAABNX020000053.1:14486057-14497558 GCA_015163995.2 Mormyrus lacerda | reverse complement strand
ACTAATTAGAGGACTGATTGGCTGAAGAGTCCTCACACCTGGGTTTGAACAGCTGACCTACAGGTTATCCCAAAAGCTGCATACACACCGGCCCTTTGCGGATAAGATTGGCCACCCCTGCAGTAGCGTTATCACCCCCCGTTGGAGCGCCTATTCCAATTGGTTATTATCGTCACCTGGCAACCATATTAAGAAGCGAGCGTGTTCGTACCCATAACCGAAAACATAAACCATCGTCGCTACACTTAATAAAAGCACCAGCCGAATCAATAAAAACGGTTAAATGTATCATTGTTTTTTATTGGTTTAGCAATGAGTCCCATGCTGGGACTTATTTATAAATTTACACCCATGATATGATTAAACTTTTAAGCAGCTGAGGTTTTCACAGAAGAAATAAAATCTAATAAGTGAACTAATACAACAGAATATGCGCTTCTGTCTGCAATACTAGACCTGAAGAGTCCCCGATGAATTTCACTCATACGAAATCAGAAGAAATAAGCATCTCCTTTGTTTGGTTTTTATTCCAATTACTATTCATGGGTGCAATCAGCATGTCACGATATGCAGGGTACGGAGCGGGGAAAAAGGGGATAAATCCAAGGAAAAAAGAGATGACGTTACAGCATTAATAACCAAACTGGGGGAATGTTCGAGCAAACACGCCTAAATACATAGCATAACAACAGCTCATAACAAGAGGATTCCACATGAGGTAAACAAGGGGGCGTGGCACACAGGAGGATCGGAACGATCGGGATGACAGTATTTATTTATAATCAGGGGAAAAAAAAACATTTCGAAATATAAATGTAAAAAATGTTGTGGTTCATTTAAAAAAAAAATCCAGTGCTTTGTCTCATTTTACCTAAAATGCGAAATGAATCATCTCTTTATTTTTATGCATTTTGCTGGGTCGTTTAGCTGCATGTTTTCATAAGATAACAAAAAGGCAACCTGTGTTATGTGAACCTTCCTCTCAATCATTGTGTTGAGACAGTATTGCAGAATACCAATTAATAACACTGCCAACTCCTGACTTCGACATATTTAAATATGTTCGTTCAAAACAATATATAGACTTTTTGATTTAACAGGAAGAGGAATTGTTTTGTGTATTTTCATGAATAACCTGAGTTCATTTTTTAAAATAAAATAAATAAATAAATAAAACTGATGGCTCATAATAAATTGCATACAAAAAGCCAAAGAGAGTTGCAGAAGTAAAGGTTTCAGAAGCAGTTCAACATGTTTAATGACCAAATGCAACATGTTTGATCATCTAGACAATTTTTATAAAGAACACTCAACTTTGAAACTAAAATCAAGGGCTGCTTCACAGCCATGCACACCAACCTGATGAGAGAATGTTTAAACATGCAAATCATTTAGGAAGCTACACTCAGTTGTTAAATTAGTGACCAGTGTGTGTGTGTGTCATCATTTTGTTCAAAAAAGTGATGGATGGAGGCTTGTGATTCAGGTCCAGAGAGTAAAAGTCCAGACCAATGATTTTGTTTTGTTGAGCATGAAGAGTCACAGTCACAGAGTCACAGTCACAAAGTACTCAACTGGTTGGTTGAAACAAAATCTTGGTCTGGACTCTCTGGACCTGAACTACCCATCTCTGGTGAGAGAAACTACTATGCTGAAGTTTGACCACGTGCACCCATATTATATGTGAGTCTCATTTTGTAAATCCAGTAGATATATTATTTTCAGCCTGAAGGTGCACCTTTATGAAAAGGTCACCTTTACCTGAACCACTGATGTAGCGTATAGTGATATATAACCACACATAAAGTTTCTTACGTTTCTTTGGCCCAATAATCTGTGAGCAGGCACAGATAAAAGAGCAAAATTAAAGGTAAATGGCATCATGCATTCAAATGTATTTGTTCATCTAGCGATTTTACTGCACCTTATAGCAAAAACTTATCAAATCATGACTCATGTTGGAGAATTATATGTTGTCTAATAAGCTCATTTTAATGTTTTCCTAATAGACTTTCCTAATTGAAACTCTAATGGACAATGATTCATGTTTTGATAAAATTACTTTCATTAAATCCATACATTCATTTTCCAGAATTCATTACATCCATTTCAAACTGGTTAAACAATCTCGCTGCTGGTTTGGCATCACTAGTTCAGTTCATTATACTGATTGGTTTTGCACATAAATCTGTTGAGGATAACAAGTCACAGCATTTGTAAAAAAAAATGGAGGCACATCATCCTACATCAGATACAGTGTCAGCGGCACTGCACAGTGCCCCACTGCAATCAAATGGGTCCCTGCCAGCGTGCACTGACTTTTGCTGCTGACTTCTGCTTTTCCAAACTTTGATCATCACTTTCATCTTCCAATCTGATCAGGGGCACCGCAAAAGCGGGGATTTCAAGTTGGGAGCCCAATATAATGCTTTCATGGGGCCCAGTATCTGTAGTGGGGCCCCTGGACTCGGTGGTAATGGTCTCCCAAAGCCCATCGTCTCTCGGGTACTTTTGTTTTCCTTCTCGTCCTCTGTCAGGCAGACGCCCGGGTTTTGATTTCCTCAGCTGTATCGTCACACTTTTATTATTACCTTTCACATCTGAGGAAAGGGTGTGTCATGATCCATTTGCTTAGTGGATTTTTTCTGACACACGTTTGTTTTCGCTGCTTTATTAGTTCATGCAGTTTAAACTTTAACAGCTAGCTTGCACTCGCCCATTTGCCCTCGCTACTGTTGCTTCTCAGTAATCTTTGGCACCCAAACTGTTCAGCTTTGATGGCTGCTTCTCTGTGGTGTCCGAAACAACAGACCTTATATCTAATTCTGGGTAAAACTGAGGAGGCTTCAGAAAACAACAAATCCCCCGCATACATTCACTGCTTCTGTCTCTCAGGCCATTAGGCTCGTGCTCAAATCTTGCCTTAGACTGGGGTAATTCTAGGACTATATGGGGAGCATAACAGGGGCCATAATTCATGCTGTGGGACTCACTCTATCATTAACCAATAATATGTTTTCGAATCTGTGAGTGACAGGAGAAGTAGCCCTCGGGGATCCAATCAGCTTTTAGCTGCGGTCTGTGTCCCTGTGGCCCCGCCCCCATATATAAGCTCGGACTCAGAAAAGATCCTGTTGTCTAACTACACGGCCTGTATGCTTTGTGTGTTCTTCTCTCTTATGGCAGATACTCTATACATGGTCCTGCTCGCCTATTAATCTCTATACTTCCGTCATGGAATTCTGACAGAGTCCCATACGAGTGACGTTAACCTTACGCATTCAGCTGCCTCTCCATTGCTGCACCGAATGCTCCTTGGCACTTTACCATTTCTTAAAATTATACCCCAAATGCATGATTCCTCCCAAACATTTCATTTCCCATATGTCATTTTTCATTCAAGCCCAGTGTTTTGAGTGGGAAGTCATAACTAGAAGGGCGGGGGGGGGCGTCATGGCATAGGTGCCCACTGCAGAATTAACCGAGTGCTCCTTTTCAAAACAGACCCCAGGGTATGACACCTCTCCTCTGGGCCTGGTGGGGAGGGGAGGGCTGTTAACTGCACTATGACTTGTCTGGTTCTAGTCTAATCACTGGCAGGGAATCAGCTCACCACCATAAAACTTTATGAAACACTGTCAAAATCAGGTTAGTTTCAAAGCAGCTTTTTCACCAGAACAGACAAAAAATGCATTTCATCCTCCCCAATAAAATTTTAAATTTTAATTTATCAATTTGACAAATTCTTTGTCCTGTGATCTGTTACATCTAAACATGTTGAGCCCGATAATAATAATAATAAAATAATAATAATAATAAAAAAATAATAATAATACATTTTATCCTCTGCTGTGATTTGCTGATAATGATGTATAACCCCAAATACTGTGATGCTCGACTCGGCTGTAAAAGCGTATCACTGCAGCTTTGTTAAATCCTTCAAGGCCACCATGTTAGGAGATGCCACTCCATCCATTCTCATTACCTTCTGCCCCTGTGCAGCTTGCCCGCAGCCAGAACCGAAATGCCAGAATTTACATCAGGGGGTGAATTCCGCAGGGGGGTTAAACCTGTAGTTTTTCTGCATGACTATTTGCCTGTGTGGGGGTCCTGCCTCGGGAGCCTTGGGAGTTCATCTTAGCCTGTCTTTGGGATGAAAACTCACGACGGCACAGGGAGAACATGCCAACACGGGGCACTGACTCAAACCCCAGTATGCAGAGCTGCGAGGCACCAGTGCCAAACCCTGAGGTTGTCAGTCTTATTCTACTTTGGGGCCCCTGAGTGAGGCCCCTAACCCCCACCAGCTCCAGGGATTGGCTGACCCTGCCTTCTCAATTGTATGTTGCTTTGGATAAAGGCACCAGCTACATAAAATTAATATAAATGCGGGAAAATGCTTCACAGCCTGCTTTCAATATCCCTGAGGTACACCTGCGTCGAATCAAGGCTTTGTCTTTAGTTACCCCAGGGCACTAACACTCCCCAGTTCAGCTATTATATTCTCATATTGATAGGCTGCACTTTAGTCATTCAAATTACACTTAAGCACATTTGCAACATTGTGCGTCCCCGATTTAATATGCCCATATATTCATGAGCACCACATAGGGGGCCTGGGGGTAATGAGGTGTTTATCTGCATATTTTTAGTAATATTACTAATTTCCAAGACAGAACAACAAAGCAGGAACACAATAATAGCTTTTTTTTTTAATATAGATATAGATATTCTGTTCAGAGAACTGAGTGAGACAAAAATAAATAACAGGTAACAGTGATACAGCGTGAGACAAACTCACCCTTCTGTGGGATTTAAGAGATATCTTTTATTCATTGCACACATTCTTCTTATTTAAAAACTCATGGCATTGTCAATATAGCCGATAATAGTAAATATTTTAATAAAGTGAAATTTTTAATAACAAAAACCCGGAGGCACAGTCTTATCTATGCTGACAGGGTTGCTATCATCTAAAATGTGCTACTCGAATTCGGAGAATTGAGCAGAGGTGTGGATGCATAACTTTAGACGAGCTCTTTAAGGTACTAGACGCAGAAATAAAAGAAGAAAAGTCTCCCGGGCTGCCTTTCCGACTGATCTCTGGATAGCTCACGGCCAATGGAACCACTTCAACACAGGCTGGCATGACTAGTGAGTCTGACGGTATCTAAGCTATTTCGGAGAAGGTCCCACTGTTGACCAACCGGTCACCTCACCCACTCCCAGCCCCACCCAGACTTTATAATTGAAAATCTATCTTTTGCAATAAAACAATGTGGCAGATTGACCAGTGCGGTGGTTTTGGAGGATGGCTGATTAATTAGTGTTATAATTGTTAATTACTTGAAGATCAGCGGGGCTATTGTTCACGCTGACAGCTCAACATGTTTCACCTCAGATTTATGTCAGCACTAAAGAAAACATAATCGACTGCCTGGAGGTTTAATTAATGAGCTTGCGATACTTAACGCGAGATGGATGGGGAAGGAGGATTTCCTTACACTTAGATGATATGGTCAGTCGTTAAAGAGATGCTCTTCTGGATGGTTCCTAGCTGTACAAGATTTGGGTGCTGACCTAAACTGCTAACTAGGCACAAACTTGGGCTTCGAGTGGAGTCATTTTCATAGAAAGAGGCTTAATCTGCCTATGATTCTGCTTTAAATTGCAAAGTCAAGTTTCAATCCATCATTTTACAGACTGAAGCTCAGCCCGTCCTTCCCCAAAATGGTAGTTAATGTGCCCCCCCAGCACTGCTACCATCGTACCCCAGGACAATGGTTGAAAGAGGAGCGGTAAGCTCTACCACTTTTTGCCGCTGTCAAATCTCCCACACAGAAGTGACACATGCCTTATCAAGACAATGACAGAGGCAATTTCCTTCAACACTAATGAGAGGTAAATGATTATGCTACATAAATAGACTGTCTCCCGTAAAAGAACGTTAAACAAACAAGAGAGTCACTGGGCCACGGGCACAGATGGGGCCAGGTGGGGGAAGTTAGATCATCAAATGAGACACAAGTCTTGGTCAAATGCTACCCCCCCCCACCACAACCAATGAAATAAATAAGTCACACAATAAACAGATCACTAACTGTAGACCCCCCCCCCTTTGCATTTCAACGTGATTTTTATACGCAATAGTTAAACCCACATTAGTAATTCCTGACTAGGATGATGATGATGAAAAGTTGTCTGTGTAAGGGAGTATAGGTACAGTACTGACTACGAATGCTATACTAATGAGGAACTCATAGGCGAGGAAGAGGAGGAACTTGATAATGTGTTGCTGAAAAACCCACAAATGGATGACAAATTGATACGAAGCATGCCAGGAAGTTTAGCTGATAAATATAAATCATATCATGTATTCACAATACAGGTATATGTACGTAAACAGATATTGCAAAAGTATTGTGGCTTTCTATGTAACATCAACAGAGGCTTTATAATGCCTTTATAAAGCTACGACGCCAGTTCTTCCCATTGGTATGTGACTGGCGGGGGGGGGGGCATTTTAAATGACCCATCGCACAAACTGTCTGAAAACATCCAAATATATACAAGAAAACAGCAAAAGGAGAAAAGCCGTGTCGACTACAGTGGGACCTCAGTTCTCAAACCCATTAGAACTCGAATTTCTTAAAAGTCGAACCAACCAGTCCGAAAAAGAATGACCTAGAACTCGATCTGAATCTCAGAAGTCAAACCGTGAACTCTGACCTAAGATAACTTGTATACGCATGGAAATGAGTCACGCGGCACCTCTCTCAGTGGAAATAAAAGGTAACGCTTCAGTCTCAGCCTCGCATTCGCTGTGACAGCATCGTTTGTTGGTGACAATGCTATTTTTATTGAAAATACTGTATCAGGTAATACACTGTACTTTATCATTTTGTTAGCTATTGCTCACCAAAAAGTTACACAATAGTTGTACAAATGTTACAACCCAAATGTTTGCGATTTGCGAATAAATTATGAATACAGAGTAATAATAAAAATAAACAATGGACCGCATGGCATAGTCTAGCATTGGCATGTTGGGGCATGGCTTGGGGTCGTCACAATCTGCCGAGCCGGGACTGGAGAAGCAGGGACAGGACTCGAGCGATCTGGAAACACCGGGTTTAATTTAGAACAAGCAGAATAACACAGTGACCAGACTGGGGAAACAAACTGAAACACAGACTAAATACAGAGGACTAATGACAACAACCAGAAACAGCTGATCACACAGGGATTCCACACGAGGTTAACGAGGGGGCGTGGCACATGGAAGGAGCGGGTGATCGGGGTAGGACAGGGGTAGTATTGGGGAACATTCATCATTTTGGAAGCCATTAAGAAAAAAATGCTCTTCTTGTTTTATCCTGTTCATTATGTGTTTAAATGCTTTAAAAACATACTTAACATACTTGTAATTTTTTGGGGATGGGAACCAATTAATTGGTTTTCCATTATTGGGGGAAAACCCAAAGGGGGGGGGGGGGGATTCAATCAGAAAAATTAAGTTTGAGTTCTGAGGTACCACTGTATTCTCATTGCGGATAGAGAAAAAAGCAAGTTGAAACACTTATTTAAATTCTGATGCGCAAACAGAGGAATCTGCATTTCTCCAAGACAGGCGAAAACATAAAAAAAAAAAAAAACAGAAGGACAAAACCAGTAGCTTGCTAGACAAATGCAGCCCTCTCGAGTTATCTTCCAGGATAGGCTTCAGACATCCAAGACCCTGTATAGGACAAGCGGGTAAAGAAATTCAGTGGATGTAATGATTTATTCTTCATTGATCAGCAAATGTAGCCTGTATTCAGTTTTAGGGCATGTGACCATCTTGAAGAATCTCCTCTGAGTCGGTCTTACGTCCAAGTGATTGTTATCACTATTGGATTCTGCTATGGGAAGCTGGCAGTTCCCAAGCCTTGCAGCTCCTCCTTCCTAGTCACCCGTTACGCTCAATTGCCCAACAATTACCACGAGCTGAGGATGGGCATTCCCAAGATCTCCCCGAAACTCCATTCCAGAAATGTGATCGGATGCTGCAAGTCCAAGCATTCTCATTATAGAATTAATTTTCCACTCAATGGTTTACATTTTAGATAAAAGGCACATTCATCCAAACATATAATAACTTACTGAACAAACTGAAAATAGCCATTTATCCTTCATAGATCTTAAAGGGAATAACATTCTACGTGGGGAAAGATGGCAATAAAAAGAGCCTCGCTGTAGGGATTTGACGACCCCAGAGTCACCCCTCAACTTTCAGTTTCACAAAACAAAATACACTCACTGCGCCCCTTCAACTTCTCAGTCTGACTGATCTTCCTCTATTTCTGTAACTCGTACTCCACCTCTGTCACAGACAAAGGTGGAATATTCAGGTTCAGAAAATAAAAATCCGGTGAAAGTTTTGTTTCAACCAAAGCAGATCAGTATAAAGAGGCACAGTCACAGAGTACCAGTTGGCTGAAACAAAACCTTGGTCTGGATTTGTACTTCCTGGACCTGAACTACCCACCTCTGATCATAGGTCAGTTATCTAGCACCCCTGTATAATGAACAGGGCAGTGTGGTTATGCAGCAATTTGCAGTGTTGCCTCACACCTCTGGGATCAGGGTTCGAGTCTCCACCCTGGCCTCATGTGTGTGGGGCTTGAATACCCCCCCACACACACAGTCCCCAAACATGCTAAGGTTAATTGGAGTTGCCAAATTGCACGCGTATGTCATCTGTGATGGGTTGGTGCCTCATCCTGCATTATTCCCTGCCTAGTACCCATAGGCTCCAGACCCAATGACCCTGAGTAGGACAAGCAGGTCCGACAGTAACTGCTATAGTACTATAGTCTCTACGCATGAAGATGGATGGATGGATGGATGTGTAGAGAATCCGTCAGGAGCTTCACTTGTGCACATCGAGATTAAAAAGTACCTTACAATGTTCACAGACAACATACAGTGAAAACAAGCTCATTCACATATATGTTGATAATGGCAAGGCTCCAGAATGATTAGGGATTATATCTCAGACAATATCAGAGCATGTTTCTCCTGGATTTTTATCAATACCACATCTGGTCTCATCTCCGTTCCTTTTGCACAATCCTTTTCCTTTCGTCATGCAGACAGAGTCAGTTTTGCATGTATCTTTGGCATTTGTGTTTATTTCTCAGAGCTCCATGTTTTTCAGATGCTGTCTTTCAGATAACCGAGATAACCGGTGATGCCAGTTGTACACCGCAAAGAGAAGCTCAGATCATCGTGTGAGCAGTTAGTTGGCATTTAAAGGGGCTTTGTGATTTTGGTCAGATGCTGCATATGGTCATTCACCTCCAGGAGGACAAGTGGGAAAGCGAATCTGGGAGCTGGGAACTAAAGTGTAGGTTGTCTCCTGTGGTGATCCTGGAATGTGTCATGAAGAGATTCTCATGTGCAGAATACATTCTGGGAGTGCTGCTGGAGAATGTGGGCCTCATGGACGCCTGTCATGTCAGGTGCCCAAGCCAGACAAATCCAGTCGCGTCACTCAGGCACCTTTGGAATTGTCATAACACGTAACTAATTAGTGAGAGTAGATTACAGATGAATGATGACTCCTGGTGTTCTTTGCTGCAGAAAACTCTGTGACGGCCCTTAAACTCCTGCTGAACACAATATATGAACGTCTGGTTCTGAAGGGATGAGTTTCATAGAACGGCTGGAACTAGGCACCCTTCTTTAAAAAGAAAAAAAACAAAATAAATGTCACTGAGACAGTCTGTGGTTGAGTAATTAGTATGGAAATATCCAAAATAAGCTTCTTTTATAAAAATGTCACTAAAAATTAAACACTATAAATGGTACATTATAGAGTCATTAAGACGGATTTAGCAGTTCAGATAGAGATGCAGGTTATCTGGCAATGAGAGCTCAGTTTTCACTTTGATGAATTTTCTGGCCAGGAGGAGTAGACAACAGTTTCCATAAATATACTGCATTTTCATAAATATGCTATATTTTGCATAAAATTCAACCACTGTAGTTAAGCTGCTTCACAGCAGCGCTGGCTTTGATTGTGTCATTGTGAGTGCGATGCGTTACTGTGTGGTTAGATAGCTGCACCACAACTAGTCACATAACTATGCTGTAAGCTTTATATTCCATTTTCCACCATGGGGACTATAAATGAATCCATCCATCCATCCATGCATTCTCTGTAATCGTTTGTCCTATTCAGGGCTGCAGGGCAAGCGCTGGGACAAGGTTCTTATGATCAAATGCAACATTTTGTTTTTGACAGACATAATGGAAATGAACTTTCATGCTTTTGTGTTCTTCCTATTGTCTGCAGCTCCGTTCCATCCGTCCTGATTATTATGTCAAACGCTGACCTGAATGGCCACATGACCCTTAGATGTCACCCTTTGTGACTTCCTGAACACTTTTTTTGTTCATAAGAACTGAAAAAATATTCTGCTTTGCAAAATGACTGGCATTTGGACAATATGACTCTGACTGTACTTCAGTGAAGCAGTCCCTTAGGAGGTGCTTACAATGTCTTTTTTTAAGGACCGTTGACATCATTGGTTTTTCAAAAAGCAGTCGAAATTTAACTTTAAAGTTCGGCTGAGTTTACTTGGGGTGGAGGGTCTACAATGTTTTAAGCCTTCAAGACTGAGGTCGAATCCCTAAGGGCTACAGCCCTGAGTATTTTAGCCAATATGTCAATTTTCCTTCAAAAAAACATAAAGCCCTGATGTTTTCATTAGCTAGTAATGGCCCTACTAATGTATATTGTTTGCGCCTACTGTTACGAACAGACCGCACGTGCCTAAAGCCGCAATCTGCATGCCAGAGGAGCGCAGAATGACCAGCTGTCCTTTTCCTGCTCCTGTTTCATGCAAAAACATGGGAGTAGATGAACACGGAGAGTCTGCTTACATTTTCCATCACATGTGTGAAAACTGTGGCGGATGTCTGATTTGCGCAGAAATTTCTCCGCCTCTGAAAAGCAGTAGTACATTTGCATAAATAGGAAAAATATTCAGAAGGGAGGCTGCCCCATCACCACATTTACAGAAACAGAGCATATACATCTTCTATGGTAACATTTTATTTGCGCGGCACAAATTATTTAGTATTAAGCTATTACTTATGCTTTAATTAACCATTAACTAAGTGTTACTTACATACTGATCTCATGTTTGTGCATTAATGAATTGTGGCGTATGTTAGCTCAAGTAGTTATTATATTTATTAAAATTTCTGTTAATTCTGTAAACCTTTGTGAACTACTGAAGAAACAAGTCATGAATAACACAAGTAAAATACTGATCCCGTGTTTGTTTGTCGTTGGCGAATCATGATGCATATTTCATCTCAAGTAGCTATTGTATTTGTCTATGATATGTACTTCAGTAATAACTGAGTTACTAGTATTTGTGCCCCCTTGAGTAAAATGTTCCTAAATAGGTAAACCTATTCCATTAATGTGTATATCCATCCATCCATCC
>JAABNX020000053.1:14413666-14442362 GCA_015163995.2 Mormyrus lacerda | reverse complement strand
CACCTATGGCCACGAGTTCTTGTATTTGAACTAATGCTTAAGTAACTATTTGGTTGAACAGCATCCAAACCTGTTAGGTTGATAAAACCCAAACATCCTTTAATAGGCAAGAATTAGATTTTTTTTTCTTAAATTGATTATTTAAAATAGACATTCAATGCAATCATTCTGGGGGAAACGCAGGAACCTTTGCATACAAAGGGATGTCGATCCATTGTAGATGATGACAAAAATTGCTCCTTATTAGAGTTCACCTAAACCAGAAGCCAGGGACAGTGGAAGGGAAAAAGGTTCATAAGCACAGAGATGCAACACATCCTACTGGAGCTGACCTTGTAACACTTGACGTGAGGCAGCAATACTACCTGAGAAACTTGTCTGCCATTCTTCCATCGCAACGCTCGGGCAAGATTCTAAAGGTCTCTCTGAGACCTGAGTTAATATGCATTACTTGATCGCCACACTTGTTGAAACAGGCATCTACAGTATCACTGATGCAGTCCTTCAATGCAAACGCGCAACCAGGTCGATTCAAACACACACATACGCATTTCGCTGACGGCCTGCTAATGTTGCTCAGCTATGACAATGCTTCATGAACACAAACATTAAGCATTTAAAACTGTGTCCTGTAATAACCATGCAGTTCAGCAGATTGTCATTTGAGCCCCAGGTCAGTCAACCAATAATCATCAGATGGGCTGCTGTCAGAGGCAATGGAAAGAGCAATGGAAGTCACGCGAACTGAAATCAGAGTATCTACAAGGGGCATCAACAAGATGGTGTTCACACCAAACTAAGATGCACTGGCAGCAGTTCTAAACCAGCCAGACCCGATTACCTGAGGGACCACAAATCAGAAGCCTGTTTGACTCCACATCAACAAACATTTAAGGACTGACCGACCCTCATCTGAGATAATTACATAGCTGCTTTTTGTGTTGCTATAAAAACAAAGGGATCAGGAAAGTGCCTACCACTTATCATGCAGAGCTGCGGTAATCACAAAATATGTAAATGTCTTTAGTGAGTCAACAATTAAGGGGAAGCCAAGGGGACCAAAAAAAAAAAAAAAGGGGCAGGCGAATAATACCTTAAGCAGCAGCATGATGTCATGTCGTTCAGGTGATTCACCTTCATTACCAAAATGGACTGACCTTCTACATTATCACAAACCTGACAATACGCAACCCTCAACAGGACAATAGGCTTTAGAGGTCGCAGGGAGCATAGAGACCATGCTGCGTCCCTCTGCAAAAACAATTTGATTACAGATACGCAAGACAAACTAGATACTAAAATGACACAATGTTGACCAACTTACTTGATCATAATGGGATCTTTTGTAAGAAATTAAATTAGCCCTCAACATGATACAAACCAACCTTTGATACGGGAAAAAGTGATTTCATTATTTTGCTTGCCTCTTTCTCAAAATAAGGCTCTCATGCTTTGCACTTCATACACTTGAAAACGTTAAGTCATCCAGCATCCTTGCACACCTAACAATGGATTCAAACATAAATCTAATCTTCTTGTTTGTTAGAGATTTACAATATAGATAGTAAAGCGTGGCTGAAAGAACAGATCAACATAAAACAAAAATATGTCAGAGGCAACAGCCATTGTCTGCAGACTGGGTCATGTCCCTGCTGTGAGTAGTGGAATATTCTTCCCCCCTGCCATACATACATAATACATGGTAGGCCAGGGTAGAATTTGAGGGGGCATACTGGGGAAGAAACTACATCAGCAGAATCCAGGTCAGCACAACCTTCATGCAACTGTTGGATACACTTTTCTGAGTGCATGTCTGGTACAAACCACGGAGCTCCTTTCAGTCACCTGGTACAAGACTCATTTTTTCACAGTACAGACACAGCTGTCACTCGCACATACTGGTCACACTCTCAAGGGCTGTGGCAGTTTACGATCAAAACAAGCCTGCCCTTCAATGCTCTGAAAAAAACCTTCATCACACATCACCCAGAAAGCATGTCTAGTCTAGCAAGATTCCGATGAAACAACTTATGATCGTGAACAGATTAGAAACCTTCAACATCAAACGCTACAAATGCAGTTTAGAAAACAAAGAACCCCCAGGTATATAATGCAAACTAAAATGCAAGGGGACAAATGCATTTCAGCTTGCATACTATTAGATTTTTCTTCTCTTTAAATTAGAATAAAATTGGCGGCTCAATTATTGCAAAAAAGGGAGACTGCTTATGGCCATCAAACACTGCATCAAGTTAACTAGAAAAGTGAGATTTTAGTGTATTCCGTACCACCAAATACAAACTGGACCATTGGCACTGAGTTCAACAACAAAGCACCACATTCAAAAACACCAAGTGTGCTTCTACTGTAACTAACATTGAAAAAATAGCATCCCGAGCTTTAACTGTCAAATTTTGTTTCTCTTAAATGGCACAGATAATCACACTAATGACTATAAATAAATCTTGGAGCTGAGACAACCATCTACAACCTGCATGCATGGTTCCTTCATTTGGGTATTCAGTTCTCCACTGATGCAAGACCACCATCTACCAGTCCCATCATGGCTCAGTTCAGTTACAATAAATTAGAACCTACTTTAACAGATACATGTACAGTGGGTTCCAATGATTATTTCTACAAGTCCACCCCCGTCTTTCAAATTTAACTTTTCAATCTATTCAAAAGCAGTAAATGTTCTCTGTTAGCCGTTCAAACTTTAACACGATCAGCTGCCAAACTAAAGATAACTCAAATATGATACAAGCGGGAACGTTAGGCTGCCTTGGATCAGACGGATTATTGTGTCCCCAAACGAATGAGATGATTTGTACCATATCCATGGAAGGGTACAGAACGATTCGAGTATTAAGTTTTATCATCCTCGCGCGCACTGATAAGCCAGCACCGTCGCATGGCTGCTCTAAAGAATGTGTATCCAAAAGGCTACCGCAGCCACAAGTGTCACAAGGTGCCAGCTATTACACCTTAGAGTCAAGGGCTTGACCCGAATCTTCTCCGGCAAAATAACCAGCAGCGCAAACGGATAAGTCGCGCTGGATAAAAGCCGCTGTGACAAATTACAAAACGCGATAACAGCTTTTGCACTCAAGGCAAGTCAGCAGCTTGGACGGCACTGGTGGTGGCGGCGGTGGTGGTGGGGGGGACTTCACAGTCACGCCTTCACGAACAGGCTTCGCAAAGGAAGGAGTTAACTAGGCCTTGGCTTGCAGGGCAGCCGCTCCGAGCGTCAAAGCCTCGGCGTCCAGAGTCGGAGACGCCGGCGCTTGTTACAACGCTGTTCGGTCTCACACCGACAGGCCGGAATAAACGGGTTACAGATGCTCGTTAAGCCAAGGAGGAGCACGCCGTCTTCGGGCGTTACGGGACTTAGCGTACCGTTTCACCCCCGCAAAGGAGAAAAAAGGAGGCGGCCGTTTCCCCACACCGTCAGCTAGTCATATCCGGGAGATCCCTGGGGGTGCGCCCAACCAGCCTTAAACTGGTCCAGTATAGGACGTAGAAACGTCCTTTACCTGGTCACATACACGGGGACCTCAGATAGGACAAAGGCAACGAGGACGGCGAGGAGCACAGGGACATGCGTGACAATAACTGACACAAAAGGCAGTCAGCGCGTGCCGAACGTCACGGGACAATGAAGCCGCCTGAGGAGATTATTGGCATTTTAGCACGATTAGCAGTGATGACAAGTAAGGGAGACAGCGACGCACGCTGCCGTTACACATAACCACCACGGCAAAGGGCTCGTCTGTAAAGAAAGCAGCCAAAAGGTCTTATCTGACTGTGAAATATAGAGTGCATTTGTTGAAGAACAAAAGTCCCAGTTCAAGCTTCAAGCTAACCAATTATGCTGCTGTGGCAGTATCAATGTGCGGACTACACCGCAATTCTTCATTGTACCAAAAAAAACAATGTTTAAAGAATACAAGTAACCAAATGTGACTTAAAAGCCCATTGCGAATAGACGTCAAGCTACAGAAATACTGAATGACCAACAAACTGCTAACAAAATCCTTTACATTGGTATCACAAGCAATGGCTGCCGCCGCTCCTACTACAACCATTCACAGCTTGCACGCTAACTGACTGGTTAGCCGCGGTCACCAGACCAGCTAGTTAAAGTTCACGACTAGCTCCGAACTCATTTTACTCGTTCGGCTAGGATCGTCGGAATGTACTTAAGAAAATGAGCGCGTCGCGTACTTACAAAGAGCAGGCTGTACATTGAAATCCCGTGACAACGACAGAGAAGGCGGAGAGACAGCGATGGGCGCTGCTGGGCCTCTTTTTGTTCCCCTTTTGAGTTCAATGCGACTCGCCGAGGAGGAGTTAGCGGAGCGCTACGTCTCGCCGTCCGCTGACGTCACGGATACGCAACGTGGCCTCTGACGAAATGGTCGGTGACGAAGGGGCTGGTCGTGGAATTTCTATAGAAATGCTACGATAGACGAAGCAATCATGCAATTATGGACCTCTGCATTTATTATTATTAAGGGTCCAAAGCACAAAGTGCTTATGGAACCTTATTGTTTTTATTATTATTATTGTTGTTGTTGTTTTAAATAATTTTATTAAGACTTAATTATTGTTTCTGTTTGATTATTATGTTTGTTTATTAATAGTGAGAATTTTCTACTGTTTCATTCACGCTAAATTTAATAAAGAGACAATTAAATTGTTCTTTAAGAATTTCTAATAAAACGTGAAGAATGGTTTTAGCCATAGGTTACAGCTATTGTATTGACTTTCAAAGAAATTGAAGAGGCGAATGGTTAGATAAAACGTGGAAGTTATAAAATGCAATAATATTTCTGGTTATAAACTGAAAAGCACATTTACGTATGTTAAAATGTGAAGCAAGTTGAAGCACACGATGACACTGTTCCAGAATGACAAAATACCCATAGTTAATAAATGATTTGTTCTTCAAATCATTTCTTGTACATGTCCGTCAGAGTTTTAAAACAGATTGTTTCACGGTTAAATGTAGCGTTGATCTCCAATAAATCCGTTGGTTTCATATATAGTAGCTGTACTGTAATGTGTCTGAAGCAGCCAATGTATCCTGAACATCGCAAGCCATCTGTCCAAACGCTTTTTAAACCGGTTCATATTTCTCTGGAATTTCCACTGGGTTAACTATTGTGTCCTTTTTTTCCATTGTGGATCCATACCATGACGTACACTGAAGGTTATTTTCCATCTCCTCCGTTTGCGCGAAAAATATGACAATCCACGTATAAATTTCCGCTTCGAAGAACCATCAGAACCGAATGCCTCCATCAATCCTTCCGTTTTCATGTCACATATCGCAATGCATTTTTTTTTACTAAATACATAAAACAAATGGTATTGTGATTTTTCAGAAAAGAACCAGAAGCTAAATAATTAAAAATGCATCCTTTTTGCATCATAATAATCTCGATGTTATAAAAATTTAATTATATTGGTTTTGTGGATGTAAGACAATGGAGTTACTTATAAGTAGGGAAAATTAGAACAGTATGAGCAGTTTTTTTTCTCACCCACTATAGCTTCAAGTTGAATAATAGGTCACAAAATTTAGTGATAAACAACATTTTGAATTTGGTATTTTTGTAGGCATGTCAACTCCTCTGACAACAGATTTAGAAGCAATCGTACACAAGGTTAAGCACTTATCACGCAAAGTGTCTTATTGCTTTGTGTGGGGTTGAGTTTTAGTCAGAGGACCAGTTTTTCAAAGTCTAGAATTATTGAATTTGTAACCACTGACATACATAAGGAATTATTGTGGCGTGGTGCGTGTTATGCAACAGTGTCTTCTTACAAGATAGAATTACATTGATGGCGTTTAAGACAATATGTGATGAATGACTAAAATGTGAGCACTCACAAAGATTATATATCTATCACCCAGGAATCGCTTTATTTTGAATGTAAGTTTTAGCTGCGTGAGGATACTACAATGGCACACATAATTGCATTAATCTAAAATACGCAACAATAGTCGACAGGAGTGCAGAAACCAGCTAAATATGTTTAAATGGATCCATGGCTTTTCTACGGTCCTATCTCACACTCCGCACCAGTTGACAGGAGTTAAACTTTAGTTTTATTCTCCCTCTAGTGCTGAATTTGAGAATTGCAAATGCCAAATTCCTGAGATGTTGCTTGAGGCACTTGAGATAGTAATAGCTCTTGAGGTATTCCATAAATTCAAACATCTCACAAAAATAAAAAGCACTAAACGTACTAATCTTCTAATAATGTATGGCAATGAAATGTAAAGCATTAAATATACCTTCAGTTGGATATATTTTCAATGTTCAAAGCGAAATCACACATATACTGGAAAGTATTTATTGATGTGATATCAATACTATCAAGTTCTGTAGATTTAGTATAAACAGACAAAACATTTTCAATCAAACAAGAGTGCATTTTATACCCAAAATCTATTACATACAGTGTATGCAATGACACTTCACAAAGGAAAAAAAAACAAACAATTGTTTGATACATAGTACAATAAACACAAGAGGAAAAATAATGTACACAAAAGATTATCCTTCACAAACAATGCTATAGTGCTAACTATCAATGTAAATGCACGGTACTTGTCATTGTTGTTAAATACTGTATATAGCTTTTGGGCTTCGGCAATCATTTTGGGCATTCCTGCTATCTCAGCACAAATGTATAAATATCACTTTTATTAATTTCATGTGCAAATGGGAATTTCCACTCAATTTTACAAAAAAAAAAAATACAATATCCTGTAAAACCTAAGCAAGGGATTTAATTTCCTAGTTTTTGTTTATTTGCGAAAGCACAAATTTTCTTATATGTTTTTTTTTTTCCTTTTTGTTATGCACACTGCACACTTGTGGTAAAGTGTATAACAATGCAATACTGCATCCAGTCTCGTTGGAAAATAAAACACAAGACATAATGGGAACATGGAAATCCATCCTGCGTTTTCATAACAGAAAGGATATATAAAAATATATATATATATGATATATAACAAGAAAAAAACCTTGCCTTGTCGAAAGAGACTCACAACAATCATCATTTACAAACTTTGTGTTGATGGTGGATTGAAAAACTAGGCTGAAGGAAATGTCAAACAGTGCATTAACTGTACAAAGATTCTGTTTATGAGGACAAAGTTCTCTTTCGTTGTCAGGGGGGTGTAAAAAGTCAATGAATTGAGTGAAATTGTTTCCTGTGCACTAAACTGGAAACTTTGCAATGGCCAAAAATGGACAGTATCAAATATACGACAATGATTTAATTGTAATTGTACCTGACCCACATAAGCAGGGGGTGTATTTCTATGTTCTGGGTACCAGGTGGTAAACAGATAAGAGGGTCTTTTTGTGTATAGGGGATCAAACCAGTGCTGACATATGTTTTTTTTTTTCTTTTTTTTTTTAAAGTTATTAGCAATGATACTGGTGGACAACTGGCAGTTTATTCACAACTCTATGTAATTAATTATCCAACAGAATAATTAGCCTGCAGAAACTACAATGCTGTCCAGATATTAAATCTCTGTCAGAAATGGCAGTGGAATCCCCCCTCTCTTCCCCTCTATTGCTCCAGGTCAGAGGAATGTGATCTAAAAAAGTTAGGATGTGTCATACATCCAGTCCACATCTTTTCCTGAGCTTGCATGCTGCAGGAATGTGGTATAAACAGCACCATTTCAACGCAGGCTAAAAAGCTACATTGTTTATATATACTTGAGAAATGTATAATGTGCAAAAGGCTACTGAATGGACTGTGCCTTCAAAATGCTTTGCTGATAGTCAGGCACAAAGGATAGGAAGATGATGAATCTGAAAAAGATCAGCACTGCGATTCAATCCAGCAGAGACCAACGATAGTCACCCAATAAAAAAACCATTGTCCAGACTGGCACTTCAGATTGTCCATCTTGCAGAAAGTGGGGTTAATAAGGAGTCAACATGTGAACAAGCATGGGTGTCTGATAGGATTCTTAGTGATTCTAACTTAGGGGCAGGTACCTCTTAAGGATCCTATTCAGCACTGCTAAACGTCTTTTTATATGAGATCACCGTAATATTTATCGTACATACGATGTAAGGCAGCGTATTTATCCTCAGCATTAGTCTGTTAGTGTTTCCTCACACCTGATAATTGATTTTACGTGTCTTCCCTCTCCTGAACAGGCATCACTTCAACAGTACACCAAGATTTATACCTTACTCTTTTCAACCACTGATTCCAATCTCCATTAGCCGGATTGTCATTCTTTTAGAAATGGATGGAGGAATGCATTTTGTTTGGAAGCCTGTTTTGTTTTGAGCTAAAAGTTCAGGGATGATGTGAATGTACTGTAAGCTCCTCTATTTTCTAATACTCTTGAAGTAGTGATGGCGAAATGAAGCTTCATGAACCATTTGCTATATTCTTTGAAACCACTAGATGGTGCTCTTGGTTTGTTTGTGGCATGCTTTGAGCCCTATTTTTGAACAGAAAGCACCATCTAGTGGCATCAGAAGATACAGCAAGTGGTTCATGATGCTTCATTTCACCATCCCTTCTTTTAAGGATTTTCACACTGCAAACATCAAGCACTTGTCCGTTTCGACAGTTTCTGCTGGTGTCCAGCTATGCTGTTCACTTTTGCAGCCGATGATGGTGTCCCTCACAGTAAGGCTATCACATATTGCTCCGCTAATGACCCAATCTTTAAGGGGTTTCTACTGTGGCATTTACTGCCCTTCAGAATACTCAAAGTAAGACATTCCTTTAGCCAACACCCAGTGAAAGAAATCCTGGGCTGAGTCCTGACACTGTCTCTTAGATCCGGCAGAAGCTGTAGCTGACTGTTGACTTTGGTCCGGTCAAAGACATCAAGCAGTCACGTGGATCACCTACTCATCCTTCAGGGTGCAGGCTAATAATGGAGGATAAGACTCCGCATATCACCATCTTTACTTCTCAGGACATAAAGGGGAATGTCACCCACAGGCTGGTCCTGACGAACTAACCCTCCATGGTGCTGTCACCTTAATTGCAGGGACTGTGATCAGGCTTTTTAAAGGGAGACGAAAATTCGTTCCCATCTATGCCTACAGCAGCTAGAGCGAAGTGGCCCTTGGCAGCATGTAGGTGGAGGTCAGCACCTACTGTGCTCACAGTGAAGCAGCAGCACTAGGGCAAGTCGAGTGTTGCTGTTACACATTACATGCATATATCTTTGGGAGACAGAAGCAGCTGATTACTTTGACCCCCCCCCCAAAAAAAAACACTGTATGGAATGACACGTTCAAGAACCGAATCCAGGGATTGGGGCATTGAAGACCACTGCCACTAACGCAACAAATTAGGTACACAAATCCTGTGCACACAAGCAGCACACAAGTCACACGCATCAAAACATAAAGTAACCTTGAGGAAAATCCCTAACAGTATTTACCCAATGAAGCTCACGAGCTTACATGATCTCAATGTTTAAATGTGATGTGCAACTTTAGATGAATCCTCGGAAAAAGGTTGTTTGATATGCTTTATAACACAAATTGCTCAGAAGTCATAATGATCCGAGCTTGTAAAGTAAGCAATGGCGCTTAAATGCAACAGGGGAATAAATAAGAATGATATGTTCAGGTCTTACAGTACATGGGACAGAAAAGAATTATCTTTACAGTACAAAAATATATATAATTCCACAACACAGAGAAAGAAAATCCACTGATCTGATCAGAGAAAGCTAGCAGGCTAAATCCAATAGCTGATCCATATTCATTTACTTATATAAAAGTTTACTGATCGATTAGTGGCAGCATATTACGCAAATGTTATCTAGGACTTTTCAAATAGTAGACTGAGTTACATTGCACGCATAACAGTTCTGCGGTGACTGATTTTGTCTGTATAGCTGTTAAAATGAAAAGCACACTGTGGCATGCAACCTCTAATACTACACTGTTAATCACAGCCGTCAGCTTCCGGATGTGTAACCATTACCTAGCTATTTTGACAACAGGCTATCATAATCTAATACCTAGATCAGCAAAAAAATGCGTTATAAATATATCCATCAGAATTTGTAAGGAAGAGCTATCCCGATGAAACCTTCTCGTAACGTGATCTCAGAATATCATGGATGAAAAAAATACGTTAAATGTATTGATGAATGATTAGAGAACAAGCCGGCTTATATGACGTCTCAGTGTATTGATTGTACTTTTTTGAACTGCGTATATGTTTATATAGGTATAACAATGCATATATGGAGTAAGCGGTGGCACGTGAGTGATCAGAAGTTTGTGACTGCAGGAAGTGAAATGCCCATGAACCCTGGGATGTAACGTTCTGTGGGGTCAGGGGTCAGGCAGTGTTCAGTCACACAGATAAGCACTGGTAGCAGGCGCAACCGCATTGTGAAGTAAGATCCTTAACCGCCCAATTCAAATGACAATAACATCAAAAAAGAACAACAAAACAGCAAATGAAACAATAATAATATTAATAATATATGCTAGAAAACAAAACAGTTTCAAAAAGTGAAAACAAAATCAAAACAGAGAGAAACACAGAGACAGTATAAAATATCCGTCCCCTGCTTTCTTTCTTCTCCTTCCTTCTCCTGCTTGTTCACAAAGTCATTTGATGCTGTAGGTGTTTTATGGCTGATGACGATGATGATGATGATGGTCGTGGATTTGGTTGTGGGGAGGGCTGTTATGTGGAGCCGAGTAGAAACCCTGAGAAGGAAGAGTGGATGTACTCAGTGGAGTACAGCCCGTTAGCCTGGTCGGAGGGCATCTGGACCCACACCTGATCTCCCTCCTTCAGCTCCAGAACAGCGCTGCCGGATGCCTGGTCCATGTAGCCCTTCTTGTACTCGTCGTACGTGTATGTGGCAGGCACATTGTTCTTGTATAGCGCCACCCACAGGCTGGTTCCCTTTACATGCACGTGGTAGGCAAAGTAGTAGATGCCAGCAAATGGACTAGTGAAGATCCCCGTAGAAGGACTGTAGGCGTTCTGCCCATTATATAGAGTCCTGTCAAACTTAATTGGCATGCCAGAGGGCGGGAAGGGTGTGGTCAGGATGGCAGTGAAAGCGGGAGCTAGTGCGGCAGACAACACCCCTTGTCCATACTGGGGCTTCCCATTCCGGCCACCTGGAACCGACTCTCCGCCAAGGTCAGGTCGATGCAGCCCAGACACTTGTGTCTCACCATTGATGATGGCTCCCGGAGGACCCGGGGGGCCCGGAGGACCTGGGGGCCCTGGGATGCCATTCAGTCCCGCGTTACCAGGTTTTCCTGGGGGGCCCTGTGGTCCTGGTACTCCATCATTGCCATTCATGGTTACCCCAGGTAAGCCAGGTGGACCAGGCTCCCCCTTCAAACCAGGAATTCCCTGGGGCCCCATAGGCCCTGATGGGCCCTGGAGGCCTGGAATACCAGATTGACCTCGAGGCCCTGGGGCCCCTACAAGTCCAGATTCCCCTTTTAACCCTGGCACACCCGTCAACCCAGGGTTACCAGGTAAGCCTATGAGGCCAGGCTCTCCTTTGGGGCCCGGCTTTCCAAAAACACCATTGGGGCCAGGCAGACCCCTTTCTCCAGGGACACCAGGCTTTCCTGCAAGTCCATTGGGCCCTTGAGCTCCTCTGATCCCAGGTGCTCCTGGGGGCCCAACATGCCCAACTTCTCCTTTTAGGCCTGGTATGCCATGTTTACCTGGAAGACCGATAGGGCCCTGGATTCCTGGAGGTCCAGGTTGTCCATCCAGGCCAATGCTACCTGGCTGCCCATCCATTCCAGGTTCCCCTTTATCTCCAGGGAGTCCTGGTAGTCCTGAGGGACCACGATCCCCCTTCTGCCCCGACAACCCAGGCTTGCCATAGCCAGCAGCTCCGGGCAGTCCCGGTGGCCCCTGGTGCCCTGGTTCCCCCTTTGGTCCAAGAGGACCTGGCACTCCACGCAAGCCGTCTATGCCAGGTTTCCCTAGTCCAATTGGTCCAGGCTGACCTTGCAATCCTGGAGCACCAGGTTCTCCTGGGGGTCCTCGTATTCCTGGAAGTCCATCATCACCTTTTGGCCCAACAGGCCCAGGAAGCCCATTCATTCCTGGCTTTCCAATGCCTTGGGCCCCGGGTAGTCCTGGAAGACCTTTAATGCCAGGCGGGCCCCGTGGCCCAGGTACACCTGGAGTTCCATTTCCATTTTCCCCCTTTAGCCCTCGTTCTCCATGAGCACCTGGTTCCCCTTTTGACCCTGGCTCACCCCTGGCCCCTGGAGGGCCCCTAATGCCTGGGAGTCCAGGTTTTCCATTCAGAGACAAGCCCGAGGGTCCCGGCAGGCCAGGCTGCCCGGGCAATCCTCTTGGGCCTGGTTCACCTCGCAGGCCAGTCTCACCCTTTCCCCCGGCAATGCCCTTCAGACCTGCCTTTCCAGGAAAGCCTGGGGGCCCCGGTTTCCCGATCACAGACAGCCCGGGGGGGCCCTGAGACCCAGGCTGCCCATTGAGTCCTGGTTTTCCAATCCCTGGCTTCCCTGGAGGACCTGGGAGTCCCGGTGGCCCACGGGGGCCTGGTTTTCCTTGAGGGCCAGGTTCTCCTTTGACGTCCACCATAGGCAGTGTATCTGCAAAGTGAAGCAGAGAGAAACCATTTAAGGGCCACAGACAATGTGCTCATATATTTTCTTGGCTCCTAAAGAGGATCATACTTCACCTTCACACTCATTTCCCAACTGTATGAATTTACTGGTATGCTGTCATCACATAGTCATGGGATTTTACAAAAGATTAGTGAACTTGGGAGTTTTTCCAGAACGATCTGCTGTTATTTGTTATTACTGAGGTGTGACCTATTGTTTTGTACACAGATGGGAAATCCATCGTCCTTAAATGACTGGGATCCCAGTTCTTTCTTGTTCCCCTGCAAATGGAGTTGCAGGTGTTGCCTTACAGCCTCATATCCCCTTAGAGGACATAAAAAAGAAAATGAATGGAGGAGAATGATGATTCCTCAGAATTTAATTTCCGGGAGGGTCTGCTGCAGCTTTGGAAAGCCGTTGTTGACAGAGGGAGAGAAAATGGACTGCAGACGCCGCCGGTCTCTCACTGCCCACACTGAACGGATACATTGCTGCAGTACTGTACAGCTGCATCATTTACATTCTTATTTATTTAGCAGATGTTTTTTTTTAGTTAACCAAAGCAATGTACTTTTTTTTTTTTTTTTTTTTGAGACAGTAGGGTCAGCCAGTCCCTGGAGCAATTAGGGGTTAAGAGCCTTGGTCAGGGGCCCAATGGTAAAATCACTTGGCTAACCATGGGATTTGAACCAACAACCTTTCAGTCACAGCACCCAAACCCACTGGGCCAAATCCAGCTCACATAACGGCAGATCATCCAAGGAGACAATTTACTGTGTAACTGGCAGAACCATTAAGTGTTTTGTTTTTTTTTTCTCATCAGCTGACATAATTACAGAAACAAACCACATCTGTAAAACTAACCACACGCTTGGTGCTCAGATTCATGGCTAATTGGTTGTTCAAATCATGTGAAATGTTGTTTATTAGGGAAATCCAAGACAACACTACCAGGGGAAAAATAAAGTTCATGTCCAATTATAATATAAATAAATGTAAAAATACAATAATAGGAACGATACACAGTTTCCCACCATTTAACTGTGTTTATCTGAGTGAGAGAATAAGTAACTTCATGTAGACTAACATTTCAAAATGGCGGCAATATATGTGGGAATTTCAAAGTCAGGGCAAGATGATGAATGCACATTTCAAGATCAATTAATTAATTATTAATAATCGATTATTACAATTAGTAATAGAAGCAATGGAGACGGCAAGTTGCTGTCATCTATCATGTTATTTGAGTCTATCCCTTGGCCAGGTCTGGCGGTTGTTCTGAGTCTTTGGCCTAAATCAGACATTAATCAGACAGACTTTACACATTACCTACGGGCAACTCGCAGATTTTGACTCTCGGCGTGAGTAACAAATACCGCCGTCTGCTAAGATGCATGTAAACTCCCAAAAGATCAACTCAGGCAGAATGTCGTCATGTTAAAGGATCATATGATATTAGAGTGTATTTCATAACTTTATACAAATTTTATCGTTCGGCCAGAATTCCATATTTCCACTGTTTGTGGAAATGATCTCACCAGTTGTAGTGAAAACATCAGTAATGCTAGAAATTACTAACGCTACAAATCAATAACACGAGCAAAATGCCACTCCGTGTTGGACACAATTATGCGACGTGCGTCATGTGGAGCGACTGAGGTTTTTTAAAACTAGAAATGTTCTCTTACTTTGTTATTGTGAATGGAAAGGAGATACAGTGTTACATTTGTTTCCTGAATTTGTCTTTTCTGGCTGCTGGTAGAGTCCAAATATTACAGAAGTTCTCCATTCTATGTGCCAGAAGAGGCCACTGTGTTGTAAGCCACCAGAACCGAATAGCATAAAGTGCATGTGCCTCATTAGACAATTAATGGTCAGTCATAATCATTAGAAAATGTTATATTTACTACATAGTACGTTTTAAATAACAAAGAAGTACTTATAAAACTTAAGTACATTTATCTGACACTATAAACTATTTTTAAAAACCTATTTTTCTCTGCCTGCATGCTTCCTGCAGATTATAGTGCCAAACACAAGAAAACAAATGCAAGACCGTAAGTATGGCAGTCACAGATAAACAATGATACATGACAACAGTCGACAGCACCCTAGTAGATAAACAAGCACTCGGCATACACATGTGCGAGAGCGATACTGGAAATAGAAGCTGAGGTGTGAAGTGTCAGAGTGTCAAGTGTACCAGGATTTAGTGCGCAAACAATTGTCATCGAGGAGCCTGGCTGACGGTGGGTAAAACCATCCCTGGATCATGTAATCTGAGTACTTAGTTTGCCTCAAGTTTATGATCCAAATAAGCATTTTAAGGAAGTGTATCGTGCAAATGCCTGGGGCCGCTTTGTGTCTGTTCCCCTCTAGCCAGTCATCACCACTCTCTGCTGCACTTGTTATTCTGCTCACGGGAACAGACCCAACAGCATTACGTATTTGTAAAGATGGGCTGGCGCTGTTGCTGACTTTCAGACCGGGGGTCTGTATCTCCCATGGGGTCTGTATCTGCCAGGGGGTCTGTATCTGCCAGGGGGTCAGACTGTGACACAGGGTTAGGCCCCGAGAGAACTAGAAAGCTGTGTCATGCACGGCCACACAAGGCAGCCTGCTCCGGAAAAATCTGCTGTGACGTACTGCAGAAAGAGGGATCCCGCTAAAGGTGGGTTAATCGTTGTGTTCAAAGTAAGAGTCGACAGAAGAAGAATCTAAACTAGGTTACAACCGGAAGAGGAACAGTGGCATTGATTGATGCTGATGCTAATGTCCCCCAGGCGGATCTTGGATGAAAATAAATGACTAATCACAGGATTTTCTCACAGATTTGGTCATTAGATTAATATTTCATTAATATTTAGTGTAGATATTTATCATATACATATGCTAAAAATGACAATATTGTGAAAATGCAATACATCACTAGATAATAAAAAGGGTAGTTAATCATTCCAGTTATATAAACCTTAGGGAAAGAAATCACATACTGAGAAAATAAAGCCTTATATATGAACAGTATATAAGTAATATATCTTTTTTTTTTTTTTCTTCGGAATCAGTGAAATCCGAACAAGTTTAATCCTTACAAAACACTTGACTCCTTTCTCTGGTGTCAGAAATGCCAGCCGTTTAGGGCCAGGTAACCAAACACAAAAAGATCTACTTTTACATGCAATGCTGCATTCATTCCAGTAGGTGGGAGTAGAGACAAATAAATGAGAGAGCTGCCGTTAAAAAGCACATTATCATCACTGGAACGTTCGTACACAGAGGAAAAAAGGACACAGGAATTCCGTGGCTCTAGAATGGGTCTTAAATACGGAGGACTTCCCCCTTCACAAAGCCAGCGTGCCCCAGTCCCAGCGCGACACTGATGATCTCATTCCCCAGTAAGTCTAGGATTGTGGCAGCAAATTGGGTTCAGGGCTTACAAAAAGCACATAAAAAGCTATATATATATATATATATATATATATATAATGAAATAAAGATAAAAATTCCTGGTAGCAGCAAGCCCTGTAAATAGGCGCCATTGTGTTAGCAAAATTCAGAAGCTCAAACTTTGCCAAGAGAGAATCAGCGGATTCTTCTTGTGGTTGATGCCTTTATGTGCAGCCCAGTCGCACCCGGGGTGGGAAAGCAGGAGAGCAGAGCACACCCAAGAATGGCAGAGGGGTTCAAGGGGACCATTCCCAAATAGAAGGCATTCCAATCTTCCTTACAAATGTAGGGTTAGGGTTCTGCGGTAGGTTCCAGAAATCGTGTGCTGGACAATTTGACACTAGGGTGAGGATCTGGTGCACAGGACATGGTACCTCCTGGTTTTCTCCAATGGTAACATTACAAGACGGCTGGCTGTATTCCATATGATCAGGTTGCACTACGGCGACATTTTTAACAGTTTGTCTGTCTTTGCGATAGAGCTTTTTTGTTTTTGTTTTTTATTCTTGTTAAAATAACGTCCTCCTCCAGTAAGAGAAGGTCCAGTGGCTTGCTAATGTTGAAAATGGTTTCAGGACATTTCCTGGCCATATCAAAAAGCGTTCGGAAGCTTCTGCATCCAGTATTAAACAGGTCAACTCCAGTGTTAATTGCAGTCAGCAGATGTCTGACCAGCTACACCAGCTACAAAGCACATCTCTCTCCCATTCTGGCTTCTCCACACTGTCTCCCTGTAAAATATAGAATAGATTTTAAGATTTACTTATTTATAATCCTTTTTACAATCAGATACCCACTTTTGACCTTTTGACCCCATACTCAGCAAACAGGACACTCAGGCTTTCTGATCGGGTTTTGCTGTTACCCCAAGTCCGAATCTAAAAGCAGCGCTTACAGAGCTGTTGCTGTTGCTGCCCCAAGGCGGAGGGACAGTCTGCCCATGTACGTTAGAACAGCTGGCATTGAGGGCTCCCTTAAACAACGTCTGAATACTTTGTGTACAGACTTTTATTGATGTTTGAATATCTTATTTTATTTCTTGTGAAGTACTTTGTTACATTTGCTCTATATAGATATGCGTATATCTATAAAGGTACTATATATATAAGCTACTTACTTCTGTACCTATTTACTTACTTGCTTACTTACTTACTTACTTACTTACCATACCTAATGTGTGGATAGTCAGTGGCAGCGAAAGGAGCTAAACTTCAGCTTGGGTCAGGATACCACTTCACTCATGGCTGTGGTCTCTTTGCCTCAGGCAAGATCCAGGAGGTGACGATTCTCTGTTTTCCATGCCTCCTTTCCATTTTTACCACAGCCCACTTAACTGGAACGTGTCGGGAGAGCAAAGAAGCGTTTCTTTTTCCAGCCACTCTGAGGCCCAAGTACGGGTGACACATCGGACGAAACATCGAACGAGATTGTGCGGTCGTCTTTTTTTTTTTTTTTTGTCCAGGGTGGACTTTCGCTTGGAGAAAGTGAAGGAGGGGTCAGGGCTGCTTGTGCTGACAAAGCCGGGTGGGATATTAGCATTACTGACCGTTAAGTCTGACACACTTTAGCACAATCTCACATGCCCCTGACTAAAAAAAAAAAAAAAAACACTACTAACAGCTACCAGATGCTTCGGAGAAGCATGTCTTCGTGAGGCTTCCCAAACGGGGTGCAATCAAAACTTTCTCAATGAGCCATGTGGCCCCCCCCGGCCCCAGAGAGCAGTCTGAGCGAGGGCCCGTGGCCCCTTTCAGGGTGCAGACCTGCAGCGGGCCGTGAGAATGGGAATACACATACGCTGATTACTCTTCTTTCCAGTCTGCTCCCATTCTCAGAAACACTCTGAACTGCATCCAGTCCACAATCCCAGGAATGTTTTTGTCTGCTTCCTCCAGCCCTGCTGTGGCAATGCCGACGGCGGCTGCGGTCCCGGCCGGCATCCGCTTTCCTTGCGGCACTATCACATTTAGATGAGATGCGCAGCATACAGGGCCAGCGTGTGGCTCAGCGAGTGGGCCTCTGTGCCTCTGATCAGAAGGTTGTTGGGTTGAAACCCCAGAGGGAATTCCCCACTTAACCCCCCGCTCTAGGACCTGACTGATCCTGCTTTCTCAGAAATGTGTTCTTTTGGAGGAAAAACCACATGGTTAGTGGTGTATAATGTACACTCTACCTACCAGGCCAACACTGAAAGTCAAGCAACTAAGTAAGCATCAGCAGCATGAATTGTGGTCCAAATATTTCTTGGCAAATAATAAACGTATGAACTAACCAATACATGTAAAGCTGAAACAGTGAAGGGATTGGCGGTGAGGTGTATCAGCGAGTGCTGCCATCTTACTTTTGTACTTTTGAAAATTTTATGAAGCACTGGAATTGTAGTTCAGTGCTAATTTCTTTATTCTGAAGGATAGTCAGAGGTGGGGAGGCATGTTACTGGAATCAATCATCGGCTTGTATGAGCTGAATATATAATTAAAACAGTTATACGGCATTGCTGCTAGCGGCTTATTCGAGGGTTTAAACAGTGTGGGCCAAGATTTACTGTTTACTGCAGGCGAACACACCAAGAGTCCTGTGCTACAGCTTGCAGCGGTAAAAGCACCAAGTGTAAGTAAGTTGTATTGTCAGTAATATTTCTACATGTTGACAAAAAGGGGGGGCGTTAAGCTTGTAACACTGTTTGTGAATCTCAGGTCACTGGGATGAAATACATCTTGACCTAGTTATTGACTTAATATCTGATTCAAAACAAAAAGCACCATTAAAAATGTGTCTTTCCAAAGTACAACCCTATAAATATTTGTAATAAATAATAAAATGATTGATATTTTAAATGATTAGCAATCTTTCTTATCGGCTGAATTTAGCTCCAGCTCAAATTTAGTATTTCTTTTTCGTTATACTTTCCCAGAGTTTGCTTTTATTCCTCAGCTAACGGAAACTTCATTTAACAAGAACGCAGGAAAATATCAGGTAAAGAAAAACTGGCAGATTTATATGAACTATCAGTTTTTAGAAGCATCATATAGCTAAGAGCTGAAGAGAAAACATACCCTGAGGGCTTCGAAATGACACCTTCATAAACAGAAACGGCTGCCATAAAATATGCAAATGAGCTGCTCAAATTACAGATGAGCTGAATGACATGAATTAGAGCTCAGTTAAAGCAACCTGCGGCTCTCGTCTGTGTTTCGTCTGCAACAGAAAACGTTTTGTGTTCCACCGTTGCAGCGTTTGTTTGACCGTGCCATCCTGGTCTTACACACACCAGCACAAAGCCCATTTTTCTGGAAAATGCTTAGCGCGTCCACAGAGGCACTGCCCCTAGCTAAAGGCTGATTGGTTCCCTCAGTCCCCCCTTGCCGTTCGCTCATCGATTCAAAGCCATACATTTTGTTTTTAAAAACATGTTGAAACTAGTCAGGAGAATTTGGTTCTCATCCAAACCAGTGACCGAGGCGGAAATACTGTTAGCCGATGATTTCAGTTCCATATGAATAGATGAATATATACAGAAAATAGTAAAATGGACAGGTAGCCTTTACATTTTTACAAGGAGAGGATGTGAGAGGATTAATGTTTGTCCCCACTGCGTTAAGTCGACATGTACTGTCATGTAATGTCTACCATCCTAGGTGGGGGGGCACAGCAGGTCAGACTTTGGAACTGACAGGTAGGTGAAAAGAAAGAAAGAAAGAAAGAAAGAAAGAAGGCTTACCTAAGAACTGGCCCTTGCCCTCCCGGAAGGGTGGCCCCCCGGGGCCCTTCATCATGGGCTGAACATACTTCATCTGAGGCAGGGGGTGGTATCCGCCTCCCAGAACACCCCCCAGAAGGAACAGCGGCAGGAGCACGGGGAGCATGATTAGGAGCCTGACACAGCCGGGGAGGGGCGACCTGTGGCGAAGGGGGGTTGGGGTGGAAGGAGAAGCGTGAGAGATGAGGAGAGGAGAGCAGGTTCATGTCCAGCTGTAGAGCTCATTTCCCAAACTCACTCAGTCCATTCAGGCTGTGTCACACTCATGCAGCATTGGGCCGAGAACCCGATGACACTACCGTTCAAATCAAACGTGCAAAATGAGAAGACGCACATGCATCAGCGGGGGGTTCAGACCGCTTTATTCCTGTCCTGTTTGTTTTCTCGCGTCGGAACGTGTTGAATTCGCACTTACAATTTGACAAACTGCACGCTTAATGTCACACCTCAGAAATGTGCCAAGGAATTGATTTTGTAATAAGGACAAGGTGGCGAATACAGAGGTGAAATACTGCAGGGATACACAGTGTAAGTGGAGGCTGGGAATCAGCACAGCTCTGGGCACTGGGTCTCCCCGGCTTGACATCAAGAGTCTAATACAAGGGCCTCCGTCAGGTGTAAACAGCGAACCATGTCCTTGGTAAACCACATATGAGGCCTGGGGTATTACACTCAGGAAAGATAACACCGCAAGAGAAGAAACACTGCAAAGACTGTGATCATTCCCGGGCATATGGAGGTCCAGATGCAGCAGTCAGACTGAACCAGAGAAGGGCTACAAAACCTGGTACCAGGAGACTGCGGCTGGAGCAGGGCGTGTGTTTTCATTCTGGCACAGGAGGCGAGGCCCAGATGAAAACCAGGAGGCAGCCAACCCCCCACCCCCCCCGTGGGCTGCGCAGGTCGCTGTTACCGAAGCCGCTTGCACCTGGACGGACTTCACCAAGGCCGGGCCGAGTCGTACGCTCCCCGCCTCACTGTTTGTTTAACCTGTCCATCCCCGGGACAGCCAAGCCTCTCTGCTTTAATTCCCAGACTGGAATGATAATTTCATCCTCATGCTACCCGCACCAAATATTTACATAAGGCCATTCAGGTGCTGAGCGGGGCTGGTGGTTTCAGAAGGTTGAGGAGGCTCCGTACACCTTACTCTGACGAGCGGCCCATCAGGGGGCAGAAGGACTCGCTCGTGAGGGACCCGTTCTTGAGCACCTTGAACCTCAGGAATAGACTCAAACTAAACATTAAAGGGTAACACTTTATTTGAGGGGGCTCAAGTAAAGTGGTAAGTAGTTACTCAGTTACTACTCAAGTACAAATCATGAACAGATATAGTAGCTCTTGGAGATACAAGGTACATCATGATTCATTTATAATGAACCAACATGAGATCAGTATTTCACTGGTGTTAATCATTACTTGCTCCTTCAGTAGTTCCTCCAGTAATTCACAAAGTTTTACAGAATGAACAAATATAGTAATTACTTAAGATAAAATATGCATTATTCATTCATTGATATAGTATGCAGGTAAGTATGTAACTAAGACTTAGTTTGTTGTTAATTAATACAGAAGTAACAGCATAATACCACATTATTAGAGCCCCATTAAATGAAGTGTTACCAAACATTGTTAAAATTATACCTTTTTTTAGTCCAAGAAAATAACAGGTTTTTGTGTTGGGGGAATCATCTTCACAATGTCTAATTTACTTCCTAAACATCTTCATTGCATTGCCCCACAAAACAGTAACAAACAAATGGCACAAAAAAAATAGTTCTTATATACTTGAGTTGCTATAATGAAGCAGGTCAGGTGATCTGTGGGATTCTTGAGCGAGTTACATAACGTCCTGCAGTTTTAATCCATTTAGGAATTAGCATCCAAACATCCAGACTGCACAACAACAAATAATGAAATAGGGCAATATACAATGAGGAAAACCAGCCGCAGCAGACTGGGGAGGATGCTTATCCGGTTTTATTAGGAAAAAGTAGGAGACACCAGCTTTGTACGTTGTGTTCGACAACACTGGTCATTCCGCTCCAGAGATCAGTCTGGTGAGACGTGTTTCGCTCCATCCGCCATTTACCAGCATTTACTGTTGCTTGGCAATCAAACCAATCGTGTAATGAAACTCATCTAATAATCTAATTAGTACTGATCCCAAAATTGTAAGCAAGTACAATGTGGACTAAACGAATCCAGCGTACATCAAGGCTCAGAAACATAAACTGTAATTGTACTTGGTTTTGAAAACAATTATAATGAGTATCATGAAGTGTGTGAGTCTATAGCAGATGAGGAGAATGTCTGACGCATCAAGCTATACACGCCACTTTTGGCGGAAGTGGAGGGGGAGATTTGACACTCTTGACACACTGTCGTCTTGCAGACAAGCCAGAAGCTTGAGGACAAATGTGATTAGTGGTTGCTAGAGGACATTTTTGTCTGAGCTTCAGAGTCTACGCAAAAGCGGGCAAGGCAGTCAGGTCCCATGGCACCAGCCTTGGAGAACTTCTGTGATGAGAGGCAGGACCTGTGTGGTTCACCGAATATGTCCCCCTAATCTTTGGTTGTTTTATTTTTACTGGACTCTAGGATCTCAGAGCCACTCAGTCCAAGCGTGATGCAAGCCCAGTTCCTGTGCTAAAACTTGTTCTATTCCATTTCTGGTGAGCAAATCATTTTTGTGGTTGCCATCTTGATTGTTTCTCCATGTGATAATGTAGGATCCAAAGGCTTGAGTAAGGACACTTGAATATGTGATCTTCTTTCAATCATTCCCTTATGCCTGATAGCACGTACGCTAAACTCTCCCGAAAGCTGCACAATGAAAAAACAAATATGAGGAAGTTTGCTGTTCATTTTTTTTTTCAAAAAAGAGAAAAAAAAAAAACAGCACGATTTGTGGCAGTTCAATACCCTCCAGCTGCTTCCTATACTGCTCCTGAGAGCTGTGTTTTTGTGGAGAAAGAAGATCAGCACTTTACCAGGATACCCAGCATTGCAAAGGCGTCTACACAGTCTGCCTGAGTGAAATCAGACATGTCTCACTTTTCACAGAATCTGTTTATTGAATGTGTTCCCCCAAAAATTCCGGTCAAAGCTGTTAAAATGTCTCACGCAATCTGTCTGGCGACGGTGAATGTGTTTACAGCGTGAAGCTTGGGCCCGGAGACACAGCCTCGCGCAGACGGCGACGAGCTGGGTTGTTGAAACAAACAGTGAAACAAGCTTACATAAACACTGAGGTAGCTTAGCAGCTCCCTGGTGACCAAAAAATGAAACAACAAAAGCCACATTCCCTGTAAAAGTCATTAGGCTGGCAGCATGAACGAAACAAGAACATCGCTAGATAGATAGATAGATAGATAGATAGATAGATAGATAGATTAAAAAATAGGTGTTAAAAATTCAATTACAGGATACTGCGGGGAATTCCCTGACAGCCTTTTCAAAGACAAAATAACATTTAACGAACATAAGCAGACCACTTAAGCAGCTCAAGTCTAATGTATGAAATATCATGCATCGATCATAGTGCAAATGAGAAAATAGTAAATAGAATTTAAATACTGTAAACATGTAAACATTAGCATAAAAAAAATATATAAACTTGTTGGCTTGATCACTGGTTATCTGGATTGAAGGCTGTTGACCTTGTCATCCAACCACACCAACCTCATCAGCTAAGTTAATTTCAGCTGGTCTGGAAACATCACATATTTGTGTTTGTGGTGCTGCTTTAATATGACAGGATTGGAGACCGGCACACAACCCTCTGCTTGTTGCCAAATTACCAACGGCTTAATATCTGGCCTAGTTTGAGAAAGACTTAAACTAAAGAGGCATCCGCCTGCGTGCAAAACACACTCCAAGTCTTTAATGCGCCATGTGACATATCGTGTCTTAAGCAACGGAAAACCAGAGTAGACTGGAGGAGAAGAAGCCAAGAAAGACAGGATCCTGTGAGCGTGCAGAGTGACGATTGGCTCACCGCAAATATCGAAAACCCTTCAGTAAATACCATCCCGCGCAGAGATGGTGAAAAAGAAGACGGGCGGATTTTATTTCCTTTCACGTGGCTCGGATCTGCCCCGCTGCCACGGTGGGGGCGGAGGTGAATTGGAAGCAAAACCACTGGCAAGACCTTTCCAAGTCAAGGTGGAGCAGAAGAAAGTGACACCCTGGCAGGCTAAAACAACACTCTGTGGGGACAAGCGATGGCAACTTCAAATACTCCAAAACACGATATCCTTCGCAATTATAAACCATACATACCAACTGCCCTTAGAAAGGCTAAATGTTTACATATTCTACTTGTTTTTTTACATTCCCCATCCAGTTCTGCCTGGTTCATGCCACTATTTCAATCTAATTCGTGCCATTCAGAAAAGTCAGAACAGCAGAAGAGACACTCCTGTTCATGTTTAGGATTTTTTGTTCCCATCCTTTAAATATGAGTTTTGGACAGTAGTCATCAGTTTGGTAAATTAATGCATTTTCTATGCATGTAGGCATATGTTGAACAGCACCTATAATTAGACAGACAAACAGACAGAGAGAGAGAGAGAGATAGATAGATAGATAGATAGATAGATAGATAGATAGATAGATAGATAGATATTTTATTAATCCTTTATTAATCCTGTGTACTTTGTACGCTGATATGCGTATATGAAAATGCCTAGCATCTAGCACATGACTAGAGAACATACTCAAGACACATTAAAGCGAGACTTGAAGAGATTGAGGAAAATCTAAAACTTCCAAGTATGAAGTCAGCGACTACTGTGAGGTAATGCCCAGTAGTTACGGGGTGCAGCCCCCTTCCTGTCCTCAGCTCCTTGCTGCTAGTGAGTCGTATGAACCCGGCTGCTAAGCACAGCACCTTCAACCCAGTGATACCAGTGATGCGTAAACAGTGAGACAAAGCAGCTTAAGTGGTCACCAATTCATGATGTAAGTGTGCGTTAGGTGAATCACGCGTAACCGAATTTAAAAGAGATGTTCAGTCAGAGGATGCTCCAGAAGAAGTGTTCCCTGTTGAACTGCTGCACAATGGGCTTTCTTCTCAGAAACTAAGACTCCGACACTTAACAGAATCATTAGGAACAAATCTTCCATTTAATGTTCATGCGTCTGCGGAGACTTGGCTGTTTACAAGGTTTCCCAATCCTTCCTTAAATTTTACAAGGGTTATAACCCTAACCCCAAAATGTATTGTGACATGTGGCTTTGCCTATTTTATCGCTTTCTTTGATGTCCAAGTTGATTATGGCTAAATCACCAAAGAATTAAACTGCAAATAAATGATCGTATATCACTTTTCATGTTTTTCTCATTCATTCGCATAATGCAATGGTACAGTATCAGGCTTAAAGTTAGTCAATCCGTGAACATACAACTTCCCGTCCAGGCTGTAGCCCAGGATTGTGTCCCATGCTGTCTTTCAGTTGCTGGAAGATGGGTAGATAGAGCATCAAATGACCATTATTAATGATTAATTAAGTTATTAAAAAAAAGAAGAAGCATACTTTGTAAGAGTAAAGCAGTGGATCTAACACATGACCTTTAACCTCTACAGCTGTGATGTCATGTACCAGCGTTGTCTGTGTCAGATTGATCATGTAAGATTCTTCTAGGTGCTATAGTTTCCATCCAGTTCAAACATGTGTCTTTGGTGAACTGGTGCATCTAAATGACTGTGGTCTGTGTGTACCCAGAGTCAGGACTAGCCCTGCCTGGGACAGAAAGCAGGCATAATGTGATACTGCGCGGGATAAAAGGTTCCGGAAAGATGGATGGATTACGGAATGGATTATCTGAAGTGCTTGAACCTTGGTACTCTGGCAGGTGAAATGGCCTTTTTCTGTTTCTTTGGAAATGCTTTCAAATAAGTAAACGATTCTGGGATGGCTGCTTCATTGCATGATATAATCCAGACAGTCCTCCAATCGCTAAAGACCGGATAAAGAGTACAAGACACGCTACAAGGAATCATGGTTGACTGTGATCGCTGTGCGTACAGTGTTTGCTTCCTGTTTTCTGCCAAATGGGCGCGCAGCGGAAAAGCATTGCAAACCCAACTTAGTCTACCTCGTCTTTCTGGGACAAGAAATGGAAACAGATTTTGCTTGCAGCTTTAAATGAAACTGATTCTATCCATCTCCTGCTGGTTTCTACATCTCTGCCAACTAAACTGAACACACTGCGGTCTACGCGGCTAAATCTCTAGATTACTGCCGCAAAGTGCCGTAGCACAACAGCGATCTTTCCTCTTTGCATACATATTAGCCTAACTTTGTTAACAGATAGAACAGAAATGTAACTGGGAAACATGTAAACAGGAATGCATCACTGGAAATCTAAGATCTCATGCTGACTTCGCCAATCAGATCTACTGAGAAAGGAAACATTTCAGGACCAGGATTTATGATGCTAGTGTAATACGATTTGACTTCAGTGACTACAGGACGAAGGAGCAATATTAAACAAAACTGTGCCATTTGTAATTGAAAAACAATGGAAAAGTTTGGGAAGAAATGATACTGCAGAATGAGCTTTAAACCAGAACATGAATTATGGTGTCTTTTATCAACTATGAGTGATACTTACATATAATCTGAGCACTGCAGCTCAAGGCGAACTAGAAATGACTAAACTGGATAACTGAAACTGCAGGACAACCCCATGGAAGGCAAACCAGTAACACGTACTGCATTCATAAGCAATGGGGAAAATGGTAATGGCAACAGCAGGAAGCAGATTTAAGCAGAGGGGACTGAGGTATGCTGGGGTGAAAGAACATATCAAAATTTTAAACTGTTAATAAGAGGGGAGAGAAAATAAAACCATTTGACGGTGTATTGGGTTCACTTCGACAAAGAAGCGTGGAAATAGTAGATTAAAGAGTGTAAAAGAAGGAAAATGAATCCTTTAGACTGATCTATCAATTGATAAAATGGTCGACAGATTAATCCATAGAAAAATAGTTTTAGTGACAGCCTTAGTTGAAACAAAATCTAAGTACGGACTTTTACTCTGGATGCAAACTACCGGTCTCTGCTTAGCATCATCTTCTAACCACATAGCACAGGCAGGGACAGGCCAGGAGCACCAGGAGGATACCGTCACTACACAGGGAGTGTAGGCAGCACAGGGAGCACAGGTAGCAGAGGTAGCACAGATAACACAGGCAGCACAGGCAGGGACAGGCCAGGAGCACCAGGAGGATACCGTCACTACACAGGGAGTGTAGGCAGCACAGGGAGCACAGGTAGCAGAGGTAGCACAGATAACACAGGCAGCACAGGCAGGGACAGGCCAGGAGCACCAGGAGGATACCGTCACTACACAGGGAGTGTAGGCAGCACAGGGAGCACGTGAACCCATATCACTACAAATATAAAGCCCCAGGGCTTCCCACTGAGCCACCATCCCACACTGACTCGGAAACTCGAATACGGAAAATCTGAAATCAGCGGACAAAAAGGTCCAGCAAAAAAATGAGAAACAAGAAGTGAATTTACGAAGGTAAATATTAAGTCTTCGAATGGGGAATAGTACTTCCCATGCGATGTGGCTGTGCAGCAGCTCTGCATCACTAACGGCGTCCTCCCCGCACCAAAATCCCAAGCAGATGGAGGGGAGAGTGTTACAGCACGCTGGGGGCGAGCTCTGCCATCACGCTAACCTGTTCCGCATTCGCGATTCGCCATTTGCCGTTTTCCCCGTACACTGTCAGATTGGCAAAGACGTGCGGTAATCCCCGCTTGCTCTCGTTGCCATGCTGCCAGCGGAGCCTAGTCCCTCTAATGGGGATCAAGAGCCCTCTGGGGTTTTATTTTAATGCGACACAGGAAATCTTCGTCCAATCCCCAAATAAGATGAAATGCTTCCCTGTTCCAGACATGGAATGGGCTGCAGTTTTTGCACTTATTGCCCCAAAATCAGGTTAGAGGAGGTTCAGGGGGCTGGAGGCTGCGAAAACACACATTATCATAATGATATGAGAAAGCACAATGAGATTTGGTGTCATCCTGCCGTCCTGCCAAATACGATTATTATTTTTGTAAATGCCAATGTACTTCAGCGATATAGCAGATAACCAAATACACTCATTCAGATGAAGGATAAGCACAAAACCTGAACACTAGCATGCTGGCTAATAAAAACCTGAACACTAGCATGCTGGCTAAAAAAAAACCTGAACACTAGCATGTTGGCTATTAAAAGTTGAACACAAGCATGCTGGCTATTAAAAACCTGAAGAGAAGCATGCTGGCTATTAAAAACCTGAACACAAGCATGCTGGCTATTAAAAACCTGAACACTAGCATGCTGGCTATTAAAAACTTGAACACAAGTATGCTGGCTATTAAAAACCTGAACACAAGCATGCTGGCTATTAAAAACCTGAACACAAGCATGCTGGCTATTAAAAGTTGAACACAAGCATGCTGGCTATTAAAAGTTGAACACAAGCATGCTGGCTATTAAAAACCTGAACACTAGCATGCTGGCTATTAAAAACCTGAACACAAGCATGCTGGCTATTAAAAACCTGAACACTAGCATGCTGGCTATTAAAAACCTGAACACTAGCATGCTGGCTATTAAAAGTTGAACACAAGCATGCTGGCTATTAAAAACCTGAAGAGAAGCATGCTGGCTATTAAAAGTTGAACACAAGCATGTTGGCTATTAAAAACCTGAAGAGAAGCATGCTGGCTATTAAAAACCTGAACACTAGCATGCTGGCTATTAAAAACCTGAAGAGAAGCATGCTGGCTATTAAAAACCTGAACACAAGCATGCTGGCTATTAA
>JAABNX020000053.1:14366946-14413566 GCA_015163995.2 Mormyrus lacerda | reverse complement strand
ACACTAGCATGTTGGCTATTAAAAGTTGAACACAAGCATGCTGGCTATTAAAAACCTGAAGAGAAGCATGCTGGCTAATAAAAACCTTAACACAAGCATGCTGGCTATTAAAAGCTTGAACACAAGCATGCTGACTAGTACTAAATGTTGCATGTTCGACTACGGTTTTTACTGAATTAGCCCAGCTGGCTAGTAGCAAAAACACTTTACATGTAGTTCCAATCCTGGATCTGTAGCTGAGAGCCTAGTTGGTGAGCTGTACCTAGTAGGGTGTAGATTTAAATCCTACAGCTAGCAGAGGGTGCAATAGGGGATGGATACCCTGACAGACCCAGGGGGGCCAGTACCTTACAGGGGCCCTTGACTGTATAATAAAACTATATAGGGTAGGGAGGCCCAGGATGATTGGTTTGTCCGTGGGGGGAGGACTCCAGGCTAGCAGAGTAATTACATCACCTTTGGGTCCTCAAACAAGATCCTAAACCCCAACTGCTCCTATGGCCTGTACTACGAAGTGGGGTTACTAGCTTATCAGGGTAACTTGCCGGATTTAAGGTAGTCTGGGCAAAATATAGGTGGACGAATATGAAGTCCATTTAAACTGTGGTACCTTAAATCCGACAACTTACCCCGATAAGCCAGTAACCCTGCTTTGTAGTACAGTCCAGAGCTCATAGCTAACCCTCTGCTCTGATCCCCAAACCTGGTCTCACCTGTAGGCTATAGACACATGTTTTTGTGTCTGCCACATGACAAAAGATGGAATATGTGAAAATTACCCAAATTACTGTTTTGCTATCAAACCTTTCAGTGCACTTTGGTACTTATCTGCAATGCTTGCATGTGTCTGTGAGTAACATGGGTCAACATAAAAGCAAAAGACAGTAAACTGAACGCTGAGCAGCTCAGGACATGTTACTTTGGTAGAGGCAGACCTTCTGAAATTTATCCGCTACACTGAAACCTCTCTCAGTGCCAAGCTCAGGTTGGTGTTTTTCACTTTTCATCTGGGGGTGGCTTTATGGCTTAGGACAGTGTGCCTGTGATCTGAATGCTTCAAGTTCAAGTCCCAAGATTCACATTGGACCCTTGAGCAAGATTCTTAATCCTCAGTTACACTATGGGTTGTCTGACCCAGTCTTCCCCAAAAAAACGTGTGTCGCTTTGGATAAAACCATCCAAATAACTCAAAATGTAAACATGCTGGCTTGCAGAAAGGTGTGACTAGAGCTCGATCTGGACCTCCTGAAGTGTCCTGTTCTGATCCAGCTGCCTCGTTCATCACCACATTTGCACTGGAGTGTGATTTAGTGACTAAGTGCTGCTTATACCCTCTCTCTCACGGGTCAGCCCCAGCATCAAACTCGGTGCCTGAACACTGCTAAGCATTGTTGCCCCTCAGACTCAGGCCCTGTAAGCAGACACCACTACCCCCATCCTCACCCTGTGCTGAAAGGGCTGTAAAACCCAATCTTAAATAGCGAGGGGAATGAGATCTGGATGCCCAGCCTCCACGGGGAATTCGGTGTTCCAGGGAACAGCGATGCGTTCCAGTAAGCCAGGGGACATTCCGGGCGATTTATTGATGACGGGTCTAAGTCGCCAGATCGCGGTGCGACCTGCTGTATGCATACTGCACATATAAGTCAAGCACATGCAGATGTTTGTGTTGACAATGCCCATGACCTGCAAGTTTGTATTTCTTTTTTTAATTGGCATTGGAAAATCATCCTTTTGCAAAACGAATTGCACAGACAAGCATAAACTCCAGGCAAATTTTGACGAGAGGCAATTTAAAATAAGTTATGGGTTCCAAAATTGGGGATTGTAATCGTAAATAGATATAACAAATTATCCAGGTGTCAGAGTCGACCAGACGAATGACTCATATGGCCTAAATTTGCAGAAGCTGGCCTGGGTGTAGACAGGCTCAGCTGCTGCTACTGCACAAGGTGACACATAGATGGAATGATTTTGACAGATGTCATCAGAGTGTATCTGTCTAGACCACTGTTTCTCAGTTCGGTCCTCGGGGAGCCACAGACAAGCTAGGTTTTTGCTCCCCACCGGGAGCTGGGAGGGAGCAAAAATGTGGATTGTCTTGCAGGGAGGTGTAATGGATCGATTGTGAACCCCGAGGAACAGATTGGGAGATACTGGTCTAGATGGTGCTACAGCTAGCAGCTGAGAACAGTCCTTCAGGAAGAAGTAAGAAACATCTCAGCACTCTTGAGGTCACCTGTGATGTCTAATGGTGCCCCTCTGTCCTCCAATATGTTCATGAAATAAATACCAGTGCAGTGGCTTAGGTAGAAAATAAAGGAAGGTCTTCTCTTAGGTTTACCCTCACCCATTATGGCAAGTGAACCTCACTGGAGGAATTCCTTAATGGTCAAACATAAAAAAAACGTACTGGATTAAAGAGCACCTGTTACTCCACAGCAATACAATAAAGCAATAAAATGGGCAGCATCTACTATTGGTCCAAACATCTACCAGTCAAGCTTCAACAGTCTCAGCTACTTGGCACATTTGTAATATGTGAACTATAGCAATTTTTCTTGTTTTTTTTTCTTCCAGTCCGGGCTGTTTTATCGTTGATATTAAAATGTTTTTCAGACATATGGAGAAAATGTTTTTCAGACATACGGATATCACATACTTTTGAAGAAATCAGACAATTAATCTTCCATGGAACGACATGGAAACAAACATTTCAGAAGCATCTACTATACGATCTATTAATGAGATAATATTTTATATATTTACTATTCACAAGAGAGCTGTCCTTCTTACTAAAAAAAATAATTGCAATAAGTAAATGCAAATAATTACATTTTGGTAGCTAATCACCAGTGAATGCTGGCAATGAACCATAAATGTGCTGTAGTGAGAGTTGCTAAGCGCAGGGTGAAGCCGCAGGAGCACAGGCAAAAGCTGATTGGCCCATTCCCATGTCACTCACTGATGTAAGACAAATCATTGGCTAATGAAAAGGTTGGCCCTTCTGTTTGAATTATGACCCCTCTTGTACACCCCACCTTTAAAAGATGCGGGAATTGCCCCCTGGCTAAGTGCTTTTTATATCCAGTTAGGGGAGTGAGGTCATTACTGGGTTTCTTCAGGTGCAGGGGCTTCAGAGCTGCTTAGCCAGGCCAGTTTGGCAAAGGCCTATTTGTTGGGGCTTGGTTAGTTTTTTGTGTTTGGCCGGTGATTCCCAGCACGGGTGGGTCAGGATATTACGCTCATCAAAACAACAACCAGGCCATCCTCCACAAACAAATGAAATTGTTTATAGAGCTGGTTTTCCCATTCTCTCGGCCTGGTCAACAGAATGTGTTTAATGGAAATAAAGGATAAGAGGCATGACTGGATTAACGGAGGGATCGCTTCCTTAGGTTTTATCGTCCTTGAACTAATAAATAAAATGAAAATTTTATAGATACAAGTGGAATCATTTTCACATCTGTTCTTGTCATAAACACAAAGAAATTAAAACAAATTTATGCTTAATAGGTTGTTAAAATGTCTGGGCCTCGCCCAAATTTGCTGCCTTCCGCAGTGAAGCATGTAAAAAAGTTTAACGACAATAACCTTCCCGAGATAATTATACTACTCCCGACCCACTTTCACCTGTTCGGGTGCATTTCCCAAGAAAAGCAGCAAATCCCAACAAAATCATCCACTAAGTAGCTAAGTATCCACTAAGTAACACGTGCGATCCTCCCTGATTAGGAAACGAGAAATATATAACTTTAGAGACCGTGTTTTTCCCTATTATATCTTCGACTGGCTCTGCATGTAGCAATAAAAATGTCGTGTCACATGCCAAAAACAAAAGGGAGGGGGGAGAAAAAAGGTTAAAAAAAAGGTAAAAATAGCAAGACGCCCCGGTTTCTCTCGAATGCTGTTCTTCCCTCCGATTGCAGTCCTGTGAAATATTCTTGTAACCGTTCTGTCATGCAGGAAAAGTCAAATCTCAAAGGACCCCGTCAAAATGAGGTTCAGCTCCTCAAGGAAAGATTTGTTAAAGGCAGATGGGAGCTCCTCCTCCGTGACACTGAGGCCCAAGCTGGGAAGTACATTTGTATTCCATTTAGCCGAATATAGATTTAGTCCTACTACAGCCAACGCTGGTACCTTGACTGACAAAAAAAAAAGGAAAAAAAGAAAAAAAAATGACCAATAGTTTCCATAATTACAACCTCCTCCATCTAACGACCCTAAACAAGCCCCGGCAAGGTGGGGTTAGCTGGCCAGCAGCCTGAATAAACGAAATTAAGGGGCAACGCTTGGATGATAGATGGAGCCAATTTTCATAGCGGGCAGTCACTTTGAAAATGCTTGGCAATGAATTACAGGAGACACCAGGGAGGATGGCAAGGACTTCACATAGACGAGGAGAAAAATGAAACTTTAAATTCATACTGAGATTTACCACAGTAAAAGAAATCCTGGGAACAAAATGTAAGGAAGAAAAATGGCAGTGGAAAAAAAAAAAACATGAAAGGAAACATTTTGTTAAATGCAGAAGCACAGCTCAGAGGCCCGCTGCTGGAGACGTACAGAATTTGATCTCAGACAATCCAGCAGAAAATGGAAAAGTTCATTTTAATGAGCTCATCCTGCTTCAATGAATCTGTTCTGTAACTCGGGATCCCCTCAGCGCAAAGTTATGTTTTCCCTCATGTTCAGTTCTGCTCTTGACAATGAAATGTTTCTGAGGATTAAAATTATAAAAAGTTAAAATCTCTGCTGTAGCTGATTTATCAAGAAATCAATGTCAAGAAAATGGATGAGCAACTAAATTGGGTGAAATGCACTATATAGATAAAAGTATTATGACATCTGGCCATTTCACCTACAGGAACTTCTATGACATCCCATTCTAAATCCATAGGCATCAGTATGGAGTTGGTCCCCCATTTGCAGCTGTGATGGCTGCCACTCTTCTGGGAAGCCTTTCCACAAGATTTTGGAGTGTGTTTGTAGGAATTTTTGCCCATTCATCCAGAAGAGCATTTGTGAGGTCAGGCACCGATGTTGGACATGAAGGCCTGGCTCCACACATCACTCCCACTAGGGAGATACTGTACCTGCAGCAGTGTGACTATATTCTTCTCGAGGGAAGGTGAAATACAAGGTATTTTGTAGGTATTCCTCAGTAAAAGAACGCAGGCTGGTCTAACTGTTGTAAGTCTTTGCTGCTTTTTGCTTTATTTTGAGACCTGACAAAGGAATATTAGGAAATCACACCTGTAAAGCACTAGTGTGAGCACTATTCTCTCACTCCTGCTGGATGAGAGCAGAGCAGCTCAGCGTGAAACGACTCATCACACTTGTTGCTTCTGAAAATCCGCTCGGCTGAACTACAGTAGGCAGCAAACTGGAAAGGATTCATTTGATCTCTCGCTTAAATGTTCCCTTTGACTCCTTGAAATTCTGAGGGCCCCACTTTTTCCCCCTTCTGCTTGTTTTAAAAATTCTTTCTTTGATTTATAACATCTTATGTGAATTCCACACCGGCCTTTTGAAATCATTCCTCTGCATGCCTGCCAGGTGCATAGCTGTTTGTGGGGCCCCAAGCCCCCGTACACTAAAAAAAGGGAATGTCATGTGAAATATCCTCTTCAGAGGCTTTCAGAGCCGTAGATAACGGACATGCTTGCTAGACGAGTTACATAAGAAAATGTACATTTCGCCTAAAATGCAGCTACATTTCTGTTTTCTGACCACCCAAGCAATACCAAACAGGCCCCAACGACTATGAATCTACTGTAGTTGTTTTATTCCCTTAAAAGTAGCGTGTTGAGATCAGTCATGTGATTTCAATTAGTTATAGACAACAATGCTAAGAGCTGGAGGTGAATTGTGGTCATAAACGCAAAACTGTTACCCAAAGCACCTAATAAAGCAATCAGCTCTTCTTTAAAGGATGTGGGCATCTTTCTCCTTTGCTCCTTCCTAATTCCCAGCGCCCGGTTTATTCCAGAAGAGCCATTTTATGCGCACCATTTTGGTCACCCACTTTAACGTTTGAGGAGGAAACACCATTAATGAAATCCCACAAACATTTAATTTATCATGCCAGGCCACAAAACCCCAAACCAAATGAAGTCAGTACAGGACTTGGGATGGACCAATCTTGGTCACGGAAAGAAAAAACACACACACACATGCATAGAATTGCCCCAGTCTGGCAGGGTAATCACTATAATAGTGATTAAGATCATTATTATTTTCTTCTGAAGTAATAGGGATGCAGAAGACCATAGATGAGCAAAACCACAAAAGCTTGTTTCAGCTGTTTAGATTTCCACGCAATAGTTGTTTTTTTTTTGTTCTCTTCAGAGAGAAGCTGAATATGAACATAAATGTTTGAATAAACGCTGTCAGACAGATATAACAATCATACACTGTAAAAAAAAATGCTCAGTCAACTCAAAAATTCAAGGCATTTTTGAGTTAAGTTAGTCAACTCAGTTACAAAAGATCAACAAACCTATAGACAGAGGTTCAGGGAACTTTGACTTCAGAGTTAAGGCAACGCTGTAATGCAAGTTAGATTAACCTAGGTGCAAAGTTTAAGTAAACTTAGATTGTTAAATTGTCAACACTATTTTGCAAGTTCGACAGAGCTTTAGTCAACTAATGTGTTCATTAACTTTTTTAAATAGCAAGGTTCAACTGTAATATTTCAAGCTACCTTGTTTAGAGTACTAAAAAACGTATATTACAATTAGAACCCTCTGTAAGCATTGTAGGATTGATGTATTATTTTTTCTGTTCAACTTCAGTTTTTTAGCTGCCTTATTTTAATATGCGCACAAGTCATGAGGATCAGAAGAGCCATCCCAGATTTACCCACCGTCATGAGAACGACTCTGATCAAACGGGACATCACAGCTTCTTCTTGTTTAATATTGAACCTTTGCCGGGTCACTTCTGACTGATCTTGGAGATTAAAGAGCTGTGGTCCTGGTAGTTGTTTCCTGATATGTGGTTTTATAGCACGTTGACGTCAAGTCAGAGAAAAAACTCTAGGAGACGTGCTGGCCGTGTCTCCAGAGTGGTATATATTTTAATATTGTAGAAGTTTTTTTTGATTGCTGGTCCTGCCCTTGGTTGATTAACATACTGTATGCGGAGAAGTGTCAGGACAGTTGTGATACCCTTTTCTATGCAGCTCCTGGTACTGCCCACTCCCCTGTAGACCAATGGTGCTGGATGTATATTTGCATAGCATGATACAATACTATCTTTTAGATTTTTTTTTTAATCCACCGTGATTGTGATGAGTCTGTGAGGTTGACTTCAGAAAGTAGGATCCAGTACCCACAGAAAACAGTGAGGCAGTTGCAATAAAATTGTCCTACAATTGTAACTTATTTCAATTCTAGTATAGGCTTTAACTCCACACAAAAAACACAGACATTTAATCTTTAAGTGTTTTATGTCTAATTCCGTCAGTAAATTGGCATCCTACTAGCTTGTAAACTTAGTATTTATGTAGCCTAACTACCTCAAATCCACCTCTAATCCAATTTCTGCCCAGTTCTTTGGCTATGTTTTACCAAACATCACTGCTGAAAACAGTTCTATTATGCTAAAATCATGGCAATGCAGTCTGGTTATAGTCCTGTAACCACCTGCAAGCGACATTTATCCAGCTCGACCCTGTATGTCTCCATGATGGCTGTCCCATCAACACAGAACCAAACAGGTGGCAAAAACAGGAGTGGGGCACAAAAGGTGGACCTTTTGGGGTGCAGTTGGGACAGTTTTGTTAAAGCGATTATTTTGTTCCAAAAGAAAAAAGCTTCTGTTTTATAGAAATTTATGAATAGTGCCAAACTACACGCCTGCCTCCAGGTATAAGCCACTGAACAGATTGTTCTTTTGTTCATATAGGAGACTATGGACTTCAAAGAGTTTTCTTGTACTAAGTTCATAGCTGCACTCAAAGGAACTCAATTAAAATCCTCGACCACATTCTTTCATCCCACCTATTTCTCCATAATCAAAGAGCCCTTTTAACCTGTGAGCCGTGACATTTATTCTCCCCAATTATGTCAGAGTGACATAGTTAAACCGGAATGTGTCAACCGCATATAAATGTTATCCCAGTGCTGAAATGGGGGCGCTTTTGTGACATAGTGATGCGGCTCTTGGGTATTTGGGCCTGGTCCACAAACTGAGGCACAGGATTTGAGCTGATGCCACAACAAATAGCTGGTCCATTGTTCTCCGGACATGACTATGGTTAGTCAGATGGGGGGGAGGAGGCAGGAGATGCCAGAAGCAATGCCTCAGCTACACCGAAAAAGATCCCCATGAAGAAGTGCAAAGAGCAAAGCAAGAGGGGCGCACATTTCTACTGGGCCGATTTGGAGGCCAATCAGACCACATCAGGAGCAGAATAAATACTGGCCCGATCGTGGGACATGTGAAGAACTTGACAGGGATCAGACGCAGAGATTAACCTGGGAGAAAGTCAGTATAGACGTCTAACACTCGTATGACATACACTCCACGCACATGGTCCGTGAACCTTTTTTAGCCATGAAGTTGTTTATTAATGCTGACAAAGCACTTTGTTTTTGAATAATTCCCTCTTTGGTCTGGTATGGAAAAGATAGTGTTTACTTAGGCATAGATCAAAAAAAAGAACCCAACAGATTACAGTATTTTGACAAAGTGCTTCCCTCATTGACTGCTATGAGTAATCCTGTTTATCCCAGAGGGACAACCACTAATAGACAGAGATCTAAGCGCCAGGGAGAGCAGCCCAGTCCCAAACACGACGGCAACCGCGCCAATCCAGCTGCCATGGAAGGAGATGCTAAGAAGGATTAAGGTGGACCAGAGGGAACGGAGAAAGTCATAAAACAACATATTTGACAGATTACTCATTTATACCAGACCCATTCTGGCTGATGGTATCAAATGGACACTCAGATCACTTTCTTATAGGTTAAACAGCATTTTCTCAGCTAAGAGCCAAACACAACCCACACAGCTCACAAATCCTGCTTCCCAGCAGCTGCTGTAGCCACTGCATAATATGTCAGTCTAGCAGCATCACTGAACGGGAAGCAAGTATTCGTGGTCTAAAAAGGACACTGCTGTGCTACAGACTCAGCTAGACAGCGTGGCGTTTGTTTAATCCATCATTGGTAAGACTTTCTCTCATCCTCATGCAGGGTTTTATTACCAGAGTGAGAAAGTGGAAATCACAGCCCTAGATAAAATGTCCTTTTCTATACCTGCACACCAGGCGGCAATGGGGCTACAGCTGTACGAGTGTTTACCTCACACCTCTGGACAGCACTTAGTTTTCTCTACTCTGCGTGTATGGAATTTGAATGTTCTCCCCATGTCGTTGTGGGGATTCCTCCCGGTACTCGTGTTTCTCCTCATATTCCAAGAACACGCTGAGGTGAATTCAAGTTGCCAAATTGTGGGTGAGTGGTGTCCGCACCCTGTGATGGGTTGGCGCCCTGTTCTGGGTTATTCCCTGACTTGCGCCCCTTCTTTGTGGGATATGCTCATGAGCGACCCTTATAGGCCAGGAGATGAATAACAGCGCATACGACACCAAAGCGGGTGAGACATGAAGCCTAAAACGTAGAGGCTGTTTCAAGGGGCATCATGGTTCTTAACAGCAGATTGGGTGCAGAGAAAGAATCTGCAATGCATTAATAAATGGATATGCAGACACCAAAGTGTGCAGGATGATCAGATAGGACAGCGGCTCTGTTCTGGAGCAGACATTCTGCTGAGATTCAAAGTTCCAGGATGTATAGTAGGGCCAGACTGTCTGCAGACAGCACTAAACCATTAGCTGAAGTCTAGTGATGTAACTCTATTTGTAACCTGTGTATTTCTGGTTCATATACGTGCTGTAATGTTTCATTGTAGATGTAGTGTTTCTGGTCAATGACCAGTTCTTCATACCCATATCTTCAAACACAAAGCACACAGCCTAAAAAAACCTAGATCACATTCTCTCCTTCTCTCACTCCTAACAGTACTGATACTGTAATAATAATTTATTGCTGGTACTGTCCTTATAATTAGAAGCAGCATCTAATAGGGCATTTTAAAGTACTTATAAATAGTATTTTGCTGCTACATGTGTGTCACTTAGCCCTTACATCTAAACATCTAAAATTTTTGGCACGATCTCATCTTCTGTGGCGTCAAAAAGGGAGCCTCACTGGGCAGGGATCCAGCTATCTACCCCCCCCAAAGCCCAAGAGCTTCACTTTTGACCTGAGTTAGGTGACAACAATGCAAAAAAGCAGAATCATTGAACAGCCCCCCAGGGGCCCCTACAGGACTATATGGAAAATATGGCCCATTATTCTTGGCTAAGTGAAAAGATCTGAGTAGGTCCAGTCAACCAGGAACCAGTTTAAACCCCCACTTCCCAAACACAGCCCCAAAACCAACCCGGAGAGGTACCTTGTGCCTGTTCCCCAGTGCTTGAGTCTGTCAAACATCAGAGGAACGTTTGCGGAAAGTTTATATGTTTTTACAGGCAAGTGAAGTGTTTCTCCACCAGTTTAAGAGACTCGTTGGTTGTCTCAAACTCACAGATCATTAAAGCCTATGACACTCCTCTGTGATCTCAGGCATATGACCTTTACTCCCCACGGTTGCTGTGATCACAGGCATATGGCCTTTACTCCTCACGGTTACTGACTTTCATGGAGGCATTAAAACGCTGGCGTATATGATGTGGGATATATATTTCGCTACACTAACTTCATTTACTTTTCACTTCATCGATTTACTTTTTTACATTTTCTAAGCTGCATCTAGAAGCTGGACATTATCTGATAAGACTGAAGCTACCGGTGGAAAACATGCCGTGCAGAACTGGTTCAGCTGGCAAGCGAGTGGATTTCGGCCTGTAGTATCTGTAGGCAGGAATTGACATCAACTTGATGGCACTTACTACTACTACTAATGATAATAATGAAAATAATAACCCATTTACTGCTAGCTAGACCAGAAGACACTACAGTCTCTCTGGAGGAGGGAATCAGCTGATCTTGCTACAGTACCTTGGCACGAAGTAGCCATTACCGTGTTTGCATGGTTTTCTCCATACTTGCTGTTTTCATTGGGTTAGGATCTGGTGCCTATAATCAGAAGGTCACCGTTCAAATCCCAAAGTCTGCAAGGCCCTTAACCCCCAACAGCTGCAGGGACTGGCAGACCCTTCCTTCTCAATTCTATGTCGTTTTGGATAAAAGCAGCAGGCACATAAGAAAATTAATTGTTTTTTGTTTGGCGTTATTGTTTAATTTCCCATATATAACCATCTATCGTTTTGGTAATATAGCTGTACCTTCTTCTTCTGGAAGAAAACAGTCTATTATGCAGCATAAGACTTATACCGTCTTATTTTTTACCATCCCCAGAGAGAACGAGAAGAAAAATGACTGTGGGAGCAGTGAACTTAGCTCCGTCCCTCACGCGCACTAAATCTACCGAACACCGTTCAGTCCTGTGAAATAGAGAGAGCGGGGAGGAGGAGCAGACACAAAAGCAGACAAGAAAACAAACATTGTCTGACTTGTTCGTTTTCTTTCCCAGTGAGCTCTCTCTCTCTTTCAGGCATCACCATCCCGGTGCCTGAGGGTCCCTAATAGAGAGCCCGTGGCTTTCATTGGAATGAATTAAGTGCCTCTTAACAAGCTGTGTGAATGACTGTGTGTGGGACTCACTGTGTACTTGTGTAGGTATTCGAGTCAATAGCAGCATATCAGATTTTGGGGAGTATAAGCCACTGATTTTTTTTTTGGGGGGGGGGGTCCAAATGACTGGTTGTATACAAACAGGCATATCTGTCCTCCCCACAGATGAAAGCAGAATAAAGTGTAACACTACTTGGACACAAATAATAATGTGGGAGTACATGCTTACTTAATGAATTAATTAACCAGTAACGGAGTGTTAGTTACACATGCACTGATTCTATGCTTGTTCATCAGTAATCAATTATGATGGTTCATGTATTCGACTCAGGAACTATATTAGTTAATAGTTAACTAATTAGTTAAAATGCATCAACCATCATTAATTAATGATGAACTAACACTTAGTTAATTGTTAATTAATGTATTAAGTGAGTGTATTCTACTACCTTATTCATGCCCCCTCAAGTCTCACTAAATAAAAATACACACTGTCAAACACACAGCTTACACACTACAGAACTGCTATCCTGAAAGTTATAGACAAATAAACTCAGTGGTTCGTAGTAGTTCTTTTTTCAACTCAGGAATAAAGTGAAACTCAAACATATTTAGTCTTTTTAAGGACTTTTAAGGACCAGACTTTCATGCTTTGATCTCATCTTGTGTTGACTGTTGTGACTCTGTGCCTCTGCTTAGCAAGCTTGTCACGCCTGCTGTTGGTCTAAAATGCAAGAGACTCCTAACCAGTACCACAAAAATAGAGAGCATCACTCCTATGTAGAGCATTACTCATATACAGAGCATCACTCCTGTGTGGAGCATTACTCCCATATAGAGCAATATTCCCAGATAAAGAATCACTCCCGTATAGAACATTACTCTCATTTACAGCATTACTCCTATGTAGTGCATCACGCCTCTGTGGAGCATCACTCCCATATAGAGCATCACTCCCATATAGAGTATTACTCTTCTATAAAGCCTCACTTGTATATACAGTAAAACCTCGGATTGTAAGCATAATTTGTTCCGGAAATGTGCTCATAATTTTCTTTTTGTGCGACTTTAATAAGGAACCTATCCAATGACAGCTGCTTTTGTGTTCTTTTTGATTTCATGGAAATGTGACATTGCATTGTTGTTAAACAGATTTGATGCTCGCACTGCTATGCCCTTATTCTGGTGGTGCTTGTTTACTAAATTTTGACTATATGAGTTAGCGATGCTGACTGAGACCGAGCATGGGAGATGATTACCCACAATTCCACAGTGAGAGAGAGAGAGGGAGAAGAACCATCGGCTCAGTTGTGACGGTCGGCATACAAAGCGTATATGTAATACTCAAACTGCAACACCTCACACGTTTATCAAATTAAAATTCATTAAAAAAAATTCTCGTCTTGCAAAACACTCGCAAACTAAGTTACTCGTAATCCGAGGTTTGAGTTCCTCCACAAAATCATCCCTTACAAACGATATTTTAAGTGAAATTTAAAAACCTATTTATTTTACCAGGCATTTCACTCACTTCAAAGACTGAAGTAGGTTACCTGTTCTGTCTTTGCTTATTCTGTCTTGTGTCGCTTGTTTGTGTTTTTCTAATCGCTTCTAACTCAATAGTCATTTCTTTTACCTTCTGTTTTAAATGACTTATACCTTGGGCGTTTATTAACTTTAATTTTAAACTATTTAAAGTTTTATTTTAATAATCAGTTTCTCAGTTTTACCTTACTTGCTTTCGCTTTGAATTGTTTAAATGTCTGCCATACCTTAGTTGATTTTATTGTGCAGCCCTTGGGTTGACACTTGCTGTCTTTTAAATGTGTAATATAAATAAAGCTGACTTGACTTGACTGTGCTATCATACAGAGAGACTGCAATCAGAACTGGAATGTGGCCCCTGTGATAGACGCTGGAAATATTCCGTGCCTCCCATCGCAATTTGCCAAAAGCTGATGGAATCAGGTGATAAATCAAAGAAGGTCATTCAGCCAACCATCCCGGTCTGCATACCTATTAGCTATGGAAAAATGTCGGAAATATACACTAATGGGACTTTTGTCACCCTTACGACTCCCCTTTAACTAAGGCAGGGGGTGAGCAGCAAAACAAGCCAAGCCCAGCCTCCGACATTCTTGGAGAGCACAGAAAAAGGGCGTAGCGCCGTATAGCTTCAGCAAAGATCGGAAACTATTTGGACAGTGGGACCCGGCGCTGGCGTTACGTCTCACAACTCAGTAGATTTTTGCTGAATAATGCTATTGACAGCAGTGAAAGAGGAGAAGCAAGCCCAGGCGAAAGGGAGAAGGGGGAACAGTCACAAGATTAGTACAGCTACTGGGTCAGCAGACCGGCGCTGTACTACTCCAGCGATAAACTTTGCGATAAAGATACAGCTATTACACCATGGCACAGCTGAATTCTCAAAGCTGATTGGTCAGATGGGTGCCGATTAATTTTCTGTAACAGCTCACACAGTGCTAGTCAGGCAAATCACAGTAGCAAATCAATGCCGGTCTAATGATCTTTATTTCTAACATTGCTCAAAATTCCACATTCAGTAATTAAACTAAATTGATGGAAATTAATCAGTATTGGAAGAAAGAAGTTTCACCTCTGCAATAACCCATAAATAATTGCTCTGTTAGAAATCAATTATTATAAAATCAGTTTCAAAATCACCAAGGTTGTTCTGAAAAATATAGCTAGTGCAGAGCCAGTGATTGGGTGTTCTGTTATTTACCTAATGTCCTTCGCTCTCGACGAGACTGAATTTGCACATTGTTTAATATGATGCAGACCACCACATTCTCTGAATTCTAACTTGCACACATTCACTGCTGTTTTATTTTCACAGACAAATCGACAAATATGATTGTCTTGAGTAACCCTTATTCTGCAGTTGAGGTTCAATTTGCTAAAAAAAAAAAATATAACCTATAGGATTCTGGAGGCTGTGTTTGAGGAATTTCAGTGATTCCTGAAAAGAAAAAAAAAACGTAGGGAAAAAAACTATACAAGGACCAAAATAACAAATGTACTTCTCTGTCTTAGGTTAAACACCAGTTAATTAACTCCTGTAAGTTTTGAACGCTAAGAGCTGTTGATGACAGTCTTAATTCATAATCATCTAGACTGCACAGTCAAACATAAATTGTTTTTAAGTATGCAGTATCAGAAATATTTATGCAGACGATCTGGGACACTAAGGCCAAATGGACTCTTTTGTAAGCTCAGTGCTTACTGAGGGTTGAGAGCCATGTGCAGAACAAAAGCCATCCACCAATCAAGGTCCAGACATGCCAGGGGGACATTTATTCTACGTGTTTATATTGCATCTACATACTGCACATAGTATTCTTTTAAACTCTCCAATCGATTAGCATTACACTGGCAGATAGGACAGCAAATTAACCAGCTGTTTCTGTCAAACTGCCTACGTCAAACCTTCACAGGTTGAGAAGGGTACTTCTGCTTTTGGATAAATACTACTTTTAGTTGCATGCAAGAGAGATATTTAATGCAATTTTAGCATCAAACAAAACATCTGAGGCAATCCAAATCCCTGCTGTCGTGATACAGGTCATCTGAATCTCCCATTAAGGATAATGACTGTTCCCAAATAATGTGTGTCAATGTTCTGCCAGGGATTCTGGGGTGAAGGAAGACAGTGTGCAAAATAATCCATGTAAAATACTCTTATAACCATGTTGTAATGTTTACAGATTAATAGCGATAAGCAACCTATGTTTCGTATTTTAGCACCTGAGTAAATCAAGCATTTATGTCACATTTTATTCAACCAGCTGAGCACAGATACAGATATTTCTCCCAGCAAACACATGTGCAGCCACAACGGTATGTAACATCATACTGGGTAACACAATCACTGCTCTACCAGGGTCGGAACCTGTCTGACCGGATCTTCCATGTCCTGTTTTGGGCCAGTATGTGCTGCTACCCATTCAGCTACCCCCCTCTCTCTTGTAGCCCTCAGTCCTTGTGTGTCATTTTGCTTTCTGGGCTGCTGCTTAGCTCAACGGCCCCAGCGTGTAGCTTAGAGCTGGTATCCCCCAGTCGTGCTTTTGAGGCTGGTGTGAGACCAATCTCGCCTGTTCTATGTTTATTAGGTTTTTTTGTGTCCTAGAACTTATTACTTGGTGTATTTTCCGATTTTTACGTTTTCCCTGCTTACTGTATGTTGTGTTTTACTGTTTCTGTGTATTACGGCCCTGTTCTCTCTAGTGTTTGCAGTGTATTCTTAGCCTTTAGTGTTTTTCTGTTCATTTAGTGTTACTGCTTCCACCTGTTTCACGTTCTTCCTGTGCCTCCCTTGATTGATTGGTTAATTGATTATGAGTAACACCTGTCCCTTGTTATCTGTGTGTATTTAAGTGCCTGTTTCCTGTCTGCTGTCTAGTCTGTCATTCTTCATCTTCACACTGTGTGTTAGGAGTCCTGCTCCCTGTGTGGCGCTGTTTCCTGGTTATATTATTTTACAGTTTGTTTAGTCGATTTTTTCCCCCATTAGTCTTTGATCCTTTGTGGTCCGTTTTGTGCCTTTCCATAGTGTGTTCTGTTTAATTTAATAAACCCTTGTTTGGCTTAGAACCACAAGTGGACCACCTGTGCCATACTGTGCTGTGATACTACTCAAGAATAAGCATGAACAAACATAGTAACTGTTTGAAATGCATGAACAGTTATGACTGATTAACGATGGATGAACATGGGATTAGCACATAACTAGCACTTAGTCTCTCGTTAATACATTAAACAAGACTGAATTACTCTAGTATTCGTGTTACAATGCTTTAATGAATATGTTATAACATCCTTTAATGATAATGGAATGACCAAATAAGATGTAAAATTGTAAATGAATATATCCAGTGGAATGAGTCAGAGGAAAACAGATACTTCATCAGAAAGTATTCATTTCGAATTACACATGCTTCCCTACACACACACACAGGTTTGTAATGATATCTTTGTATAACTGGTGTTTTTAGCGTGGTATCGTAATGGAAGCGTACATACTGTCTGCAAGGCTAAGATTAAGGTAAACTTTTAATGCTGATCACGGGGGAAATACCTGTGAAGAAAAGCGGCAAGGTACGTAGCGCACAGAGACAAACGCACACGGAGGGAGACAGACAATGTGCAACGTCAACGGACATAATGCAAACAAGCGATGACGGTGCAAACTCATTAACAAGTACACAGTGCGCGCATGCAATGTGCTGTAATAAAACAATTATGTGATATTAAGGAAATAAATAAATACTAAAAGATAAGAGGTCTTGGAGGCTAGTGGCAGGGTCTGAAGGGCATTGAGTATCATCTTGGAGGGTACATCTCTGGGTTGAAGGGACTGTTTCTCTGTCCTCACCTGGTCTTTGCTCTGTGGATCTCTGCCAGCTTCCCCCCTGCCCACTACGGCCCAAATTTACACCGTGCTGTCATGTACTTACGCTGACACAGTCAAGTGACCGATTCACTGAACAAAAAAGGCCAGTTATGGGATAAAAAAAGCTAAAAATGAATCATGAGAAGAGATTTCTGTCCTAGAGGGAGAAGAGAGTGGGGGTCGTGAGAGAGTTTCCAGCGTAGCTCAAAGAGGCAGTGTTTCTTACTGGGGTGGGGGGCACAATCGCTCTGCTGTCGTCCCTGGGGGTACCGCAGTGTTTTATGTTACAGGTCACTTTGAATCACAGAGCAGCCGCCCACAGTGAAGGTTTGTCATCAATTTAATGATGTTCAAATGATAAATCAGAGAGATTGAATTCAGTCGTGGGCAGGGATGAATAACGGACAGTGGCATGGCTGTCATTGCGCCCAGCTAAGTGCGTCAGATTCTTCTCATGGTGTAAGATAAGCGTGTTACAGATGTGTGTGAGTCTCTGCTGTAGTCGCTTAGCGAAAGACACTTCATTTTATCCACATTTATGAGGTCATTGGCTCATATGTAAATGCTAGTTGTAAGCAGCTTATAAAGTTGATCTTGTAACTACCAGACTGCTTTCAAATTTAACCTCTAAACATTCAGAGGCCACCCAGTGTCTTGAATGATGGCCTTCCCATTCTTTAGACCACCGTAAGCGTGACGGTACTCCTAAATCAGCCCCGAAGCCACAATGTCCCCTTACACAATGCCAATATTAGATCGCTGCCTGCATCTATGAGCTCATTCCAGTGCTGAAGGTAAGGAAATCCAGTAAATCCACAAAGATGGCAACTTGCAGAACTTCTTGGCAGATTGGATCATAAAATGAAGAGATTGGGCCTCTAGTGGCTGAGACTAACCCCATTTCTGCGTCAGCTGTAGGGAATGAATGGAACAAGCATGACCTGACAATGGAAACACCCTCTCGATTGTGCCACCAGCCAACTAACAGCCGGCACGTTTCCGCTGATGCCATTTCAAACCACTGCTGGATCAAAGCTGTCATGTTCCCAGAAGATAACGGCATGCCAGCACCCCCTCCCACTTCTTGGTAGGTGAATATCTTGGCAATCTTGAAAACAAAGCCAGGCTCTCTCTGCCTCTTGCTAGATGCACCCCAGGAGACTTTCTTGTGCTGTTTCGTTCTTCTTTGGCCGATAAAAACGCTATTAAAAATTGGCAGGTGGAGAACTCACTCCAGAGTAAGACTCTGCTTTGCATTAGGGTCAGAACAACAGGGCTGCATTTTTATGAGATGTATAAAAGGAAAGAGAAAGAATAAAGGAGATTTTGTTAGCATCTGCAAGCCATATGAAGGATACTACTAATTGACTCAAATATTGGACTAATAAACCACTGTGTTTGCTGACCAAAGGAAGACTTCAATCATTTTTTTTTCTTTAGCAGAAAAAATAAGGATTGAAATATTTTCGAATAAGCCGTGAGTGACAGCGAGAGTCACCACATTCCATTAATCCATCCAGACAAGATTAGTCTTTGGCCGGCTGTCTGAAGCGGTGTAATTTCTGAGATTTCCGTTCCATGAACATTCCTTGATTTCATGTTTACTTTAAGGGGAACACCGAACTCATTTAATTATAAGAGTCTGCAATACAATGTGGGTTATTCAGTATTGTGGGATTTTCTGGCCTTTGCCGGTTGTGTTGTTGTCTTCGATCGATCACAATCTGTTGCCGTGCTGCCCTGTCCAGACACTGGCACCCAAAAGCTCTCTTCACCTACAAGGACCCTGCACACAGCGACAGCACTAAAGAGCCGTTTCACATGTTGGTTGGATTTGAGGTGCAGGCATTTACCCGCAACCTTCTTGTTGATGTGGCTTATAGTAATGATGTCTGAGGTGTGGGATTGCTTGTCCTGCAGTGTTATTTCAGAACTTGCAAACCCCTGCCTGGGGTTTGAACCCACCACCTTTGCACAGTTCTTTACTTGTTGAGTAACAGGAAGTTTGAGAAACCAAAGGTTCCCTAAAATTCATAAACTGAACATTTTTATGATACTCCGTCTATCCGGTGCAGAGTAAGCTAAGGCAGAGTATTGAAGTGAGCTACATCATCAATGCACAGCTTACAACAGACTCATCTCGTCCTCATCCCTTGTTCGCGCTGCTTTTCAAAGCTGCGCCCCAAGCATTAGCTTTTACTAATATTCGGTTAGACAGGCAGCAAGAGGCTGAAGCTGCACACATTAAATGCTGAAAATCACTATTATGGTACATATTTGCATATGCATGAATACTGTCCCAAATTTCACGTTTACTCTCTATACTACAAATCTACCTCAGTTTAGCAATAATCAAAAAAGTCGATTTAAGCAAAATCATATTAATTCGCGTCGAAAGCAAAATAAAATAATAATGAATAAACGTAATGTGTACGACCTTCACAAAGTTCTTCTCTGAGGATACGCAAGTGATAGTGTGCTCGTGTACTGAAATTCCATCCTGGCATTGGCCGTCGGATATAAAGAAACTGGACCGATAACATCTAAAAACTGTTCCTTTGTCCAGAGTTACAGCAAAGCAGAGATTTGAAGTGACGGTAAAAAATCCTGGATTAAAGACCTGGTGGGGGGAGAGGGTCAGGCCTGGCTGTGAACTGGCTGTGATGAGCACATGTGCGAGCCTCCCAGACTAGGTGGAGGTTATTCCAGGTTTGATTTTAACGCCATGACACGGATCCCATGCTGCACTGTCACGGCGAGGACGTCACAGACACAGACCACTTTCAGACAAAACAAAGGCCATTTCAGCAGGGCCAGGCGAGGTTCGAAACACAAAGAGCTGGCGGGGAGCAAGTACAGGAAAGGCGGGGGCGGCGGATGGGAAAGAAGGAGCAGGGGAGAATAAAACGCCTGGCCATTATTCTTCTCGATTTTGGAGGAACTCAGACAGATGTATTACAGTGGATATGAAAGCGTTTCCTCCACAGTAAGCGCTTAACTCTAGGTTCCAGACTCCTCTGGCGTCTGCGGAACACTCACATGGGGATTTGTGTGAACACAGTTTCATCTGAAACGGAAGCCGGGGAGGTGTGGGCAATGGGGGTGCGGGCGAAGGGGGTGTGCCCCAGCGCTACAAAAATCCAGGGCCCCCAACCCCCACGAAATACACCCCCCCCCCCAAACATCCAGAAAACCGTTGTTGTCGATTCACACCCAGACTAAAACACCAGGCGATATTTTGTGTACTCATGACCTTCTGAGAGTCCTCCCATGGCAAGCTCCCTTTAAATAAGGAGCGCCATAAAACTTGCCATTCGTAATATCTATTGTTAAAAAATAGCAAGTTTGCATTTGACACAAAGAAAGGACTTGACCTAAAGAGGAACTTGGTGTTTTCTTGTACAGTCTTGGATCTGCTCATTGGGTTTCAGGGCCAGACATTGAACAAGAAGGCAGGGGGAGAAGGAACAACTAAAGCAAATAAACTCAACCTCCGCAGTCTAGCTAACACCGCCCTGTAGCCAACATGACTGTATCGTTTCACTTGGATTTTCTTAAACAGGTAAAACTAAACCAAACAAAGAGTGAAGTCTCTCCAGCTGGCTATCATGTCCCGCCATATATCTGCTGCATGAGGGAGCTGTGATTTTCATATTCTTCTAGGGGAATTGGCCAACAATCAATCCCTCGCTCCCTTGTGGCCGTTCCAGCCATACCACACACAAAGCCTGACAGGCTCGTCACAGCCACATATTACTGCCCACATGAAAGCTTGGGCTGTTCCAGTTCTCAAGAAGGACCCTCAGCAGCTCGTCCAAGTCGGCCGCTGCCGTAGTTCGGTCACTCCCGTCTTGCTGCCTGGCTGCCTTGCTGGTTCTCCACCAACACCGTGCTTCATCAGACTTCATGGGTGTCCATACTCAAGCCAGCGTTGCACTTTATCTTTCAGGAGTGAAGTTCATGAACCGAACAGCTCTTCCAGGGAGACAGCTAATGAGACAACGCTGCTAAAAATGTAGTGCCGACATCAGCTAAGGGCGCAATATGTTAACGTTCCTCATCACAAACATGACTCTTGGAGTAAATATTTAGGGATAAGGCAGGGGTGAAAGGCAGTTGAGGCTCGTATCTTTGCAGTTCTATCATCACCCTTTTAACACCAAAGGGTAGACAGACGTGGTCCTTATGATATTTATTATTAGAAAAAACATTTAATATAAGACCCAAAGCAATGTTTGCTCTGCTGGCTTCTCTGTATCTGTGCTGGTGAATCTACTTGCCTACTATAGCCAGTCCTTGATTGCACCCCTTCATTACATACACACAGCCACAGACCAAGGTTTAACTTAACCAGAGTAACTGAACTATTTGAGTATATACATAAGTATGTTTGTCTGTGTGCCAATTTTATTACGAGATGACACACTCTGCCCTTGAGTTTAATAATGCATGTTTTATATTTTAACCGGGCCAAGTCACAGTTTGTTTTTGAAGTTTGAGATGTATTTATACAGCTGGATGTTTTTACTCCAGAAGTACAGGTAAAGCTCCCTGCTCAAAGGTACAACAGCAGCGGTACCCAAAATGACAACCCATTGATTGCAAGCTCTACAGCTGCCATTTGTGGATTTGCGGATTGCGGCTCTGGCCTACGATCGGAAGGTCGCGGGTTCAATTCCTGTAGTTAGAGTGATTTTTCTGTTGCGTCCTTGAGCAAGACAATGCCGCAAGCACTGGCTGGCCCTGCTCTCTCTCTTGCTTTGGACAAAAGCGTTTGCTAAATAAATAAGCGTAAATGTTTATATACAGCTTGAACCTTCACACGTGTGACTGAAGGTTCTGGTCCATTTAGCAGAATGGGCCCAGTATCAGAGATCAGAGATCCGCTGATCCAGGACATGTGGATACAGTCCTCCTCCCCACCCCCCACACATTGTCTATCACTACAGTGTGCCACCAGCTCTCTGTGAGCGATGCACACGGAGGGGGGGGGACCAGCTGACGCAGCACTCTCTCAGTGGGGCCCCCCAGTGGTCTGCCGGTGATAAGGGGGCTTTTAAAGTCTCGCCATTGAGACGTTTAAGGGCGGCAGTGATGACGGAGCCCACGGTCAGCGAAAGGAAAAATAATAACAGGTGGCTGCCAAGCGCTCCCGTCTATCCCAGCGCCGCCAGTGGAACGGAAAAACACTCCGGCGTCCAACGGGGTGGGAGGGAACCAGCGAGGGGGTGTAAGAGGGGAGGAGGAGGCAGGAGGAAGGGGGAGACGCAGAGAGGCATGCAGATGTTCGTTTTATTAGTGTCTCCTCCAGCACGCTGTGTGAAATTCCCCCTGAAGGGGGGGCCCTGGTCATGTGGTGCATGAAAAGTCGAGTCAATGAGCCTATCTGGATGTATTATTTTAGCTTCCTGCTGCTACCCCAACGAAGCACACCAGGTTCCTGTACATGTGTTGCCTCCATATTCACTTGGCCTACCAGCGTGTCAATGATTTGGCAAAAGCCTATAGCTGTGCTCCCCCCCCCCCACCTATTAGGGCTCATTATACTTCCATAAACAGAGTCATAAATCACCTCTGAGGAACCCGTCTTACGAAGAGCTTCCACTCTCCATTCAGAGGTCACTTCCTCCCAGCGCCTTGCAAACACTTCCCCTAAGCGTGCTCTCAATCTTCCGGACATGCCTGCTTTGGGCACTCGGAGCGACTGTCTTTCCGCTCGTGCGAAACTGTGGAACTGCACCTGTGGAGAATTCGTGGGACATTCGTTGCACCAGGGCACGCCACTGGTCCAGCAAGCAGAGAGGGACGGGACTGGATATGTAGGCTGACACAGGAAAGCCGTTTAAGAGCAGAATAGACATCCTCATGGGTATCAAATGAATAATCAGCATGAATATACAAGCAGGTAAACTGGAATGAGCTGCACTGTCCTGAAATTTTTCACCTTTTCATCTCATCCCTTTACTGCGCTGACACCTCTTACAGCAGCTTCTACCACTCACCTCCTAACCAGGCTTTTCCCTCCGATTTACCCCCCAGTCTACGGTCCGTCCTTCCTCCCTTCTGCCCTGCAAACTACCCGCAATGCATTCTGAGCTTTCGGACACCCGCGCTCACGTTTTCCCCTGCGCCACGGCACGCTCGCTCAGTCTCGGCTGCCACACGATTACTTGTCTCTGTCAGGAGCAGGATTCTTGCCTTACCGCCAGCACACGTATAGAAAAGCACAAAGTCTGCGTGTGGAGAAAAGAACAAAGGCCCCTGCTAACGAATTAGAACGTTTCGCGTTCGGAGGGTAAGTCGGTCGGGCATTTGTGTTTCCTTGGTAATGGGAGTCATTCCACTTAATTTCCTGTTTCATCTGTGCACCAAATGTACCAGTTACGAAGATCCGTAGCTAACTGGAGTCTGCATTTCTTCTGCAGTGCAACGCAGTAAGAGATTACAGGCAAAATGACACACATCTCTCTATATATTACTTTTGCGATGTTTAAATAATCATTTTAAATTTCACTAACAAGAAAGGACAGCCAGAAAAGTTGGTAATTAAAATATCATTAAGACTAAAACCAGCGTTTGCATGTTCTAAAAGTGTGTTCTCTGCAAGAAAAATCAATCAGCAGTTCAGTCAAAATAGTATCTTAGATCCACTGGACACCTCAGTCGACCAGATATCATAAAAGTTCTTCAAGAGCTTGCATTGCATTGCTCTATATAAAATCTTACATGTTTATTAGCTAATTTACCATCCTGGTAACCTTTAAGTCAATGTGACAGCTTTCCATAAATATTCATTGTCTGCACTTCAGTTGTATCACTGTCTGTGAAGCCAGCTCCCCTGCACTGCACTATGCAAGTAATCACAGAACTGCAGAACAGCATTATAAATACTGCCCTCTTGTGGCGCCAGTGGTATGAGCCTGAAAGCTTCAGCCAATACATGCTTTAAACGGTGCTGTAATGGGACAACAGCGGTGTTCACTGCCACAGATGTGTCCCTGCACTGTGGTTTGGCACGAAATGGAGAGTGACGGGAAGTCACTGGATTTCACAGCTGTGACTGGGTGCGAACCAAACCAGTCAACACAGTAACTACACCAAGGAAGAAAAACATCCAGGCAAATCATCACATGCACAGAATAACAAACCAGACACCTTGCGTTTAAAACAGTCCTGTGCCTGCGCAGCCCTGCAGCCAGATAAGACGGAAACACTGATTTTCAACGGGATCAGAATCCGCTAAACCACAAAGGGAAGTGCAGACTGAGGAAAGCAGCATCTCTGGAAATGTTCTAGTAGTGCTGCATTGTCTAAATTACCAGCAATGTTTGCTAAAAGCGCCCAGGTTCAGAACAGACTTGAGCATAGACTGATTGAACACGAGTATCAGATTTGAAACTGTCTTAAGCCGGGAATGTCAGGAATTATGGCAAAGCTCTTTACGGCACAATTGTTTAATTTTTGGAAAATAGAAACGATTTTTCATTAGCTGACATCCATATAAGCTCTAGCATAGCATTCCATTGGAAGAAAAATAATGATAAAAATGCAACCGGAACTGGTTGCAGGTTTAGCCCTGGATTAAAATTGATATGCCCGGAGCTCAAAGTCCATGCCCACTCAGACTGGACAGAATCCAACAATTTTCATAAGTATTTTGTGGATGTAGACTCTTTCACTACTCCACAGCATCAAGACGGACTTTGGTCCAAGCAGTGAATAACACATTCAGGCATGTCAAACTGACCATAAGCAGATCCGTATTTATAAAACTTTGTTTTAACCTTAATTTACATCAGTTTTCCTCAGGTTTTATTGAGGAGGACGGTACAGACTCAGCGAGATGGTGCTGCTTGGGCTCCAGAGCGCCTGAAGCCAGGAAGCACCGCGAGATTTCTGAAAAAAAGCTTGTCCAAAGAGGCAAATTGAAGAGTAAATTTCCAAACCTCAGTCCATTTTTCATTGTTACTGGGATGAGGCTGCCAATCAGAGGTGCCATAAAGGGGGGGTGGGGGGTCAGGATGATTCCAGGGGCTCCTAAATCACAGGAGTCCTAAAACATTTGAAGCATAATTGGATTGGTCTGGGTTGGGGGCCTGCGATGGGTTGGCGCCCCGTCCTGGGAGATTCCCTGCCTTACACGCGAGGCTCTGGGACAGGGTCCAGACCCCCCTGACCCTGAATGGGCAGGAGGGTTTGGGGCCCAATGTGATATGCTTTTGACAGGGCCCAGAATCTGTAGCAGTACCTGGGCTACCAGTGAACAAAAGTTCCCATGTAATCCAATGTAATTCTGTTAAAATTCCCAAACTCACTCAGTTATCTCATTCATGTACTGAGAAAGTCTTGGAAATTTGCTCTTCAGCTGTCAATGGTTACTAAACAGTCCTGGAATTACAGCCCCTCCAGTGTCTGAATGTGCAGACCGACTGGGGGGGAGGGGTGGGGGTGGAGGTGTTGCTTAATGGAATGAGAGGACCTCCCAAATTAGGGTTTTCATGTGCAGACATGCATACTGTGCAGACTTCGCACATTATGACTGAAACATATCTAAGAAAAAGCAGTGAGATCCCGCCCCTTGTACTGGCTAGCCAATCGCATTTCCCATGAGAGGAGTGAGATGAAACATGAAGCAACTTCCACTGCATCCTCTATGGTTGCTCTCCTGGTGGCATCTCAGCTAACCTATATTGGTTTTTCAGGCACTAAAGTGAGAGAGGAACTTTGAACACTCGGCCCAGAGAGATAGCGAAGGAGAGAAAGAGAGAGAGAGAAGGAGAGAGACGAGGGGAGAGAGAAAGAGAGAGAGCAGATGCCAAGTGTTTTTGAGAATGTAGCCTTTCTGGGCTGGGTCTGTTTCAGCACCGTCAAATTCTAGAAGCTGAGTCCTGCTGCTTAGTAGAGAAAAAATGTATTATTGAATCCTGTCCCTCTGTGTTTGAATTGGATAACATATCATGAAAGCGGTGAAAAACACCCCAGAGCTTGCCCAGAGATTCAGATGCAGAACGTATCATGAAATTGGCTTTGTTTTTTTCTTCTTCCTCTGCACATGAAAAATTTTATGATGCTGAAAAAATATTGAGACGAAAAAGCCTAAATTGCCAGCGGTGTTTGGACGGGAGGAGAAAAATTCGAGGTGCGAGGACAGAATATACATGAGGGACTCTGGCTTGGGGGGCTGGGGGGGGAGACTGTTTGCGGCAGAGCCAGTCACTGACATGAAACACCGTTCGACCAAATGGTACTGTCACAGTTTCAGTATAAAGTCAACAAAAACACTCGCGAGTTAAAATGCAAGCCGGAATCTTCGATGCATGACAGCACGGCTAAAGCATGTCTGACGGGATGTGTACTGTGTGGTGGCGGCACCTGTGAGACCTGGGGGGGGCGATGGGGGTGCAGCGGAAGGGTGCTGAGCCCGCATTACGCTACTGAGCGTTAATCTGCATCCTGAGCGAGCGGCTGGCGTGATGAAGGCCACAGGGACACTCGTCAGTCACAGCTCCAGAAGGCAGCCACTCTCTTTCTCTGGTACCAGACCTGCAGCCCAGACCCAGTGCAGCACCTCCTCCCTGCCCTTTCCTAGATGCACTGAGCGTCCTCTGATTCCACACTGCATCACGCCACGAGAGAACCGCGCTCCAAGTATACTGAAAGTTTTTTTATTTTTTTTTTCAAATCGAAAAACAGATGAAAATGAGCTCTCCAGAAACATAATCAATGCCATCCCCTGGCAGAAACTCTCTCTGTCCCTCAGACACTACTTTGGGAGCTTAGAAGAATGAAAAAGATTGACAAGAGAAAGCATTGTTATAAATGCTGCATTTTGTTTTTAATCTCCTCAGAATTATTCCCCGCCTAGAATTACCGTACCAGTGAGAATTATGCAGGTCCCATGACTAACAAATAAAGGCATCATTTTTTCTTGCACTTTTTTTCTGATGCACTTGGCTTTTGTATACTAACCCAGACCAAGATGTGATATCAGGAAAAATGCAAGAATTACATGAATGAAGATGAAAAGAAAACTCTAAAACGAGAACAGGAGTAACTTCTTACCTTTCTCAACCGTCTGAAGAAAAATGAGAAATATTTCTTGGTGTATCGGTGGATCTTCTGGTAGTTATCTTCTGCTTTTTCCTTCAAGCTTCAGGAATTAAGGAGATGGAGGGTAAAAGACTTAAATGCACAATGTCCTGCAATTAAAAGGAAATAAAATATCACACAGATGTATGAAAAAAATAAAACGTTTTTATGTCTGCAGGTGGGAGATTTTTTTTTCTCTGTATTGTTTTTGTTTGTCTCTGGTGAAAACTTAGTCCATGTGCTTTTTTGCAAGGAGGAAAAAAAAACCTTTTTTGAGTGCTGTCCTCTAGACTGACTACAAGTTGATTTGTGAAGCACCTTCAGAATCACTGTGCTCACTTGCTCATGGGTTAAAGTAGGAGGGAGAAACTGGAGAGAGAGAGTAAGGAGCAGAGCGAGGAGGAGAGCGAGAGGGAGTGAGAGAGCAGAGCGGCCAGAGCGAGTTTCAGAGACAAGGTGCTGAGGCTGGATCCAGGTTCGGTGAGAGAGTAAGGTCCTCTCAGCCGGGCTTTATCAGGCACCTTGAAGATGCAGTGTCCCCAATGCCTGCTTTTCCTTTCACTGGTGCTGCCTTTCTGGGAGAGAGAGCAGGAGAGAGAGCAAGCTCCCAGACAGAACTTCGGTTCCTTTAATACAAAAAGCAAATGTAAGCAGCAGTGAATGAGCGAATAAGGTGGGAGTTTCCACCTCAAACACAAACACTCTGAAAACAAATACACATGCACAGACACACACACACGCGCGCACATTAGCCTAAGCACACACACACACAAACTAAACACACAAGCAGCCAGACAGATGGACACACACACAGACTGACATACACACACATAGAGACAAACAGACAGACACACTGAGGAAGAAAGGATTTTTCAGTACAGTTTTCAGCCATCAATTACATAATGGATTAAATAAATAATAACTAATCTATAACTAATATACTAAATCTAAATTTTATCTGAGAATTTCTTTGGTGACTTGAGGTTTACAGCCATACATAGCAGCGCCTGGGTTTGTCTTTCTGTGCAGCAGAAAGCAGCAGTATTTGCATAGCAGGTCGTAAAGGAAACACCAGGACGGTTCCATGCGCTTGCTGAGCAGTGCCTGTAGTGTGTCAGACCCAGAGGAAGCTAGGAAGCGAGGCTCCCTGGCACCCCAAGTGACACAGGGTTGATTATTAACAGCCAGCATTGGCACGCATCCTGCGTTCAGGCCCTGGGGAGGCTCTCGCATTCGGGCCTGTGGAGGCTCCCACGTCTGAGCCCCCACTTTCGGGCCCGGGGAGGCTCCCGCGTTCGGGCCCTGCGGAGGCTCCCGCGTTCGGGCCCTGGGGAGGCTCTCACATTCGGCCCTGTGGAGGCTCCCACGTCCGAGCTCCCGCGTTCGGGCCCGGGGAGGCTCCCTCGTTTGGCCCTGGGGAGGGTCCCATGTTCGGACTCCCGCGTTTGGCCCTGCGGAGGCTCCAGCGTCCGGACTCCCGTGTTCGGCCCTGGGGAGACTACGCATTCGGCTGCTCAGGTCGCACGTCGGTTGACGAATTACACTGACAGAACATTTTTCAGCAGCAGTCAACAATACAGCATTAAACTCTTTGTGCTACAGTGTCAGTGTGTTTGACTCCAAGCCCCAGTAGGAACGATAATGCTTTGTGAGACCTGCAGTTTTTGTTGCTCTCTACAAAAAATACATTATCTAGCTGTCCCTTGCCGCTTGCTGCTTAAACTTTGTTTTTTATTGTTCATTTTTGTCATCAAGCTTCTCACTCATGGGGTCCTGAAGGAGCACGAAGGCCTCAACCATGTGACTGTAGAGCATTTCCATGCCAACACAGTCATTGCCCCCATTTAGGACGAACAGCCTCTTTGATCAGGTGATATTTAGTTCGTAAAAATTAAAAAAGGCTACATCTGATAAACAGAACACAGCCCTCTTCTCTCACCGCTGCCCCGCCCAAAAACCCAAGCTCTCCCCGGGGTTCGACCGAGCGGACCGGCTGCGTTTCTGACAAAGCCGCTCATTGAGCACAAAGCGCCTTCCCGCTGTATTCGCTGACCGCCCCTCTTCGTTGGCGTTGTGTCCCTAATCGCGCTCGTATCGCCAGTCGCTAATTTGCGCTCGGAGTGCCGAGGAGCCAAAGGTATGCACGGGGCCCGACCGCACCGGCGTTCGCATGTCGCTGTGGTCTGGAAATGGACCATGGAGCAGCCGCACACTGGCCCGCCGACAGGAAAAAGGCCGGCTTTTTACTGCCGGATCTATTGGGACCAGAAACTGGCAGACTGAGCGATCTGATAATGCGGCAGTAAATTGCCAGCCAGGGTTAGAAATGTGGACCAAGGGAAACAGAGTGAGAGACTGAGCGAACGAGGAAAAAATACAAAACAAGACAGAAGTTTAACTGTTATGCTTCTTAGTTTAGTGAGCTTCTTGTTGCTCAGCATAACAGTTTAAGTTCAGCCGTTCCAATTTTAGCACACTATCGCCAAATTACAGTATTTATTTTTTTTTTTTACTTTTCCACTCAAATATCTACATTTATCTTCAAATGAAAAGACCCAGGTTAGCCCTTTACATATTAGCCACTATTACTGATTAAATATGCCATCTTACTCAACTGTTCATTCAAGGGCTCTGTTTTGTCAGGCTGGCTCACTCACATAATGGCCACCTTTGGGTCTATGACAGGCATGATTACCTCAAATGTTCAACAGCAACGCGTACTTTCCTGCATCCTGCAAATTTTCTGGAGCATATCTGCATAAAAATGGTCAGCAGATTTAAAAATGGAAAGAAAACCAGACCAAAATTTCACCAGCGTTTGATTTAAATTCAATATTGTCTGCTCTTAATTAGGTCTTGGGAAGTGCACTGCTAACGAAATAAGGATTTTTTTTAGATATTTGTTTACCCGGAATAAGCTGCAGTAACTATTGGTCGAAGGACTAGACTGATGTCAGAAATGTTACAGTCAGAATGCAGGCTGTTGATACATAACACAATCGCAGTTACTTTAAACACACAGACTACATCACAGTATAGGATAGTTTAGTGCATAATTGAAATCAGAATAAAGAAATGTCATGTATTAAAAAATCTGGATGTGAGTAAAAGTTCAAACAATGGAGATATTTAAGGACACACTGGTGCAAACTGGGATTTGTGGGTCTCATATTTATCTGATCTTCGACAACGTGGAAAAAGAACAAAATGCAGCCTTGTTCACTCTAAATTTTTGGGTTTAATATATGAAATAAAGTGTGGAACATCAAATTCCCAATCTTGTCCATTTCACAAGCCACATCAAGTACCTATTTCTAGAATCCGTAATGACTTCAAATAAATATCCAGTGAAGTCAGCCCCACCAATATGCAATAACTGAATAGCTGCACTGAATGGATGTCATTTAGACATTTACAAGACAGACTTTGCCAGGCCTTTGGTGATGATGTCATCAATGGGGGCCTTGTGCCTGTGTGTTTCGCCAGGTACATTTCTCAGTAACCGGATGTCATGGTAGTTCCATTCAGCCAGTAATGACTTTGTTTAAAAGGCGTCACTTGGGGGGTGGAGGGGGGGTGTGGACGATTAGGGGCCCCTGGTCTCTTGCTAACTTTAGCTACAGGGTGGGAGCTTTTCTATTGACACACCTTGGAAATTTGCTCACTCATATGTGAACGCAGCCACAAACAGGAATGTTTAATAAAAGGGACTCTATACTCTGACATCACACTTTGGCGTCTTTTTATAATTTTTTTCTGACCCCACGCCTAAGTACTTAAATAGTGATGCATAAAGGAGCTGGATTTCCAGTGAGTACCTTTGAATGTCAGGCACAAACTAACAAGAGTGCCACTGTAAGATGGCGCAGCACTGCAGTACTCCACTGGGGGCGCTATGCACCCTTTGTGAATTGCAAAACAGTGTGCCTCTTCCCACTCTATAATCTACACTGACTCGCACATTTCAGGCTGTAAGCAACGGCGGGGCTGATATTTTCTGAGGATGCGAATTAGTTCAGCTTTCAGTTCCGTGTTCATTAAAACTTGCCCAGATGTTGAATAAAAATACACACAGTTATTGTCAGTAATTTCCATAACTGAATAAAGATGTCAGCAGAATGTGAAACTAATTATGAAAAAAAGAAAACAGGCAGAATCATTTCATAATAGTTCCACTGCCTTTTGTTATGAAGAATATGGGGTGGAAGCAAAGGGTTTCTGGCAGGTCAGGGGCTTTGTGAGGACAGAGCCTCCTCAGCGGGAGCTGCGACAAGCTCCTCTCATCCCTGGCAGCTGCCCATCAGTCTCTGGCCTGCTTTAAATAGGCTGCTTTATGTGGACGATCTCTCCCCTCCTTCATCTGCCGTAACCTTCAATAGGAATGTCTGGCATTTGGGCAAAATGGGGCAAGTGCTGGTGGTCTTCTGAAGGGGGCGGGGGGGGGCATAGTCACTGAAATTGATATGAATTTCAGAAAGAAATTCCTCTCTTGGCATTTATTGGATGCTGCCCAGGTAGAGCGGACTACGCGGAGGTGGAGGTTGCGAATGCCCAGGCCGGTCCTTCCTCCACCTGACGGACCCACAGTCTTTGCTTCCAGCTAATTCTTCAATGCTGGGGAGGCCATATGACTATTATGTGAGGATAGTGCCTTTCCCCAGCTACAAAACAGTCTAATCCAGATAAGAGAGACGGGGTACAATCTGACTTCTGTTTCGCCAAGAAAGTTACAAATGGAAAAAAAAAGTTAGCTGCCCTTTCAGTTCGGAATTGGAGAAAACAGCTGGAAGGTCTACTTACTGATTGCATGCACACGTTTCAGGAGATGCCCTGGTACATGTGGAGAATAGCTGGTGGAGAAAAGGCAGGGCAGTGACACGGGGCTAATTATCTCCACGAAGATGTCCTCCATGCATCCCATAGCAGTGAGCATTAATACAGGCTTCACCTCAGAAGCAAATCCCGCTAAAGTTAACTAATATAATAACCCTGTTGCCTACCAGATATCTTTACCCAAAGCACCTTGGAAACTTCCCTTCCTGTATAGCAGCGAGGCCAAGTAAGACCTCAGGAAGGAACAGTCAATAACGTTATAGGTGTGTAATTTTTAATTCCCATTTAGTTGGCCTTGCCTTAAAGACAGTTTGGTAAAATTATACCCCGACACTCCCACCCTGCACATGTGCTCTGTGCCGCCGCCTGTTCCCCTTGCAGCGTACATTCAATCCTCTTCATCATTTAACTGTGGTTTAACCAATCTGCACTGCGGCGAAGCTAACATTACATCGGGCTGTGAGTTTAACAACATATTGCATGGACCAATCAAGATAAAGAATCAGATGGTCTTTAATATTACCCATAAAGCAAAAATGGGATTAAGAAAATATTTTGATTTCTGTTTTTTTTTGTTGACAGGAATGTGCCTCTAGGGGCGCCGGAGGGGCATGGATTTCCTGGCAGATCCAAGGGATCGGCATTTGCCAGGAGGCCTTTAATACGTAAGATTGCAAAGGAGACATTTTGACATGGGCTCAGAGTTCCTAGGTGCAGCCCCTGCTTGCCTCATAAGTGTCACTTATGAGCAGGCGAGGAGGCGAGAGCTGCAGGGTAAACGGGGAAAACGGGGTTTTATTGCGGACAATAGGGCAGACAAGCACAAACATCTAGCAACAATACAATGACGGATCTGACGGGACTGAACTCAGACGTGGACTAAATACACAGGACAAGCTGGCAGTAACAAGCAACATGTGAAAACAATCGGGGAATCACACGAGGTACCAAGGTGGGCGTGGCACACAGGAGGATCGTACGGAGCTGGGCGTGACAATAAGCACACGGAGAAATAAATGATATATATTGTTAATGCGGTTAAAATATATGTAGTAAAAATATTTATGAAGTAAGATGTGTTGCAGGGGCAGCACGGTGATGCAGTAGTTAGCACTGTGGCCTCACACCCCTGACACCAGTGTTCCGTGTGTGTGGAGTTTGCACGTTCTCCCCGTGTCGTTGTGGGGTTTCCTCCGGGTACTCTGGTTTCCCGCACAGTCAAAAACATGCCGAGGCCAGTCAGTTTCCAAATTGCCCGTAGGTGTGACCGTGTGTGGGAATGGTGTGTGGTGTGCGCTCTGTGATGACTTGGTGCCCCATCCTGAGTGGTTCCCTGCCTTGTGCCTGCAGCCTCCGGGATAGACTCCGGACCCCCGCGACCCTGAACAGGATAAGTGGTTTCAGTAAATGTATGGATGGATGTGTTGCAGACAGAGGGGCTCATTCCTTTTTTTCAGGCTGTGTAGGGAACTGATTCTGCAGAGAAATAAAAGTATTCGACGATGAAAATGCACACTTCGCACTACATGTTGCGTACTTTACCTGCCTCATGTGCTACTTCAATGTAGGGACGCCAACTCACATGACACTCACGCTTTGTGACATTCAAACTCATGCAAGAAATCTCACACCAAATCAGCATTATTCCATTATAAACCTAAAATTAACTAGAACAAAAGTGTTGGGGAAGTTTGCAAACCCTACAGATTATTTATAAGGTAATAAAACTGTTACATATATGTAAATTTGTGTGTTTGTGTGTGCATATGAAAATCTCAGCTGACCAAGGTTGGCAACCCTGTTAATGTCTTACGCAATTTGGTATACATAGTACACAAACGTATTTAATACCATTTATACCTATAATTACTTTACATATAACATATTTTAAAACAAGGAAGATTAACGATGTTCAATTTGAAGATATCGCTGATCATGTCTACATGTCCGTGACATTGCTTGACAATAGAAGGAAGCGTTTAGCAAGAGCGCTCTGACTGGGAACCAGAGCTGCGAGCCTGAAACATAAGTTAACATTAAAAAACATTCGATCTCAGCTGGATGCCAGACATCAGATTCCTCGTCCGGCGTTACCGCTAATATCAGCTTCCCAAATAATAATATCGACGGTCACTGGCGGAGCCGTAAAAGGAGAAGCGAGTGAGGAAGGGCGAGGGCTGGTGGCTTTGTGTACCAGCAAGGACTTAATCAGCCAAGATCGCGGGATGAAAGAATGTGGAGATTATTACATTGTAATTGTTTCCAGAAGGTGTACTGTATCATTCCCCCGGATTCCGGGCTATGCGGAGGAAAAGCAGATTTCAATGAACAAAATTAAATAAACACACGCAGATAGACAGGGGTAAATAAATCAGATGGCTTGTCTATGGAGTTGGGGGGCAGACAGGAGTGCGGGAAATTCCAACCGAGTTCTGCATTGTAGTATCGCTCCCCTTCCTTCGTTTTTTCAAAACATCTCTCCCCAAACAAGTGTTTCCAGGGAAGCCGGATAACCAGTAGCCAGTGAGCCGTGGTCAGTTATTTCGCTAAGAAAATAACATTCCTACCTATAAATTAAACCAAGAGGCTACCATTCAGAAAAAGGGCTGGGCTGCGACGATAAGGAACGCATTCGCACCGAGTTGTTATTCTTGAAAGATAACGCAGGACAAATCAGCCTCATTTTCAGGCACATTTTGTCAAGCTGGGCTCGTTCTGGGGGAAAGCAGAACTTAAAAGGGAAAGGGAGGGGTGGCAGACTTTTCCTTTTACTCTTTTTTTTTCAAACATTTTAAAATCTATTTTCATTTCAAAACAAGTCAGCATGACAGCAATTTCCCCTACAGCAGGACACAACGTCAACCCAAACAATCATTTTCTGATAATTTCAAGAGCGTTCCATTGAAGACGAAGTAAACACTGATAGTCAAAATATGCCAAGCATTAATTTTCTATGATTGTTGGCCTGATAGGTAATATAGTCCATGTGTTTGTCTGATTAGAGCTTCCACCACAAGAGGGCAATATTCTGGTCTCATGACAAAGGAAAACAGTAGACTATTTTCCTAATTAAATTTAATGCTTTATAGTCAAGTAATATTAAATCAGAGCAAGTTCTAAAGGATGACCAAATACTGTGAATGACCAAATGTGTATAAATAGCTGTAAGATTCATACACTCATTCAGCACTTTATTATGTATTTTAACTAGTACAGGATAGGGTCCCCTTTTCTTTTTCAAGAGAGAATCCATTGCTTTCAGACAATTTACATCTTGATTATTCTGCAAACCGGTCACTTGGGCAGTGTCTAAGTGTTAACTTTCAGAGACCCTCTGGGTTATATAAAAGCTGAAGCACCTTTGGAGACACTATGGCTACCTCTGTTTTTCTGCCTCACAGACCATTTCCATCTCGCTAAAAATCCCCTCTCCCACCCGGTTTCCTGTGAGGCTGAATGAACGCGTCCTGACATTTCTCCACTGAGGAAACGCTTCAAATGTCCTCAAAGAGACAAGATGATGTGAATGTCCAATACATCAAAAATATGCCAGACTGCTACATGACAGAAAATAAACTGAAATTGGGAGAAGAAAACAGTCCAGTAACAAAATCTGGGGGAACAGGTAGTGTAGAATCAATCCATCCATCTATCCATCCATCCATCTGCTTATCCTTGTCAGGACCAGTCTGCACTAACAACTGAAAATCCATACGTCATCAGAACAATTGCTGTATGGCTGGAGAATGTCGTTAACCTAAATTACAGTTGGCTTCTTCCAGTTGTATAAACAAACGCGCGAACACCCCTCTCTAGATAAACATCTGCTTAGCACACAGAAAATTTGGCTTTTGTCTTGTGATCTTAAATAATTGCAATTGGGGATATGGATCAGTCTAATACAGAATGGCTGGTGTCCGACTGAGCTGGGCACCCTACAGGCATTTCTGTGATGCTTACCGCAGCATGCAGTGCTATTCAAGTTCTTCGGTTAAAAACAGAGATATTGGCATTAAGCCCATTACATGAGAGAAGGGGGTGATACTGGGAATAATTTATTAAAGTAATAATTGACCTGAATATAAATAAATAAAATCCCTTCTGTTTATAATCAGTTTTTGTCCTTGGTCATATGAAACCGGAACTACAGAGCTAGTGAAGGTAACATCAACTATTCACTGCTCATCCAGTACAGTCACAGGTCATGTGACATTATGCACGGTAGATTAATATAGCTAGTGAACAGCATATATCAATACCCAGAGATGGTCTGAACTAACCAGAAACACTATTCATGCAAGCCACAAACTCCTAGCCTGAAACAATGAAAAAACATGGATTTACATGCCAAAAAACATCTGCCAGAACTCGGAAAGGCCAAGTGCGAAATGCAGAGACCACCTACAGTACAATGGGGCTGATTCTGGCCTCTTAGTGTTCAGCCCTTGTTTGTCCCCTTACTGTATTAGATTCACTCCTCACTGAATCTGCGATCTCAAAGGGCTGTTTGAATCGTGCCGCAGAATGAGGCCATATGTATGGGACGGCCAGGCACATGCGTTTGTTCGGTGTGCCGCCCGCAATGGCCAGCCACTGGCTAAGCTTTAGTGTTTTGAGACAAGTGGGAAAACATTATTATTGGATCAGCCTCCCTGCCAAACGACACATGGACCAAAGTTGCTGTTTTCATGTGTGCTAATGTGCTTCTGTCTCTTTATATTGACAAGGGAGTGCGATGGAAAGAAAATATATAAGCCAGAGAAACCGAAAACAAACAAACAAACAAATAAAATTCGGGCTATAACTCAGATTCTTCACATTCCAAAAATTGAGGCCTTCAAACCACATACTTGGGTTGTCTATGAGAAAGATCTATGAGGGACAGGGTGAGGGAGCCCTCAGAGGTTGTGATTTAGTAAATTCCTTGATAGGTATCTCTCAGTCTGGGTTTTCATAATCCTCTAGTTCCCTTCCCCTTCTCATTTTGTATCATTTGCAGCATCTCCTGCATTGCCATGTTCCTCCTGAACTCTTAGTCTTCTGATTCTCCTGACCCTTCAGGGTTATCTTGGCCACCGAGGACTTCCTTTGTCTTTCCTGCTTGTTTATATTAGTATTGTATTGCTGGGGTCCTGCAGCCCTCACTGTCAGATGAAGACCCGAAGGGCTCGTCTTTCTGCATCTTTTAGAACAAAAAAATGGAGAGATTTCCAGGTTGCAGGTATGGATCAAAGCCACAACACTGCAGTTATATCTTCAAACTAGGTTCTGAGACAAGTATGCATGCAATTTGAATCCAAACTTATTTGTTTGTTTAATACTGGTTCACAGGGACAAAAACAGAGACAAAGACTAAAAGTTGGTTAACAATATGGAATATCTATCACAATATATCTAAATTCAGAAATAACCTTATCCCCATACGTCAAATGCATTCCATGCATAAACATTAAAAAAAAAATTTAAACTTGGCATTTGGCTAAGTGTTAGGGGGGCAAAGTATTATGACCATGTCCAATGCTTTTAATCCTCAATACAGACACTATGCTATTCAGCATGTATTTTGGGCTGTACAGGGTAAATCTTTCTTTTTGCACTTGCTGTCACTTTCTCGTGGGAAGAGGAATGTTTGTGGAACACTTTTGTAAGCATTTCTTCAGCTAAATCAATGAGCACTTTTCACTGCGATTTAATGTGAATGAAGAGATTTATCACGGAGCACTTGGGAGATTAAGAGTTATGGTAAATGGCTTATAAAACTGTACGGGTACATTTCAGCACTTTATAATTCAGGCGCCAAGACAAAAAACCTTTGCCTTTAGTTTTAATATGTCAAATTTTGATATTTTAATGTTGTTACCTTTTTGACTTTATACTGTTACATGGGATTAAATTGTTTCAACCAGTTTGTTGTAACAGACTTGAAGATCAGTTTTATGATAGACAATGCAAATGTCTCCCTGTTGCATGTTTTTTAGTGTCTGTCCAAACCTCTTCAAACCAAACAAGAACAACCAGACTGGACTTTAGCTAACCATGTGACAGCAAAAGATGTTGTACTGTTTGGACAAACATTTTACAGTTTACAGCAGCAAATACCATCCTGAGATTTGAACCTTTCCTACACGCTGAAATCAAGACCCTTAAACCTTTACAGTTCTTGCCTTCTTAAGCAAATGTTACCCTTTTTCAGGGGCAGTGCATACATAGCGTTACGTCACTACAGCTGTGACTTTCCAATGGCTTTTATAAAACGTTTTGTAATGAGCAGGAAAAAATCTTGCAGGTTCTGTTTCTGCATTTCAAACGCTGCAGCTAAGACTGTCTTTGTTAAATATAACAGTGACTGTAGCAAAGTATAATAAGTGTTTTGGGGTAGGAGATTTCAAAATACATTCACCTGAATTCTTTTTTTATATCCAGGAGTAATTATTTGGATGAACGACATTCTGGCTGATTCTGTACGCAGGCAAGGAGGTGAAGCTGATACGCTGCAGGCTCAGTCTTGGCCTAAGCTGTCTTTGGTGAAGGAACGACACAAAGGGGCTCTGTGGCTTGGCATTGACATAGAAGCTCAGCGGTTATGCCATCTCAGCCCTGGCATCATGTGGAGACCACCCTTGACTTGACTCGCCACCAACATTCGCATGGGCTGGCCACACGCTGATCTGAAGGGCAGAAGGCTGCCTTGTGGTCACCACTGGGATCTGCCCACAGAAAGCCTCAAAAAAGTTATGGAACTTTAGGCAGCAAATGACTGCCTGAGTCAAACCTCAGACTACCTCCACTTCATCATTACCTTATTAACTTAGCAGACACAGCTGAATATATATAGAATAATCAATTAGGTAGCCAGCACTTTGAAATTTAAGCTCAACTTCAACTTGAGCTCAACTTAAGCTCAAAATCATTAGTTGTCTAATTGGTTTGTTTGTGCTGATTAAACTTTAATGGGTCTAGAATAATCTATCCCTAAATTCTTAAATCTTTAAAATTAGGCCTCTGTTTGACTGCTGAAGTGCATTGAAACATTACCCATTAAAATTGTGATATAATCAGATGAGCTAAGCTAACTTCACATTGCTTATCACAAGAAAAACACGATTCACTCAAAGATTATTGTTACACGCGCTGTAGTGCGACTCGGCAATCAGGGGGGATTTCAGCTAATTGCACGAACAGGCTGAGACACATCCAGAGGATGTGAGTACCAAGTAGATGGTTGTTGCAGTACGTTTGTTTACCATGGAGTTTTAAATGGTGTTTTAGAAAAATTTAAACGCAAGCGGTTGTTGTGCAGGTTAATATCGTCCCCACCTCCCCAAGAGAACATGTCTTTTCGGTGCAGTTACAGTACGCTTGAAGTCAGGACTCCTGCTGGTCTCACTGATCAATTGCTGGTGAATCTCGTTCTCAGTGTCCCGCTCTGCGGCCCGACACTGGGTGTCACTCAGCGGCCACCTGCCTCGCGGTGCTGTCATGGTCCACATGCGTGATGGCATTGCATGCGACCACTGCAGAAGCATCCTCACACCACACAGCACCTGGGTTGCCTCTCCCTGCAAGCTGCTTCCCTCCCCATGAAAATTCAGAAATTACATTTATATTCTGTTTACTCAACAGATTTTTGTTTTGTGCTCAAGGAGAAAAACAACACAATTACCTAATAAGCTAGCACCGAAAAAAGGATGCAAAGTATTCACGCTAAATGCTAACTCACATATTTGAATTAGTGCTTGCTATGAAAGTAGCCCTGTACTGCAGTATTAGCTAAGCTGGACACGGTCAGACAAGCAGAATATACTGCACAAACCTCAGATTATCAGATAAAGATTTACTGTATCAAGATCAGAAGGCTCCGGAACAGCAGTACCTCAGCACCAAAGGAATAGTGAAACTTTTATATGTGTATCTGAGTGTGCAGAGGCAGGTGAGCAAAAATACTGACGTTATTATTCAATACCACAAGGCAGCAAGGGACCATGTACATTTGTTTTGTATATAGATACTTCTAAATATTGAATGCTTTCAACAACACAGCATACATATACAAATCATTTTTAACAAAAAGCAGATATGCATGAATACCGGCTGTCTTGCTTTTATTACTTTGATAACTGTTCCTGTCTGTTTTCTGTGTATGTTAGACTATATACTTTTTTTTTCTTAAACCATTTCTTTCCATTGTTCTTATACTAGCACACAATGGTTAGGCCAAGAGATTAAATTGCATAGAAAACTATGATGGTGTGTGTGTGTGAATCTTTCAGTTTATTGCCTTGTTTGAAAGTCCCTTCTCTGTTGAGTTGAGGCTCATCAGTCATGGTGACTAAGACACTACGGTTCTGAGAAAGTTCACGGTGAGAGATCCAATCCCATGTTTGATTTCTCATGAGGACTATCAGGTCTGGATTGGTTGCCCCAGGGAAAATGGCCCCATCAAGCCATTCACGCATCTCACCTTTTTCCTTCTGAGACCCATTCAGTTATCTGCCATCTTGACAGAACACTGCATTGGGTGGTTTGCTTTGCAATTAAATGACTTGCAGTGACTTGGGAAACCCCTTGCTGTAAAGGATCCCTTTAATCTCAAATTATGCTCTAACCGCTGATTGGCGGGCGAGTGGGAGATGACCGTCTTCGTGTTCACGCGCTCCATCAGACGGCCGTAGGTCGAGTCTGCGAGCAGCTCGTGTCAGGAGCTGGGATTGTGTGTCTAGCTCAGGGTGATGACTGACCATTCGGGAGACACCCCCGAAATACTGTGATGCTAACGGGTGGTCCAGGAAAATAAACACAGTTTATTATGCTGGCCATCAAGAACAAACCTCTTTTCTACTGGTTATTTTCATATGCAAATCTAAGGGAACTGTTTTGCTTTGGCTGTTTATTGTTACTGGATGTGTGAGGCTGAGTGGATTAATATGTCAGATAACACTATAGCATTATGTGTGAGAATAATCACCTTTCCCCTTAACTGTGAAGTTTTAAACACACTGTTCTGGATTTCTGAAGGAGACGGATCATTACTTCAAGAAAAACGCCAGTTACAGTAAAACAATGGCGCCCTTGAATTCAGTTCTTCCTCATTTTGTATGTAATGATATCTAGATTAAATACAATATTATTTTTGGCTAATCTGAGGCAGTCCATTTTCCGACGCTCGCCTTTGAGGTAAATGTGAAGAAGGGCTTATTGGAACACGGCCAGTCTCACATGACAGTTGTGGGAATAACTACGGGAAGTAATTACAAAATAGAATGAACTGGTGCATTTAGACTGGAAACCCATGGAATGAAAGTAAGTACTGAGGAAGTAGCACGTATGTATCAAGTGGAGTATGCAGCCTCTGGTCTGTCCTCCCGTCCAAGCCTACAATAAATTGAAGAGCACTGGATGGTAATGTGGCCTGGCCCCTCACATCTGATCTTGCTGAGGAAATGCAATCATGTTTAAGATCTACAGAGGGGGGGGGGGGGGAATCTCACATCTTCCCCCAAAGTCAACAATAAAGCATTCCTGTTAGGCATTGTGGATATTCTTGAAAGGAACCTATTCCGCCAACTTAAGAAGAGGGGGAGAGTGCAGAGAGGAGAACGTCGTCTCCCGACGGCCTGGTGTACAAATAATAAATTGTAAGCACATTTGCTGAATATCTCCAGGTTCTGGGACTTTAATGAGAACAGGACATTTTGAGTGGGTGTCAAGGAAATTTGCGCCTGCTGCAGTTGCGGCTCGCTGTATGTTTGAGGTTCCCTGCTGCACAGGGAGTCCCACCCATTGGTAGGAGTACGGCTGAGGATGTCTGTATACCCTGTACTCTCACTCTGCATCTCACATGCTTCGGCCAAACAAGAGAGTTAAATTTCTCCTTTAGTAAAACTTCCACGCGTGAAACACTCAGGTATTCCTTCTCTCTGACTTTGGTTAGTAGCAAAAGAAGGACAAGAAACTGAAGAGAAGGAATACTGTGGAAAAATGCTGCTCAATACCTGCCAAAAAAGAATCAATGAGAAGTTTGGCTCTCACTTTTGTGGTCAGAACAGCCGAGATTTTGCTTAAATCTCCAGCCCACAGTGGTGAGTCTTAAAAGGTTCTCTCATTAGTAGATCAGAAATAAAGCACAAGGGTCAGAGTCGAGTAAGGAGCGGGTGCAATAAGTCTATGAAAGCTCCATTTCTGTCTCCAGTTTTGATGTCTCTGTTTAACAAAAACACACACGCACACGCACACACACACGCACTCAAAGGTAATGTTTTAAGGTTTAAACGTCTTCTTTGCAACAAGAGGAATGTCTGCATTTCTCAAGTGGTGGTTTAGGATTTAAAGGGCATGTGCTAGACGTTACAAGTTGGCAGGAAGACTGACAAAAGAAACAGAAAAAAAATATTACAGTGTGAGGTCTGAGTTAGTGGCTAATTATAGAATCGGTGGAAAGAAGTCATAAAAGTACACCTCGAATGCGGCCATTAACTTTTTCCCCATTAAACAAAATGTAAAAATAAATGTGTGTTTTCGACAGTAAGTTGGTAAGTATAATGTAATCCTCGCAGAACATTCCAAAAGCCTAAGCACACATTACTTCCATGATCATGGTGTTGCAAGGATATATTGTTAGAACAATGTGTTTGTTTTTATTTTCTGTCATGCTGGGACGCCGGGGGTGGCACTGCTAGACTTAAATGTCTTTGTAGATGGCTGACGGTAAATCTACAGCGCTCTATAATTGGATTAAATCACTCGTAGTCTTCGCAAGTTCTCTTACACCCTGGTAATCTTTCAATCACCACATTTATGCTGCTGTTAAAATATATATAGTTTTATCTGAAACCCCATGTACTTGTACCGACATGCATGAGAACATGAGGCAGAACAATACATTTCCAGCTGCACATATAGCATAAAAGCTAGGTACTGTGCTAACAATCGGCTAATGCAGGCTTGCTCATTATTCTGACTGTATTTCTCAATGTAACATACTTAAGCTGGACGCATGCCAGCGGGGATGATCATTGGCCAATGATCCCAAGACACTCGGGAGAGACGGTCGGCCAATCTCACAAAAAAAAGAGCAGTGGAGGCGTCTCATAACAAGGAAGACCGTAGACGTTTCAAAGGAATATTAACGTAACTTGGTCTGAAACATTTCTCTTCTGCTTTTAAGCTTTAAGGTAAAAATCCCTCAAAGAGTAGCAGGAAGCTGTCTATTCTATCAGTCAAGGTCCCTCAATCCCATTTTTCATCATGAATCTATAAATCTATAAGAGGAGTAGATTGCCTTGCTGTGCAATGGTTTCCGTAGCGGATGATCCTACTCTGTGTAGGTACACTGAAAATTATATAAAAAAAAATGTGCACACTCCTACAATTCCAAACAAAATCTATTTACTTTTATTTCTGTTTATTTGTTTACTTTTTTTTTTTTTTGCTTATTACTTTATTATGGAGAGTGCCCAGGGAAACTAACTTCATTGGCCACACCTACTGTTGTATGCTATACTATTGTGCATTTGATAATATGAAATTAACTTTGGCTTGATTTGACTGAAAATTCTTCTTGGTGCCGATTTGTTTACTCTGCACATTGTACCTCCAAGCATGTCTCAACTGTTGCCTTTTACCTCAATGGCTCTCTGCTCCATGTGAAACCACTAATCATTGCCAGCAGACTGCCAGTCAAAAAAAATACGATACACCTTTCAAGGGCGACAACTACCAGCAATCTTATGCAAATGACCCCCTTCCAACTATTTTGCCAATCTCTCCATTTTATTAGCTGCAGCTTTTAGTTAAATTACGTGTTTGTGACGTGATTGCACTCATGGGACATGTCTGTGAACGGTGTGCATGGAAAAATCTAGCGTATAGATTCCACAAAATGAGTTTTCAATAATAAACCCTTCCCGGTCTTTATTAACTAATGTTCCAGATCTCTCCGCCAAGTGGCTTGGCTAAGCAGCGGCCCCCTTGTTCTACGTGAGCGTAACAGAACTGAAGGGCAATGACTGAAAATATTGTTTTGATCGCAGGTGCTGACTGTTCTGAAGGAAACAAGCTGTTTTTACAGGGATGAAAAACACAGTGAGCTCAGTATGAAATGGCAGCCCAAAATGCTATCTATAATAAATCCCAATTAGGTAGCAAAGCACCGATTAAATTAAATATAAATGTAGCAACTCCGTTCACTGAATATAATGCATCTGTTTAGAGCAGGGCTATGCAACTCACAGCCCTTAAGGGGTGTATTGCTGATTTTCCAGCCTTCCTTCACCTGAGAACCAGGTGTGAAGCCTCTGACCGATCAGAATCAGTAATTATTGAAGTAACATCCTGGGAGAACTGAAAACTGATTCCGTGTCTAGAGTTGAATATCTATGGTTTAATGCAGGGGTCTCCAACTCCGGCCCTGGAGAGTTACTATCCTGTAGGTTTTCTGTCCTACCTGGCTTCTGATGAGCCACACCTGCTCCTGGTATTTACCTGAGAACTAGTGTGGCTCAACAGAAGCAAGGTAGGACAGAAAACCTACAGGATAGTAGCTCTCCAGGACCGGAGTTGGAGACCCCTGGTTTAGAAGGAGACCCATGCGGAGAAATACACTTGTTACTACACAAAACTAAGGAGACACAGATGACAGTAAAAAACCTTTACATATAATTAGCAAATATTTTCTTGAGTATGTGGTTGATGGCACTCAAGCTTCTAAATGAGACTTGAACCCAGGCCTGTGAGACTTTCTTTATCTTCAGCAGGTTGTCTCAGCTGCTTCCCTTCTTGCCTCAGCGAGGCAGACAGAACATCCCAATAAATCATCCTCTCTGATCTCTCTGCCAGAAGTCTGAATAAAGATGGCCTCCGCCAAACACCCACGACCCGCGAAATGCCGAAGCGGCAACTTTCCACCGCAAGAATCCTGGGAATGCCGAAGGAATCCAGGAATTTTTATTTAATTTTATTTTATTCTTAAGTATCTGTATCTTACTGTAAGAATGCCCACGGGGCGTCAGGGATACGCGCTGTTATTGTGATCATATAACTATTGAAAGTAATCTACCTTTAAACGTCACCATATGTCTGATTCACTTGGACCACACATGCTAAACAAAGAAGCAGACGAGAAAGAAGATGCTAAGGGACATTTACAGCGGCGATTCCATCGGTTTTCAGCATGAGGTGCTGAGACTGTGAACATTGGGATCCAGGCAGATTTGGCATGATGCTTATAAAGCCACCAAGACAGTATCAGCAAGGGAGGATGCACTGCAGAACTGTTCTGGATCAGCTGGGTTGATCAATGGGCAATTATGCCCAATTGTTTTCATCAGCTTTATCATCTGTGTTATAAAAATGATTAGACACAATGTAACAATTGATTCCAAATCCGGAATGAAGTGTTAAAACGATGTGGAATTGGGGATGTCAGCTAATTAACACTTAAAAACACTCCGACACACCATAAGAATCCAGCATCCAAGCTTTCAGAAGGACAGCTGGTATCCCTGGTTTCAGACATTAACCTTCGTTCTGACTATTTTTCTTTCACTTAATATCATAGTGAGGGTAATACGAAGTTCACACACACACACAGGCATAAATATATTCATATTGAGAAGTACTTATATCTGATGGGAGCAAATAGTGCATGAATAGCTTTGGTATTTCAGTGCAAGTACATAAACAGAAGTCTGCACATCAAACTTACTTAAGTCATACAGAAACTAAATTTCCATTTAAGCAGGTTAGATTACAGTTTCACTGATTGCTTAATATTAGAAATGACTGCGCAGCTGACATGAACTCGACATAACACTCACAAGTAGCACAAAAGTCGGTGGAACTTGGGGCTGGCGATGAAATGTTAGTAAGTCAGATGACTACTTCTGAGTTGTCAGTCACTCTGCATTAGTGTGTGAAATCTCACCCAGGGACACAGCGGCACCATTTGGAAAACGCAGAATATCCTTATGAAAAGTGTCTGGGAGATGTGTCAGTATGATAATGGAACCTTTGGTTACGCATCTAATATCATTCACCATTGAAGTCATGTAATCTTTGTGGCATGAAAATATTATAATGCTGCCTGTGCTGTTTATTGTCAGCATTACTTATGAACATTTGAGACATTAATGACGGTGGTGTTCTATAAAGTAAAAAGCATGTGGAAGCTGCTTCTTAAAAGCATGATGACTCTTAACTCTTGGTACTCTGAACTCTCTCTGACCCGGAGTTTGAGAGTTACTTTTATGGCCGCTCTGTATTCAGGGTAAATTTTGCTGAAGAGTGAAAAGGACAAATGGCAATTAGCGCCCTATACTGTACCCTCCCAACACATATAGTGACAATGCAGCAAACGGAAGATGGCCTCAACAAACATTCCCTCTCCCTGCCGCTGAGGTGTGACCTTAAGTTGACTCTGGGGACAGACCTGAAAGGTTGTCTCTGCTGAACAGTGAGGTCATCTTGGTTAGTAGCAATTAGTTTTATTGTACTAGATGTTAAAAGGAGGCAATTACCTGTCTAATAGATGGGTCATGACCCTTCTAATTACTTGCCCAAAAGGGGGCTGGGGGGGAGATC
>JAABNX020000053.1:14348537-14366216 GCA_015163995.2 Mormyrus lacerda | reverse complement strand
CCCCCCCCCCCCCCAATTTTAAAGCCGTTTCAGCTCTGTTATATGTCCAGTTTCCAACCCTGGGGCCAAGTGTGTCAGGGCGTTCCCCCCCCCTACTTCCTGTTCACATGGCTTGGCTCTTGGCGTACTGTACGCCTGCTGTGATTGGCTCTTGGCGTACTGTACGCCTGCTGTGATTCCCCTGCCAGTATCCCAAGGTCCTCACTGCAGTCACTAAGGACCTCGGGATATTGATTTGTGTGACGCAGAATGGCTTGTTTGTCAAATGATGGACAAATCAGACATTCATAGAGTAAAAACTGCAGGTACCCTGCATACAACAAAGCCAACTATTTCACGATGCCTGAATACATTTCCCAGCTTGTTTAGTGTAGCACGAATCATACTGATTTATTTAACTGTAATGCCTTTGCAGAAGTTTAGACGTGTTCCTGCTTATTGCTCAATGTGGAGTTTTTTTGTGGAATTTATTTATTCTAAATGGAAGACTGAGCCAAAGAAATACTTAATGTTCCTTCAAGGGATCAACCGGACACATTTGTACCATGCTATGTAATCATAAAAATACGATAGATTCTTTTCCAAAACCTTGTGGGTTGACCAGAAAAGAGAGCATTTGGAGTTTTCAGTAACAAACAAAGAAATAATGAAATGAAAATACATGCCCATATTACACATTTACTCTGTTTATGTGCCAGTGGGCTTTATCTGTACGAGTCAGCAGTCAGTGCTGGCTTTCCTAATCAGTAGACTTTCTTCTCCAATATGGCCCCAATATCATAGTCGCTCCTATAGAATGTAGGACAATCCAACTCAGACCTCAACTCACAATGAGCATTTTCAGTGAAAGTGCCTATTCTGGCACAGCAGGGCACCATGACTATACAAACCCTGTACAACAACCTTATAAATGACTTTTTTGGACTGGGGACATGTTCAATATTTTACTTGTGCCCCTGCAGACGAGGAAAAAAAAATGCTGGAATATTTTTTGGTGTTAGGGTGAGTAATAGGAGAAAAGTCAGCTATGGATTTCATTTACATTATATGTCAGTTGACTCTGGGCATCGGTCCAGGATCACGTTCGGTTGGGTGATTGTTCAAATGACCAGTTATTCAAAAATGTTCAACATTTTTAACAAAACTAGGAGTAGCGTGGTGCATCTCTTCCTTCCATCCGTTCAACCATCCATCCATCTTATTCATTTTCAATTATCATAAACTGAAAAGAGAAAACGACGGAAAAAGAGGGAGAAGGAGGAGGTTCCACACATACGGAGGCGAAGCCAAGATCAAATGCTCAGCACCGATGGTGGCTCACAAAAATGAGAGTTAGAGATAAGTATTATAAAAAAATGACATTCCTCAGTGCTTGTCATCAGAATTTTCTATCATTCAAAAGCTATTTCATCAAAGTCCTTAAAGCGATACGATAATGGGAGTTTTACATCTGGCATGATGTAAACAGCACAATAACTTCAAAATTTATGACAAGCATGCAGTGTGAGGCTGCTCTGTGGCTGCTGTGGCAGGTCACTGCGGGCTGGGTGGATGGAGAGCTTAAACGCAGTGACCCCAACAAGTTGATAAATTTGCTGGGCTTGTGTCCTTACTGTGGGACAGTTGTTAAAGGGGAATGCTGATTAAATGAGAGTCATGATCTCAACTGTAAATCATTTACTCAAAAATCAGGGAGAAACAAAGCTTTTTAACGTGGCTTAGGGGGAATGCTTTCATGAAGTGCGCTCTTGTAGTGATGTAATCATGTGGTGCGGGTCATTTCAGATTTTATTGCCTTTTTTCCAAGTCACGTGACCACTCATCTGATGGAAAAATGATAACTGCATGATGGAGTGCAGAGTTTCCTCTAAAACCTTGTTAGACACGGTGGAAACACACGTAAGAGATAAAATTAATAAAGCAGTAGGTTGGCTTTCATCTTCAAACAAAGACTAACATCTGCTCATTAAAACAGTCAGTGCACCTTAAAAGTTGCATTGGGGACCAAATAAATTACCAGGTGGATAAAATGCTGAGTGAAAGCTATGGCACTGCTACTGAAAATGAAAAGCACTACAAAGTTACTGAGAATAATGTCCAAACATTACAGCCTACTGAGAAATCATGAAAATGGAATGGTTCTTTCTTCACATAATTAACTAAAATTTAAAAATGATCATACTGTATGTAATTATGTAATACAATAGCTGTTAGCTAGTGTGTGGATTATAGCGTCGGTCATGAGGCAGCTACTCTGGCTTGGCCCTCAGCAGCACTGCGAAACAGTCATCCTTTCTGTTTGCTCGCCCCTAAGACCATGCTTAACTGCAGAAGCTTAATAACATAAAAAAGTTACTTTTTGCTCTGACTATACATATGGTGGCTAGATAATCCATGTTTGGGGGGACACTTTGAGCTACTTCAGGCTTTACAAACTATTTTAAAACCGAAAGGTTGCTGTGCTCGGCTAAATAGTTCAGTTCTTCTTGTCCTTTGACTAGTTCGTTTCCTTGATTGAAAGTCTCAACCAACTTAACATTAGTGATCATTAGCATGATTATAGGAGACTGACTAATCAGAACACAGCAGGAACTCGGTGCCTAAATGAAATACAGATGTTTTTGACTGAAATGGTGGTTTTGCAGATCTTGTCCTAGCCCGAAGTGTCCTCCCTGACATGGATTATCGGGTCAACCTACTATACCGATAATGTAATACAGTACACCTGTCTTCTTTTGTTAGTTTTTACCACAGTTAAAGGTGAAACTCAGTGCTCAGAATTGTCTGCAGTCTGAGGTTTGCTCACTTCTATGTCGGACTGGCTTCTATTTGCTTAAGCTCTTGTGAGAAGCAACAATCACGTTAATGAACCAGTGTGAACCGATGTGAAAAGCACATCCATCTTCGGCTGGTGCTTTCCAAGAGTGACCCAAGGCCAAGGTTCGAAGGTGATTACAGCGTGTTTGAGTGCGTTTTGCATATGAAAATGCCTTAAGCTTACATCTGTATAATTCACTTCAGGTTTTCCTGGGGTAAGTCAATGTCATCAGTGTAACTCACAGTCTTTGCCCTAGATACTGTAAATCCAAGCATGGATAAGAGGCTAGGAAGGTGGTATGTGCGGCTCACACTGATCTGCTGTGAACCCGGGAGATGTGAAAGGTCTCAGAAGTCGTTCTGCCTCTTTGGCCTATGCTACCTTCACAACCATGACCTCCTGAAGTCGCACATGAATTGCCTTCTATTGTTCGCATGACAAAAGGTATGCCGGTCTGCTACATTTAGACGAAAAGGAGCTTCCCCTTTTTCCTGGAGATTTCTGCAAATCGTTCTAGGAGGGACAATCTTATTTCTTCTTATAGACTCTTTCTGGCACACATTCAAGACCCTGCCTGGAAGAAGAAGACCACGCTTCTGCGGCTGATGTCACAGTCTGCTTCGGCTGTCCTGCCATTCGAGCTGTTTTCTTTTCCACGAGGAGGCCGCCTGTGTGTGTATGCGTGGGTGTGCACATTCGACCAGGGGCACGTTCGACTCAGTCCGTGGGTAGTTTAGAGGAGCTGTATGTCAGCCAGCTACTGTTGGAATGCGGCGTGGATATAAGATAGGTCTAGATTAGAAATCCAAATAGCCAAAGGAATGCTAATTACCGTGGAAATCAAACACCATCAATTACAGGGTTCCAACAATTTTGCGTGCGTGTGTGCGATGGTAGGTTTGTGTATCCTTGTGTGGGTGTCCGATCTTTAGGCTTCGACTATGTGCAGAGTATCACAAAACCCCAGGGCTGAGAGAAATGTAACAACTGCTGCTATGGCTGACATTCGGAGGCTGACCTAGCATTTGGTCGCTCTCCTTCACACACAGAAAGACCAAATCTGCAAAAACAGCAGTGCAGCAAAGGCGGACCCATCTCATCAAAAATACTCAACGGTGTCTTTCTGCTGAAAATAAATAAATGGATTCTGGCTACATTTTTGTGGGTAATTCTTTCATCTATCCATTATCTTTATCCATTTGGGTCGTGGGGAAGCTGGAGCCAATCCCAGCATCTTCGGGTGAGAGGCAGGGTACACCCTGGGCAGGTAGCCAGTCCACCACAGGGCCAACATAGACAAACGCACTCACATTCACACCTATGGACAATTTAGAGTAGCCAGTTAACCTAATCCGCATGTCTTTGGACTGTGGGAGGAAACCCACGCATGCACGGGGAGAACATGCAAACTCCACACAGAAAGGAACACTGGGTGACCCGGGTATCAAACCCAGGAGCTTCCAGTGCTAACCGCTGCACCACCGTGCAGAGTTCTTCCACTATACAATTTAAATGACACAGTTTAGGGCCTGAATCAGGAGAAGGCACTAGAAATAGTGCGGCAGTCAAAACATCAACCAAAAAAGTCCTCAACGCACAGCACATGTCGCTACTGAGGGGGATGTATTTGTCTAACGGCTTGAATTCTGTTCCTTAATCTTTGCAAAATGGCAAGGCCTGAGCCAATGAAATGCCTCACATGCCGGTTCTATTGCGGCATCCATGGCAACGGCGACCAGCTTGCACCGGCCTCAAGAATCTCCCTATTGAGAGGAGCAGGGAGCAGCCGTGGGCCCGGAATGCCGCGTCCAGCCCATCCATCATCGGCGTGCCCCAGGTCGGTGCTCTGAATCCAGTACACTCGCTGCATGAACCATGCACGTCCGGTGATTAGGCCACGGCGGAGTGAGGCAGAAACTTTAATTACCACTCATTTATCAGATGAATAAATTACACCATGGCAGACTTCACTCCGAATAGCTGAACCCAAACAAGGCCAAGGAAAAACTGAGTGTTTTTGCACTTCTGGGTTGACGCGGGAGCCTGCGTCTGAGAGTCAGTGGGGCTGAAGCTTGGCCTTTCATGTGCCACAGAGCCTTACTGTGAAATAAAGACTGCGTGCGCCACAGTTAGTCATCCTAACTAATTGCCTGAGACTGCTTGTGTAACGTGCATCAACTGAGGCCTATGGCGAGTGGCTAATGCATCCTGAAGAATGATGGACGAGGCCTTGCAAAGAATGCAAACGCGACCAGGGCCAAGGAAGAATTCCATCCCGCCTGCTTTCTCTGCATCTCTGGTCCATAAAAAATACTCCGCGTCTCAGGTCATGCATTCTTCAAAAAAGTTTTGAATGGGGGCAAATCCTGAATGACCTGCCATTGCCTTGTGACTATATGCAAGCATTTCTGATGACAGATCAGCCTGTTGTTCCAGATCATGATTTAGGCCTGCATGATGTGCAGTGTTCATTTTCACATTGACCGTGCTAGTCAACTGGGCTGAGACCATAAATAACTTACAGTCAAACATTTTTATTCTACCATAGGAAAAAAAAAAAAAAATTAGCAAGTAATATTAATGAATGTTCCTTTTCAAGATTATCTAGTAAATGTTTTTAAAAAAGAAATCAGTGTAAAGGTTCTGACCACTGCCTTTCTGTGAGCTCTGCATACGTTCCTCAAGCCAATCATAATTATTCTTGTCCTTGCCCTTGGACTCACTCAGACATTGTGGCGCGTTTGTGAGATATTTAACAAATATGAGTAAGAAGGAGAAAAAGCGAACAGGAACCAGTCACTGAAAGACATCCGTCTTCCGCCGCATGGAAATATTCTGGATTCCATAGAGACGATATTGAACGAAAGCAAGTGATTTGTCTACACTGCTTTATGTTGATACAATTCAAGGCAACAACCTATTTCACAGACTCTATTGGGAGATAATTACCAGTTCTATTTGACTATAGTTTATTTTGGGCCAGTTTTTGACTCACTTTTTGTTTTATAAATATTGCAATAGCTGTTACAAAAATTTTAAATATTGCGACGTGAATTTTTTCCGATATCGTCTAGCCTGTAAAGGGCTGCATTCTGCATGACCCAATCAAATATTATTAAACATCAAACGGCCGGTGCAGGCTCAGGGTCCCATTTCCTGTCTCTGACAGGCTGGCGAACTATCTGAGGAAACAGCTGCGCGCTTCCTCTCTGAAAGGTGCCTGTTTATATAGGAGGTAAGGAAAAGATGATGAGAGAATGAATGGATGGTTTTATAGGGGGCTTGTGGAAATATCACCGGAAGCAGGTGTCTGAAATTAAGCATTAGCATCGTGCTTTGTCATGCTCGAAGAGGGATGTTAAGAGAGCGGGGCTGATCCTTTACGGGAAAAAAAAAAACACAAAAAGCAATTTAACTACACATAATGTTATGTATTAATCAACTGTACATCCCACTCTGAATGCTTGAAGTTGAAGAAAAGTGTGAAAAGAGTACAACAGGCAAATTGCCGAGGCAACATAAAATGTAACGGCCATGACATCCAGTTACCTCAATATACCCTGACGAAGGGGGCACTGCAGCAGAATGTGTAATAAGCAGATTACAAACAAACAAAAAAATAAACAGCCTGGAGCGATTCAGGCAAAAGTGACAAACAGCTTTATAAAACATAGAACGCCAGGAATAACATTAGTCTCATGATAATTTATTTTTTTTCCTTCTTCCTTATTTCAAACAAGTTTGCTTTGCCCCACGGCACATAAGGAGAGACTGAGCACTAGCATCATATTAGGCCTGATTTATATGTGTTCTGTACCCAGAGAAACCGCCATATGATTCTTAGCTGAGAATTGGAGCCTCGACGATCTTTGGCGTAACTCTCAAAAGTCCCGCTTGCCCTTTAGAGGTAACGCGGCGTCCCTAAATAACTCGCCAGCAGTACGTGGGTCGTAAAATGGATAATAGAGTAAAGCAAAGCAAAGCAACCCTCACCGCTCGCGCCGCCATACTTGCCCTCCTCAGGAGGGCTCGAAGCCTCACGGACATTTCCGAGTCTCTCACCGCCACAGAATTTCCCAGAATGATCGACTGAGATTCGCGATTCCCGTGTCGCCCCACTTCTGTGTCCTTTGAGCCCCCGATTTGCTGGCGACCACTAACTGACAGCCTCGTCGTGGGATGACCAAAAACATAAAGGGAATCGAGGGAAATGAAAATGTTCTGTTTCTGTAAGGCCTGGAAAGATTCTGCTTTCTGTCTCGAAAATATGGCCTCGCTATCAACCCAGATTCAGCCACAATGAATGGGGCAGGGGCCCGACTCAGCTGCGTCTCCGCCTGTAAATCTGGAAGCAGACTTTAGCGTAGCTTATGAATTGGGTGGCCTGTTCGTGGAATCGAAGGCACAAAAAATATGCACCGTCCAATCCACCCCAAACCCCCCCCCACCCCCCAGCCTGAAACACATGTGCGAGTCAATGGGGCTCGCATTCCACTGCACTGATACACGTCTGAGGCGGGAGAGAAAACACCAGTCATGGCAACTGTGAGAAACATTAAACACTGTGAACGATGAGAGAGACGAAGTGTCAGGGATGGCACCGGTCACCGTGGGCCAGTATGGAGCAGCAGCCGGCGTGCTATGTGGTTAGCGGTTAGCGTATTTCAGTCGTTAGTACTGGGCAATACAGATTAGTGGGATAATGCTTTAATACTCAGGAACATCAGTAGAGATTTATGAAAAGGGCAGCTAAGCTTTTAATTAAAATGAATGAGAACACACTACATAAACTAATTAGTGTGTATTTATTTGGGGTTAGGGGTAACAGAACATCTTAGGGGGGGTTAAAGCCCCTCTGAAATGGCCCTAACGGTGTCCCAGTTACATTTTTACATGCCCCACATGAAGTGAAATTGTGCAATCGACTCTGTAATCCAGAGGGCTCTTTGTTGGGACCGAGTGTCTATCTTGGACGCTCCCCAAAACCATTATACGCTATTCCTACACATTTCCACAATTATTTGAATCTGTGTTTTCTTAACTTGCCACAGTCATACTTTGACATAGACCTATTATATTTGACTCAGGCAATTAAATATTACAAATCAACAAATAAAGCTTTGTTCAATTCCACCATACAGCACACAATATATGTCTTTCAGAAAATGATTATCTCAGTAGTATGAATAAGTATTAAGATTTCATGACGTGTGCAGAAATCAACCGGGGGTGTTTTGTTGTCACAACCCCCGTGTAGAATGTCTCACATCCACATGTGCACCTTTACAAACTCTTCAGATATCCTGGATCAGGGCGGTCAGCTGCAAGCCAGATGTGTGGGTTGGGTAACGAGACCGCAGGCAGCCACGCTCCCTGCCCACAGCTCCGAGGAAGCAGATAGGCCACTGCGCACAAGCCCATACAAGGGGCGGGATCCAGAGCCAGACAGGAGCAGCAAATAACCAAGCTGAAATAGGGAGAGAATGACTGCGAGAGAGGCAGGAATGCGGGGAGAACAGGGCCGCTGCAGAGTATGCAGCCGGAGCCCGGCTCTCAACGGTGGAACCCCCCTCCCCAAGAAAACGAGACAGACCCTCAGCACTTCTTATTAAATATGATGTCATTAGGCGGGAATTAGGAAACAAAAACTACCTTCAACTACTGTGCAACTGGAATTAATCTTGAGCCTTAAAAACAAAACGTTTTCCTTTAAGAGGGAAGAAAATGCGCTCAAAGTTAAAGACATGTATTTTCCAGCATTCCGTAGATATACTGGTGCTGATGTAACCAGTTCATGTAAGATGCTGGGCTTTGTCGGCTCGATCGAGGAGTCGAGTCAAGTCTCTGTCTGTCTGGGTATGTCTGCCATCCCAAGAGGTTTAACTCCTGGTTGCTGTTGCTTATAAATGGGATGGTATACAAGGTGTATTCGAAGGACACCCACCCAAGGCCATTTAATAGTTCTTGCATTAGTGTCTGTTTCTAATTTCAGCTGAAATTAATTTAATTCTTGCCGTGAAACGACAGAAAAACATAAGTTCCTTTCCGGTGTGAGCAGGTTGAACTTTTCCAGGTTTTTTTTGCCCAGGAATCAATGGAAATGGGGAGGGGAGGGGGGGCTCCAGAATGTCACTCAGCTTTGAAGAAAAAAGGCAGGTTTTTATTGGTGAAAAAAAGCATTAACAAAACGCTTTTTGTTTCATGGATTGCAGCTCTAATACATACTACACCACAGACTGTTTCTGTTTTCTCACTCCAGAGGGAATATTATCTATATTTAAAATGACATACTTTTATTTAACTTTTTTCAAGGCACTCAAAATGGCACACAAACAAAATGTCTTTGAAATAGCCAGAGATTATGGGGAACAGTTTTAAACAGAACATTAGAGAACATCAAATAGAACATGACGGAAGAAATTACTGCAACAAGCTTAAAAGAGCAATGCGTGCTTTAACCACTGCTCCCCCTGCAGGAGAGACTCGGCAGCTCATTCACATAGCAGACTTCAGTATAAACTACACTTAGGCACCTCGTTACTCTTTTTAATTGGATGAAATGCAGGTTTTTTCATTATAATGCCGCAAGAGTTAATGCCTGTGCTGGGTTGTCAAAGCCAGTAATGTGTCAGCCAGGCCGTGCTGGTAAGATTTAGCAAGTTTACCGAATGTAACACAGTCCTAAATGTGCCGAGTGCCTCACAGCCGGGGGGGGGGGTGTTCCAGCCCCTTTGTGGGTCCTTCCTGAAGGAAAGGGAATTGATTTAGAAGGACCGATAATGAAGTCTGGTCCGAGTTGAAGAGGGTAGCCGACTAATACTGGTTTGGGTAGAGTGTGGTGAAGATTTGGACAAATACACATGGCACTTTGGAAAGAAGAATGTCAACGTGAGAACAAAGCGACGGAGCCAGACCTGAGGAGGCATTAGGATGGCAAAGTGGCGTGTTACAGCCTGAGGACGGGAATAGTATACAATTAAGCTGCTGTCAGTGTGAGCGTGACTGGGCTAGCCCTCGGTAGGTTGTGGGGTCAAATCCCGTTGTTGCCGAAATAGCCACAATAGGCTCCTTTGGCCCCTTGAGCAAGGCCCTTAAACACCCTGAAATGCTGCAGATGTGCCAGATAAATGGCCAGACACTGCGCTCTGACTCAAAGCTTTGCTCTGACTGCTGTACTCCAGTGTATTTGTACTCGTTCTTGCGCAAATGGGAAATGAAGTGCCAGTTCATGGCGGACTTGGAGCAAGTATTTTCTTTTTCCATGCAGGGAACATGCAGAAAAGTGGCCACAGTCTCACCCTCAGTTGAGGCATCACACTTGGAGCGGCCGGGCTGAGCGGGAGGCAGCGAGGCACGGACAGGGCTGCGGTCACGGCGTCCCGCAGCGGGAGCACGAGCGGACGAGCTGAGCTGAAGCGAGCGGGCAGGGCGTTTGGGAAGCTCAGGATGCGGGCTTGCCGGTTCGAGTCCCCAGAGGAATTCTGCTGATTATACTCAGAACACTATACTTAATCGCTTCAGTAAATCCACTAATAAATGGCTAAACTCCAGAGGTCAATTGGTAGAAAAAAGTGCCCCCTTAGATATCATAATAAATAAAATTAGACCATCAGTGACTGTTTCACTGGTGCCATAAAGGTTCAGAGTCCGGAAAGGGATCGAGTGCCTCACTTTGGAATATTGGAAAAGCGTATATGACTTTCTTGCACGAATATTCTATCAAAATGAATCGATGTTCAACTTTAACGTCTCTGGTTTTCAGCCGGCAGGGGTTTGGTTCAGTCTGCTTTGAATACTAGGATTGTTTTCTTTCTCCCCAGTTTTCATAACGTTTCACTACTTCTATAACTGTGAAGGTACAGATCTGTTTGGAACATAAAATCATGTGACTTGTTTAAAATGTCTGAAAACATCACATAATCTTAATAACGTGCCCATATGACACTTAATAACCAGGAATGTAACATAAAGTTTCTTAATAGCATTGCGGATGGAACATGTTCACAAGCAGCCATTTTGGCGTCTTAAACTTCAACCCATCGTTCATATAAAAACATTTCATAAACTACCGGTCACAGCATGCATACTCACGCTCTACTTCTTGTGAGATTGATGGCTGGATAAAATGAATTCAAAAACTATAAATAAAAAACTATAACCAAAAAATATGTAGTCTAGAAAAAAGGAAGATTTTACAGAGTTCTCATAACCCACAATGTCAACCTGAGGGAGTGTAAATGCCCGCTTAATCATAGCCTGAAGACTGGGACACTTACTGGTTGAATCAGTACTGTAAACACAGCCAATGAGGGTCATTGGGAAAATTCTGAGAATGTTCTCAGAACGTTATCCTAATGTTGCCACTATATTTTCCAGTTCCCAGAATTAGTAATGTGATCTCTTCCTTCAGATTATTATAAAATAATCTGATCTCCTCCGTAGGGGTGGAGTATCGCTGTGTGGGTTAAGCCTCTCTAACTGTAAATGGAAGGATGCTGCTTCAAACAAGCTCCCCCCACAAGGGGCCCCTGGGTACAAGTCATGCCACTGGTATTGTGATATTAACAGTGAGCCCTTGAACAAGGTCCGTCCATCCGTCCATCCATCCATCCATCCATCCATCGTGTACCCGCTTCTCCAACGCAGGGTCGCAGGGGTCCATTACATATTCCTGGAAGCTATGGGTACAATGCAGCGAATAACCCAGGATGCAGCACCAACCCCCTTGTACATTGTTCAGGCTAAAACAACTGCGAAATAAATGTGATTTGTCCTAGATCATACCGCCTAGACTGTCAATCACACTCCTGTACATGAGATGACTGTTGTGTTATGTGTACCTGCATGTACCTGCACTGGCATAGGAGAATCATCAAGGACATACAAAAAAAGAGATGGCCGAACATCCACATCTGTCATGGCATTACAAAGGAAAAACTGCCTGTGGTACTAGTTTATACCTGACGCACAACAAGCATCACTGTTTGTGATGGTGACAATAAATGTAAAATAAAAGTGCTAGAACTGTATACAGTACAAAGAAATTGTAGATTGTACAGTAGCCTACATGAAATCTGCATTACTTTTCAGTATTGATCAAAGATTTCTAAATTCCAATTTAGAATCTTTCTAATTTTTGAATTCTAATTGTATTCTAAACAGCAGAATGGTCATTTATTTGGACGGGCTGTTGCCTAGTAGCCAAGGAAAGCAGCAATTCACGGCTGCCTCAGCAAACAGGGTGATTAAAATGATTTGCAGTCGCATTCTAGGTTGAAATTACAGTGGAAATATTTGTACGAAAGCCATCCATTGCCATGCATTACCCCAGACATGTTTGCAAGACTGCAGAGGATAAGAGGTGAAGGGGGCGTGCAAACGAGAGGAAAGGGAAGCCAAAGAAAAGACTGGACGTGATGAAAGGGTCGATCAGGGACGCTGTTTCTTCTTGTTTGTGGCGGGCATGCCATGCCTACTTCCCTTACCCAAGGGTCCCGTTCACGCCGAACGACTTTCCTCAGTTAGGGAAACCAGAGTCACCACTTCGTTCAAAAAAAAAAAAAAACAGAGGAATTTTATTTATTTATCAGGTTTATATATTTATTTTTTTATTTATTAAGGGACAGATAATGGACTCAGTTGTACAAGACAGAGATATAGGTAACCAAAGCCTTGGAGATAAGACAGATAAAGGGAAGAGTCCTGAGTAGGATTGGGGGTTCTGTGGGTGAATGACCGAGATAAGCGGCCTCTGATCAGATTACGGTCAGGAGAGAAAAGGAGAGAAAAGGAGAGAGAGAGGGGGGGGGGGGGGGGGGCTTGCCTGGTATCGACCGTACGGTGAAGCCCGCCCCCCTCCTTACACGGGTGTTCTTTCAGAGCAGCAACAGCAGTAACCGTCCTCATTAGCACTACCCCATAAATTCAGCGGGCAGATGTGAGGAGCCCTCCCCAACAAATGCAGCGTGCATAACCGCACTCTATAAAAGTTCATCCGAAGCTCCAGCATCTTTTCACACTCCACTGACTTCTGTTTCCGCAGGCGGCGGCAGAGACCAGATGGAACACACTTCCAGAGGGTACTTTACCAGGGGTTCCTTATATTACTTCCATTTTCAATACAAGTTTGAATCTGTTAAACAGTCTTTCTGGAGGACACCATCCAGGCAGCCCTACACTGTACTGGTTTGTTCAGAGCAATTTAAAGCCAACACGGAACCGACTGTTCTAACCTTCATTCACTGACCCTATCAATGACGACCAAACGGAGGCTTGAAAACAACGTGCAAATGTCCAGCAGTCTCTCAGCCAAAGCTGATGCACCTGAATACACAATAAGATAGGAAGACAGAAATACAGAGGCATAAGTCCCTATATGACATTTTTTATGATTTTTATAACATTGCCCTATTATCCAAAAAGATAACTGATACCTATTTTGGACTGTTCAGCCATTTTTTCTACCAGAGTGGTAAAGTTATACAGCTACTTGCTTATTACGAAACGCTTCATTTCCTTGACCACTCCATTAACCCCTACTTCTAAAAACATGAATGTACAGGTAGTTCTCGACTTTACGAGCCAATTCGTTCCAAATCGCCGCTCGTTAATCGAGAACTCGTAAAGGAGGAGGTATTTTCCCATAGAAACGTTACAAAAACGATGACTTTATTGCAGCAAAAAAATAAAAAAATAAAATAAAAAATGTTCACAATTTTTTTTTTTTTGCCAAATAAACAAATGAAACACAAACTTATTGTTAGAATTTAATTAAAAATATATGCATATTTAAAACACATATATAAAAAACCTTTCTGCTAAAACTGCAGCATTCACAGGCAGTTTTGGTGCCTTTTCTGTCTTTTGGTGATTTTCTGTAGATGGGATGGTTTTTTCCTTCATGTGTCCCATCTGAGCTGCTGGTGTGGTATGTAAAATGAACCTGGTGTATTAATGGGATCAGGACGTGAAATGCAGGCCTACAAATCAGACAGCATTGAAAAATATGCCATAAATTGCAATGCTGCGCCTGCGCAGACGTGTCAGGTGTCACGATCGGTAGTGGTGCGTGAGACAGGGAAGCAGGAGGAGGACACGTAGGATTGGAGAATGCGGGGTTTAATCGACACTGGGAGCAGGGCCGTTTGAAGGAATTTGGGGGCCCCAAGCAAAATGGACATGGAGGGCGCTCACACAGTTTGTCGCGGCCTCGGGGCCCCAAGCAATTGCTTGGTTTGCCTGCCTTGTCGCGACGGGCCTGACTGGGAGCAAGGATATGGAACAGGCGACAAACGGCAACACTATATATTGAGACTTCAATGACAGATCTGGGGAGATAGACTAAACGTGAAATGAAATACACAAGACAAGTCGAAATAACAGGAAGCAGCTGGTCACAATCGGGGTTTCACATGGGGTAAATGAGGGGCCGTGGCACACAGGAGGATCAGGCGAGCCGGGCGTAACACCAGCTACCAGTCGGGCATGCGCAGTCAAATATTTCACAAAGCAAAGTACAGCAAATCTGAAAACTTTGTCGGGCTACAGACGGCGTTTTTGGGCAGCGCGTATCGGATTACGCAAAAAATTATAATTTTTTTTTTGCCGCATAAAATTCTCATAAAGATATAAACTCGTAAATCGGGAGCTCAGAGAGAAATACCTGTATGTAACAAAATGACAAGGGTCTGTTTTTTGCACTAAGCAACATGCTTCATATGCTTATAATTTGACTACATTACACTACTCTGCATCCAAAAGACACTGGAAAAATCTGGGCATAACATTAATTTAGCAAAGCTTTTTTTCAAAGCAACATGCAATTGAGAACACAGGGTCAACCAGTTCCTAGAGCATTTGGGGTTAAAGGCCTTATTCAAGAATCCAACAGTGAAATGGGATTTGAACCAACAACCAAGATAACAAAATTCTTTTGGACCAGACCCGGTCCACACCATTCATTTTCCTCTGGCCCAGATACCACGAAGAATGACGGCCCAGACGTGGTTCTTTCTGATTTGGCCATAACAGGCCCAGTGATGTTATATACCAAAATGACTACACAATTGATTTCAATAGTTTATTTTTATCCAAGCATAGCGTATCCAAAAACAAAACAACGTGATCAAGTCTCATTTGCCCTTCTTGCCCGTTCCTTCCTTCCTCCATCCCTGTCAGGTACCAACTGAAGCCAATTCTGAATGCTTTTGCCAGCTTCCTGGTCCGTTGCAGTCCTAGTCAAAGAATTTTTTTCTAACAGCAGCTAAAACACACAACACAAAAATATTAATGCCACCTGGTTCTGAGTCATAGAAAATAAATCATACCTTCGAGATCAAGACAGCACCCGGCATTTTTAGAATAAAACAATTCCAAAACACATACAGTAATACACAAATAAGGAGATATGAGTCATTATATTCATGACAGAATATCATAAACAACATTTAAACAGGGTTGTTCATTTCACCATTTTATTCACAATAGCAAGTCAAAGTAATTAGGCACAGGCCGATCAGTGTGTTCATGCTTACATGCTGTATGTACTTGGACAGTTACCTCACCAATACTACTGGCATCAATTTCAGATAATCTCCGGATTACTTGTGTCAAGGGATCGTTTGCCCCCCTAACCATTTTTTTCAGCTGTCCCAAAAAAATTTCAAATGGGAAAACAGAAATCAAATCCAAATTTTCATGTTGTTTTACATCCTGACTAAGATATATCAGACCAAGCACATTATAAACTAAAAATTATGATCCATAAACTGCTAAAATGTCCAACAAACCCAACAAGAAGCGAATCTGCAAGGTCATTCATAATGAAACAGTATTATGGGCTGGCTAATATGTAAATACCAGCTGACAATAACATGAAATTGTCATAAACTACAGATTTCAAAACATCCTTAAGTACAACTGGCCCAGTATATAACAAAAACTGAGGAAGTTCTGTTGCTCTCCATCTATTTCTCTCAGCCAATGCACGTGGTCTTCTAGCTAACTCTACTGGAATGTAATCCTTTAATCCAAGCAGCCTACTTGAGATCAAGGAAGCTTGACTAGAGGATACTCGGCAACGAATAGGGCCAGGTGGAACCATCCACAGGTCAAGAAGACGCCTCATTACCCCTAAACATACCAAGTGCATGTAATCAAGAGGGAATAATAATAATAATCACTTTATTGATCCTGTGTGAAATTATTTTTTATGCCTCCCTCAACTTGCTCTTTGTAAGCAAGCTGTCTGCAAAGGGCAGCCACCCATGGCAGATGGCAGTGCCCAGGGAGATGCGCTGAGTACACAACAAGCACACCGGTTTAGCCCACTGAGCCACACACCAACCCCCTTTATAAAAAAAAAAATGTAGCAACTATTTCAATATTGATATCAGATAATGGAGAATGCTCATGGTGGTGTTCATCTATTTTTTTTGTCTAAAATCCTGATCAGTCCTTAGTGGTGCATTGACCTCTGGGAATGTCATCCGGCTGCCTATTCGTACACCAGTTCGATGGCATTTATCACAACCATAATATGCAGTATGTGATTTAACACCTTTGATAAAAGTGGGAGCTAGAGTGTCACACATAACGGAGGCAATATTTAAAAATAATGTTTTTCCCATAAAAACAAATCCGGTACTCACTGTTTCAATTCATTCACCAACTGCTGCAAATACTCAGACACAGAATTTGGTTTAGAAGTTCCACAGAAAAGACCAGTTACCACCGGTTTCATACTATGCTCTTGTAACGTACCAAGAATCGGCCTAAAACTGACTCTTTGTACTTTTAAAGAAAGGCAGACCATCAAAATTCAACAGCAGTCCAAAGACGTGTCTGTCTGGCACAACAGAACACAATTTAGCAAGTATCCTTTGAAATGAATTCAGTTCTCCAAAATGGTAGAAAACTCCACCACTAATTCTCAACCTTAAAGACTGTTTTAGTTCTGAGAAATGTTGGTCCATCTTTTGGCAAAAGAGGATGCTAACATTTCAGAATGGACAGAAGAGCTGATCAGCCATCAAGGAGATACCAAACTCAATAGCCCAGTCCACCAAAGAATTTCTTAAGTCAGAAACACTATCACTAGAGTTTTCATGTCCCATATCATCCTCATCAGACTCATCAAACCTGCCGTCATAAAAAAATGTTCTCCCTCCTCATCAGCACCCAGCTCATGCTGCTGATCACTAGTAATCAGCGTATGATCAGAAGCTGTACCTGACAAGCTTTCCTCCATATTTATTGCAAATTTGTTATTACTTTGCTTGTTTTATATTGACTCTATAATACTATCTACTTTTTTTTGGCTCGCTTTCTTGCATTGCTGCGTTCGTTGTAGGTCCATGCACCCCCCATAAATACCTGGGACTAGTTCTGCCACCTCAAAGAATGTCAACACCGCCATGCAAAAAAAAAAGGCTTCATTCAATAAAACCAAAAACCCATCATTCTTAATACATCAAATAACCCACACACCACAGCATACAACAACAAAATGTATCCTCTGCATTTAACCCATATGTGACATAGCAGGGGGCAGCTAATTCAGCGCCCGGGGAGCAGCACCTTGCTCAGGGTACCTCAGTGGTGCCTTGCTGGTCAAGGATTTGAACCTGCGATCCTTTGATTACAAGCGAGCTTCCCTAACCATTAAGACACCACTGCCCACAAGCTCACATTACTATTGTTTAATTGACTATTCCACAAATAATATAAATACATTTGATATCAAATATAAAAATATTATTTCAATAGCTCAAAATGACAATGAAATGTCAAAGATTGTGCATGTTGACAAAGTGACAGCTGTATGGACTAAGCGTTGCGGGGGGGGGGGGGGGGGGGGGTAA
>JAABNX020000053.1:14330961-14348527 GCA_015163995.2 Mormyrus lacerda | reverse complement strand
GCTGAAACTTGCGGGAGCGAGATGAAAAATCAGTCTCGCGCAGACCTCTGTCGTATGGCGTCTGACATTGTTGCGTTAAATGCGTGTTCCACGATCAATACGTGAGACTTAAGAGCTCTGCAGACGTAATCTAACGTCAAACATGGCATTAAACTTGAGAGCCCTGTAGGTGTTATGTTATGTCAAGGCGTGCGACTTGTTTGAACCGGCTAATGTTAACGGCATTGTTAGCCACCTCTCTTAACTAGACTTTAAAAATGAAAGATAAATCCCAGCATACCGTTCCAGCCATTCCCGACAGAATCTTAAACTAAAATCTCTGACTAAAAAGGTTAAACGGAACTTTAAAATTAACTTAAGTATTTTACGTACCACAAACCTCTCTTTATTTTTCATCGACAGTTAATGCATTCAACAACCTCAAATGGAGTCCAGTGAGGTGAAGTGACGCCTAACGGACTTTGATTGGTTTAAACCGAAATGTTTCAGGATTGGCCGTTCACCGTAGACGATCAAATACCGAACGATCAATAGAAAAATCCCTGTACACAGAATATTTCAAATAGATTTATATTTGTAAAAGAAAAGACTTTAGAGAAGATAAACAAATGAAAGCTCGTTTGTTTTTACTTTTCCTTTTTTTTTTTTTTAGATAAACGTAACTCAGAAGAAAAATATTGATTGTTGATATAGTTAAAAAATATCCAATACGTTTTAATGGTTTTCCAAGGTTAAAACAAAAAGTTATATCAGTGGGGCTGTACTATTTCAGCAGCTGGTGTTTAGAGTCCTTATGTATGTCAGCCATTGGCTCTTTAGTATAGGCCTCATACCAAACAGAAAGTGCTTAATATATAATTCAGAGGAGACCCTTCAGCCATAATTTTACGCCAGATGAGGGTCAGGTTTGGGACCCAGAATGACACCTTGCAGACCCAGGGAACATCTTGCAGATCTACATATACAACATAGTGAACTGTGAACCTGATACTCTCATATAGGCCAGGGGTCACCAACCTTTTTGAAACTGGGAGCTACTTCACGGGTACTGAAGTACCCTATACGAATGGCTGCCAGTTTGGTACACTCTCCTTAAATCATGTATAATAAACATGTTGAAAATGCCTTTTTTTTAGATATTGCCATTTTCAAATCTATATAAATGCAAACGTGATTAAAGAAGAATAGCAAAAGGATAAAATTACATTTCAGATGCTGCTCAATGGTGAGTTGTGCTATTTTTAGACCAGGTCCACGGGCGACTCATGTGGTCCTTGGGGGCATCCTGGTGCCCACAGGTACCACGTTGGTGACCCCTCCTTTAGACTGTAGTCAGAATGATCTTCCGTGTTAAGACTAGTTCTGGTTGGAATTTTTTTGAGAATATTTATCTGACATCAGGCCAGAATTTTACGCCAGGTGAGGGCTAGGTACGGCACAAATCGTGTTACCAATGCTGAAATGGATGACTGTCAGCCAAGGTCATCAGACACGAAAAATGCCGATTGTCAGCCAGAATCGCTCGCAGCACGTAACTGCGCGGGAACAGTGCCATCATTGCCAGACCTGGCCCATATCTGGTTGACATACCACTTGCCATGCCAGAACTCAGCCAGCAGTGCCGATTTGACGCCAGACCCGGGCCAGACCTGTCTTCTACAGTATATGCCTGGGTCATATAGACCAAACCACAATCGGACCACATCTAGCATGCCATAATTTATACAGTGCCATCATTGCCAGACTTGGTCCATATCTGCCAGAACTCAGCCAGCAGTGCCGGCTTGATGCCAGATTTGGGCCAGTCCTGTCTGCTATGTGGGAACCTTCTGATCGCAGGCCACCAGGCCTAACCTGCTGAGCCACAGTCAGCTCAGCTAGACTAACAGGGAGGCGACTCAGATCCTGTTCAGGGCACCTACACTGCTGCCTATCATCTGGTTTCTGCTGCCAAGCTTCTGCATCCAAAAAACTGCCACGACTGGGAAAGGTGACCATCAGAGCCGCCCCAGTGCATTCGGATAGAGGAGCTATGTTTGGCAGTAACTATATGCTGGCTTATTGCAAAACCTTCTGTTATATAAAACTACCAGTATGCCCAAAACAAGGTTAATGTCTGATTATGGAAATAAAAAAAAATAATCTATGAAACAAAGCCAAGCTCTATATGGTAGATGAATCGTGTTTTCAAACATGGGCAGCACCGGGGGGCACGGAGGCTACTTTTGTAGCATTACATTTACACTTTTACAATCACTATCATTGTGTTATGATGCGTGACAAATTTGGGGCTAAGTCACGAACTGCCCCCGCTATCAGGCACAAGGGCTAAATTCTAGTGCTAAAAGGTCACGTCTGAATGACATATTATTTCAATGTGACACCGTTGCAATGTAGCTGAATGACAAACTTGCTGAAGACGGTAATACTGAACATAATATTGAATCTACACTGCCAGAGGAATTTTTTTCTTCCTAGTCACAGATTTTGCAGAAGTATTTTAACTGCCTGTTACAGTTTCCAGCTTGTCTTTGGGATGAGAGTGATGCGAGGAAGCAAGCTTGGATTCCATAAAACACTCCCCATAAAAATGTCCTAAAATCAATGCCGTGCACCTGGCTAAATATTATCTCAGTGATGCTTTGGGGACATCAGAGAAAGTACATTCAAACACAAGTCGTGCACGGTGGAAGCGCTTGCTCGGAGTTAAGAGATTCTTTTTAAAGCCTTTAGTCAGGCAACCATGACTAGCTCTTGGGTCGACAAACTGAGCCATTGTAACATATTTTAATTGGTTTCAAACATGCTAAAAACTGCGAAATGTGTTATTACTGCAGCTGCCTGCAGCGGATGACAATGAATGAATGAATGAGACTCTTAGAAAGGTGTGAGGGTGTGAGAGCTTCCGCATACAGTGCTGTGCTCTTACGGAAATGGTGACAGAGCTGCCATAAAAACGTCTGCATGTCCCAGAGAGAGCAGTCGTCCAAGAGATGTACTCCACCTACCTGCTTTTGGTTAGCAGTATTTACATCGTGGACAGAGTCAGCCTTACAGCTCGCTCCTTATCCCATTCCACTCCTAGTTACCAGCTGGAGAGGGCGTGCTGGCAAAGATGACAAAGACAGCAGGGGTCTGGAGACTACCGGCTGTATGAGAGGCATTTGCCCCGTGATCCTTTCAAAATGTCATGCAAACAGGTCAAACAGAAGATCCATCATCCCTGCTTTAGAATAGTTAGTATTATGACCTGAAGCATGGAGAGGGGAGGAGGAACCTTAATATTCTGCGATATTAAATAATTCAGGGTGAAACAGAACCAAAATAAAGTTTTTTGCCAAGTACATTACAAAGTATTTGGAATTTGCATTTTGTCCCGCACAAGATAAAAACGACTGAAATTAAGGACATTGCACCAGGGGTGGCCAGTCTTATCCAGAAAGGGGTGTTGTGTATTCGGGTTACATTATTAATCACTAATTAGAGAACTCATTGGCTGAAGAGTCCTCACACCTGGGTTTGAACAGCCAAACTAAAGTTTATCCCCATAGCCTGCTTGCACACTTGCCCTTTGCAGTACAGCAGAAAAGCATACAACTGCAACAAAGTTAACAAACAAATCAGAGCTAAAATATATAGTTGCACCTGTGCACAAGTAATCACGAATGGGGTCCAAGTGTGAGCGGGGGCCTAGGGGAGCGCCAGGGGATGTGTTTGTTACAGAGCTCCCTGCCCACATGGAAGACAGCTGAGGGAGAAGCTCTTCAAGTGGCGTTTGGTCTGGTACTTATGGATCTGTGGAATTTTCTAGAAGTGTGTCCTTGGATGAGTGCACTGGTTAGATAGGGTCAACGACATGCTTCCTTACTATGGAGTTCTGCAGGTTCTCAAAGGAAGAGAGGAAGTGGTGTAAAGCAGACAGTCATGGAGAACATGACAATGTCTCCACTGATTACCCTGGAATTATACCAGGATCAGCTGGGGGGGGGTTGTGTTAAATTTGGCACAGGTCAAGCCCATACTGTTGTGATGTCTTCGTCATGGTTTTGATGCCAGTGAACATGGTGTACAGAACTTTATAGGAGTCAACCACCTCCCTGCCCGCCTCATTGGTTTCTCAGGGGGGTGTCTACTGCAGAAATAATGTTTTTTCCAGCTTTTTGGATGGTATTGAGCTCAAAGCTTTTATTGGCGCATAAGTGTGACTTGATGCCTGCCTCTGCAATGTCGCTAGAAATTTCAGACTAACTAACATACAGTAGAGTTAGCTATGCTGAAAAAAGGCACCGGCAGTCTGAGGGAAAATTCAATGTGAAAATTAGACCAATTAATCGGACCCTTGTGTGTAGACTCGGAGGGTTCAGAGGTCGTAGCACATACTGTATTAAACAACCACGTTAACTGTCAACTGAACTTAAATTGCCCATTGTCTTTGAAATCTTGAGAGTTAAGGAGAGAATCCATGACAGGTTTACAAGGTAGAATTAACTCAAAAATTCAAATGTGTTCATAGTAACAGATTTAAAGCTTTTACAAGTTTGAGGTCATTGAGACAGGTTATTTTGTTCATTTCCTTTGAGTGATTCAGAGCAGGAAGGAACAATGCACTCTGGTCAGCCTGACGGAATGTCCTGCACAATGTTTTATCCTTACCAGGGAGTTCAGGTCAGGTGCAGCTGCTTTTCTGCAGGTCTCTTATTCCTTGCAGACAGCATGTTCTTCATCGGCTGGCTGGTAGTTCATCGCAAACATTCAGTAGATTAACGCAAATGAAAATGATCTGAAGTTTGTCACATAAAAAAACTGAGAAAAAACCTCGGCTGGTGCTTTTAACTATGTTGCTACGTCCACTCCTCCACCCAAACGCTCATTTTCCATAACTGCTTATCCAGGAAGCTCCGAGTCCCTGAACGGGATACCAGCCAATCACAGGCCATACAGACATAATAGTAGCATTAGTTCATAAGTTAGTATAATTTCTGTGGATTTAGTAAGTTTTTCAAATTTAATCGATGTTCTTCGTTGGAGTATATGAGGACTAACTGAGTCTTGGACATTTCACAAAAATTCTCCATCAGCAGAGATCTTAACTGCTGTGGTGCGAGCATGACCGCCAGCGCCCCCTGTCTGTGGGAAAATGAAATTGATTGGCAAGAAGTTGGTGCCCTTGGCGGCCGCCTGTCGCCTATAGGATTGACCGGCCTTCTCCATTGAATTGCATGAGGACTGAGTGTGTTTTCATTGCCGTTACTGTAGCATATGATGAGGAAGTCTGACTTTCGTCATTGATGGTCTCATCCCAAACACAACAAAGAGCGGGCTGAGTAAGTTTTATAACGGGTATCTTAATCCAAATGAAAGATAGAGAAGCTTCATTTGGGTTCAATATGCATACAGACATGCAGATATGGAGATAAACATTGGCGCATATGGATACCCTGGACCACGCAGTCTGCCTTTGCATCCCGTGTGGACACTGCAAATGAGGCTGTGTTATGTTCCTAATCTGCGGGCTGGGGGAATGCTGGCAATTTCCTCCTTCTAAAGTTTATTTCTTCGGCAGGAAGGCAGTGTGCTTTGCATACAACTAGAGCTGGAAGGAATGGAGTTTGTCATGCTTCTCTGTAGCACGGAGCGTTAGCATTTATTTATTTTTTGATTACCCAAAATTCCAAAGAAACTCCACCTCCTATTGCCTCTTGTAGACAATCTAAGACCCTTTCTAAGACCTTGCAAAGTCTTTCTCATTTACCGCACTGCTCTCCTTTATCATGTTCACAAAAGACACATCTGAATGGTAACCAATGGTGCAGCTTCTACAATATTTTAATAACAATAAAACCTCAGACCATTTTAACCACACAGCACCATCACAAAACTATATTGCTAGTCACAGTAATATAATACAAAAAACAATGAACACCCTTAAAAGCCTCAAACCCATAAATTCAGTCTGTCTCAAGAGCTTCCGGATGGTTCTTTAGGCAGTAAATCCCAGAACACGCTCATACAAATACACCTATGTATGCGTGGGCCCTCCAAACTGAGAAATACAGATTTCCTGGCTGCCAGGTATAATAATTTACACGTTGTATGAGTTAGCGGGTTAGGGTGCCGCGCCTGTGATGAGAAGGAGGGGGCAGGACGATGGGACCGTGGGCAGGAGCCCTAACCGTCCAGCTTTCTAGGGACTGGTTGACTCTGCTTTCTCAATTGTATGTTACTTTGGATATAAGCATCTGCTAAATAGATACAAATCTAATTGAAAATCTCAATTAAGTGAACTTGAAATGTAACTGGAAATATTGTAGCAGTGAAGTGGGACTCTGAGGCTGTGACCCGCTAAGGGATCTGGGCTGGATCCTCCGCAGAGGCCCTTGCGCAGCCCTGGCTATCTGCCCCGATCCCCCCTTCCCCCGACTTGTGACGCATCTCTGCCCTCGGCCCTTCAAACACACCTAACGAGCAGGAGCTTAAGCTCATTCGGTCTCCCTTTTCCTTAAGCCAACTGCGCTGTGCGCAATAAAGCATCCTGCACCTGGGCAGAGGGGTCAAACGCAGATCTCCAGCTCCCTGCGAAACTGGAATTGGCACAAAAAGAAAAAAAAAAAAAGGAAATGATCATTTAACACTAACATGAACATGTGGCGTGAAAGAGAGAAACATCTGCTTCACTGTGATATTTAGTTGTTTTTCAGGCTTGGTCCGCCCCACCTCTCAGCCTCTGTATGATTGAAATATTTAGGCATGAAGGTCTGGGAAAGAAAACGATGGCGGGATTTTGACCGAGGATGCGGGGTGCAGTGCAGCGGCAGCCAGTCCATGCTGGACACGGCCACCCTGAGATTTCTCCAGCCCAGTGCCTCCAGCTACAGTACCAGAGTATAAGGCATGGACCTGACATTTTTGTGTGCCATCCTAACCTTCTCACAACAGGAAAAAAAACACTAGAAACAGTCATAAACAACAATAGCAACAACAACACAGAATAAAAGGAGATCCTGTTTATAATATATGTGGTAGGGAGTGGTTCAGTGCCCAAGTCTCTGTGCCTGGGATCAGAAACTTCGCAGTTCAGACCCCAGCCTGGGCAGGGTAATCACATATCTGTGGGCCCTTGAGCAAGTCCCTTAACCGTCCCCCCCTCCCCCCAGCTCCAGGGGTGCCACACATTGGCTGACCCTGTTCTATGACCCCCCCAAGCAATGGAGAGCAAGATTGGGTATGCAAGGAGAAGAATTCCAGTGTACTTGTGCAACTGGCAAACAAAGGATTTTTCATTTAAAGGTAATTTGACTCTTTTAGGATTTTACAGAAGGGAATAGAATCAATCACTTGTAACCAACTGCTAACCACAGCCCAAAAAACTTCACTGCAGCAGTTTCACGTGCCATTTGGCATCAGTACCGCACCATTATCTTGTTTTTTCTTGGTGAGATCCCTGGAACTAGCGTGAAGAGTGAAGATTATTGAGCATTATTCTCTGTTCCATTTGATTGCCTTGTTGTTTTAAATCCTAATGAAAATAATAGCTGCAAATTGTTTTAGCTGGATGACCTTATCAGAGGTCTCATATTTTTATATAATTATCTCCGGATTACCATGAGACGTTTGCTTAGAAGCCGAAATTCTGCCGAATCTGTCAATCTTTTGTGTCGCCCTTCCCCAGGGCCGGATAATCACGGCTGAACTTCGACAGGAAGAAGTGTGTCTTCTGTCCAGCAGAGTTGAAACCTGGTGTGTCAGAATGAGAGTTTAAAAAGAGTGCCACTTCCTGTCTGCAAAAAACCACCAGCTGGCCAGACAGAACCGGCTCCATGCCCCCCCCCCCCATCCACTTCCCCTCATTCGTTTGTTAGTCATCAGCAAGTTTCACTCACCTCCACCCAACCGTGTGCAAGCAGGGACTTTCAGAGCAAGACAGTGCCATGAGAAAAGAATTGACCTTTGCAAGTGGATGGAAGGCAGGGTTCATTTTATGCTGACAGATACACTGCCTCAAATTGGTTGCAATGCCCATGCAGATGTGTGTTGGTGCATATTTTTTTTTCCCTAATCATATTAATATACAATTATGCGAATATGACTGCGTGTATTAGATGCTACGATAAGAGTCTAGCGGTCACATATGTGTAAACGAGACTGGGTCTGGATATTTGGCATTTTAAAATACCCAGAGGAAGCTAAATGTCTGTAATGCAACAATCAAAAATTAATGGCGCATGTCTCTCCATCTTCATGGCTGTTGAATGAGGTCATCTGTAAGCCTCTTATAAAAAAGAGTAGACAGACAAACCAGAAGAAAGATGTTGAGGGCGACCACCGGAGACAAGAATCCCTGCCTGGCCTCTGACTGCCTGACACACCTTTCCTCTGTCCTCACCCTCCCCTGCGGCGTAATGTCAGCCAAACACATTTCGCGCAAACTCAATACTTTTTCCCCTCGCTGTGTGCGATGGGTTTTCCTCTGTTAATCCCTTTTGAACAAGGGTGTCTTGTTCGGGAGTCTGCCCCTGTGAGATCGCTGTGCCGATTAGATCGCATGGTGCATTCGCCTCGCCCCTGTTGGGTGGTCCTGTATGCAGGAGAACAGAAAGTACAATTTGCACATGTAGTTAAGACAGTAGCTGGGTTGTAGCGCCAGCCAGCCCAATTAAACGCAGTCGGGAATAGCAAGGGTGGGGCTGCGGGCAACTAACCAAAAGACCCTGTAAGTCGGGTGGCCACCTTCGATCTAAGGAATTATGGGATGGCAACACCGCCCAACTCCCCCAACAAAAATATGCTGAGCTTTGTTTTGTTTTTTTCCCCCTTGGGGGGGGGGGGGGGGGGCACATATTGCCCCCTCCATATTGGTTCGAAATGAGGCACGACAATCCCATAAAACCCAGGGCAGATGGCAACTGTTGCAGTACTGTAAGTATGAGCATGAATTGTCCCAGAGGATAAAAAGCTTGCAGCACTTATGGTGATGGTGAAAAATAATGTAAAGCCTCAGTTTATGGTCCATAAATTCATAATATTCAGCTGCGTTGACATTTAATATATCAAATTCCAGGGTAGTACTATTATGTGTACTAAAGCACGATGGATTCTCCAGTCTCCAAGACCTTTTCTAGGGAAAGACCTACAAGTGTTTTTTTAGTTTGTTTGGGGTTGGTAAAGAGAGGGAATCGGGAGTCCTGAGTAAATTTGTAGGTTGTAGCCTCAGTAAAACTTGGACAATCTTGTAAGAAAAACACAGTTCAACTCACCTGGGGGTAATAAATGGGGGCAGGTCAACAAAATGTATGCTGACTATTATGCATCTTGAGGGACAGCTGTGCCCCATTGAACCTCAGCGAGATAATGACAGTAAAATAGAAATCATCCTGGGAACTTATTGCTTTTCGAAGCGAGTCCATTCTTCACCATTGTGCTCCATCTATCAACTCCTAAGCTTATGAAGGAGTCGCTGCCACGGCCAAGGGGGGCCTCTAACACTATGATCAGCCTCTATCACTATGATCAGCCTCGATCAGCCTCTATCACTATGATCAGCCTCTATCACTATGATCAGGCTCCCGGCTTTATGCAGAACTATCCCCTGCCATCCTGTTCACCCTGCCCCTTTCTTCAACGTATATTAGATATGTTCTCTTGGTCCTGTTATTGAGGAGAAACATCCGTTCTTTATGAAGAAGGGAACTCAGGGACTACTCAGAACCAAAAGCAAGTCAGCCCAGCAAAATATCTAGAAAAATGAATGAGTAAAAATAATATCTCTGGATAAAAAACATTAATGAAGTGACCAAATAATGTTGAATTTTTCACTGGTTTGGTTTGCATAATGTTAGCATGCCTGGGATGCAGCTTGACTCTGCCAGTTGACCTTGGACCCCGAGAGGTTTTATATCTCCCTGCTTGGGGTTTTTGATTCCTCTCATCTGTTCTCATCTGACTTTCTTTATTTCATTTCTTTATTCTCTCTTTTCCTTGTTTCTGTATTATTCTGTCCTAATGATGTTGTGTATCACCAGTGTTGGGGGAGTTACACACAATTGTAATCCATTAAAGGCAGAGGTGGAAAATTCAGCACAGAAAGTACAAACTCAGACCAAGGTTTAGTTTCATCCAACCAGTTAAGTATAAAGAGTCACAGAGTATGAAACTTTTGTGAGTAACTCCCTCAACATTGTGTATATCACAAAACGCCTATGCAAAGCACCTTGGGGCAACTTTGTTGTCAAAGGCTCTATATCAAAAAAAAAAAAATTGAATTTATCACTGACAGGCCACTGGGTCTCCTAATAACATCCCATAACTACTAATCCCATTGGATTGCAGTGCAGATATTAATTCAGTGTCAAATCTGCACCTGATCATAAAACCGCATGCAAAGGCGGATGTTACCAGAGGAAAAGAATAATGCATATGTAAAACCCTGCACTCCCGATTACACTCACTCTCTCTTGAAACAACATTAGCAACTTTTAGACCTGTGTCAAGAATGTGTCTTCAAAAAACCCAGCCCCCAGTGCGTTGTGAGTGTTGACCCATCTACGGTGTAAAACTAGTTTAGCAGCTGCTGCGGTGAAACAGGGAATTAGGAGGAACAGGCTTGATTGAAAGACCATTAAGTGTGAGCAGTGAGACCCCAGAATCCATGCTCGTTCTTTCGTCTGCTAAAGACGTCTGGTGAGACCCCAGAATTCATGCTCGCTCTTTCGTCTGCTAAAGACGTCTGGTGAGACCCCAGAATCCATGCTCGTTCTTTCATCTGCTAAAGACGTCTGGTTTGCAGTGGGACTCAAGAAAATTTCATTTTAGATAAACGTTCTGTTTGAGTGATTCTATGTCGTGCCCAAACGCAGGATGGTTTTAGTGCCGATGTGCATTCATTACCATGTTCTATGACAAGGAGACACACATTGCACCTAAATAACCAGAACCTCATAGCATCACAGCGTTTGCTTTTTGAGAATTAAGCTCAGACTGTGGAATGACAACTTTCAACAGAGGAGAAATGTACTTCCATCAACCAGTTTTTGTGACAAGTATTGATGCCAATGATTCCGGGTTGATGCTGTGTAAACCCATCCCAGAATTCCCAAAGTGGTATACAAACTGAAAATACCAAAACTAAAAATACTGTACACAGGTCACCAAGGTCCGGACCTATGAGCTAGAATAAAATCTGAAGCTAACTATTCACCTGAATAAAAAGTAAGGCTAACTACTGTTGCACTTAACTAATTAATTAAAGAAAATAAACAGCTTATGAAGGGGACTCACCTCCCACCCCCGGGGGTTGGACCTCACTATTTTTCAAACTATGGCGACAGCCCTGACTGTACAATTATATAATAAAAAAATATATAAAATTCTGGCAATAAAAGTATGAAAAATGGAGGCACTGAATTATTGAAATGTTCTAAAGCTACTCAAGGAGTGCTTATAGTTTTGGCATTTTATACGGGCGATTTCGATGGGCCATTACCAGCAGTGGAAACAGATCTATAGCTGGGAGATTCTATAAGAAGGCAGTGGGAAATGACATCATGGCCCATAATATGCGAAACACAATAAAAAACAAAAATGTATTAGGCAGCTGTAAGGAGCTCCAGCCCATTGAGTAGCAAGAGGTGGCAGGGAATACCAGACCGAAGTTTGTCTGCTATGCAGATTCTGAGCCACATGCAAATAAATTTCTGCAGGCTCTCTGCTAAGAGGTGAACCTCAGTCCAGTCTAATGCATGCCAGAGGGGACAAAGCAACATAGCTAGCATAAAAAAGGCAAGACGAATGAAGTACGGGGTTAATGGTTAGGTCTGGTTACAGGGGTTTATGGGACGGTACTCTTTGCTGCCTCCAGTCAGGAATTTATTCACAAACAAACCACAATGGGACCAGAGAATGTTAACCCTATGGAGCTCCACCAAGAGGTCAAAATAAAAGCTCTCTGAGGATAATTCCTCTTTTCACAAATCTTTTAAAAAATGTCTCATCAAAATTAACAGTAAAATAGTAATTATGGTATAATATAATTTTTAAGCCTGTTCTGTGCAACAGGCATGTAAGACGTACACTACAATCCTGTTAACTAGAATTTTACGGCTGCAATTTAGTAGTACGTAGACAAAATCCTTTGCGCACATGCCCAGGGAGGGAAAACATGTGTGGCGTTTGCAGGCAGACCCTGGGAAGGTAACGGGAAGTTAATAAGGCCCAAGGAAATAATGTAGGATATTAAATGTTACAGCAACACCAGTGGCAGCTTTCGACACACCATTAAATGGCACCAAGGCGGGCCTACAGGCTAGGACTGCGAGCATACAAAGTCAGGAACACTTGCGAGGTCAGGAACACCTACGAGGTCAGGGATACCTGCGAGGTAAGGGACACCTACGAGATCAGGGACTCCTACATGATCAGGGACAGCTACGAGGTCAAGGATACCTAAGAGATCGGGGACACTTGCGAGGTAAAGGATACCTGCGCAGTCAGGGACTCCTACGAGATCAGGGACACCTGCAAGGTCAGGGACACCTATGAGGTCAGGGACACCTACGAGGTCAAGGATACCTGTGAGGCCAGGGACTCTTACAAGGTCAGGGACACCTACGAGATCAGGGACACCTACGAGGTCAAGGATACTTGCGAGATCAGGGACACCTGTGAGGTCAGGGACTCTTACAAGGTCAGGGACACCTACGAGATCAGGGACACCTACGAGATCAAGGACACCTGCAAGGTCAGGGACACCTACGAGGTCAAGGATACCTAAGAGATCAGGGACACCTATGAGGTCAAGGATACCTGCGAAGTCAGGGACTCCTACGAGATCAGGGACACCTATAAGATCAGGGACACCTGCGAGGTCAAGGATACCTGCGAGGTCAGGGACTCCTATGAGATCAGGGACACCTATAAGATCAGGGATACCTGCGAAGGCCAGCGGCACCTACGAGGTCAAGGATACCTGTGAGGTCATGGACACTTATAAGGTCAAGAATGCCTAAGAGATCAGGGACACCTACGGGGTCAAGGATACCTGCGAGGTCAGGGACTCCTACGAGATCAGGGACACCTACGAGGTCAAGGACACCTGCAAGTCAGGGACAACTACGAGGTCAAGGGTACCAAAGAGATCAGGGACACCTACGAGGTCAAGGACTCCTACGAGATCAGGAACACCTGTGACCCTGAGTATTGCAGGCTGTGCAACCACCAGTGTCGAAATGCAGGCCGCATCTGCAGCTAGATGAAGAGGCTCTGAAAGGGGGTGGCGTCTGGCTCAGTGGTTTAGGCCACTGTGCCTGTGATGTGGGGGGGTCACTGCTACAAAATCCCCAGGTCTACAAAGTGATGTCAGCTTCGGACCCATAAGCAGGACCCCTGACCCTAGCTGTTCCAGGAACTGCCTGACTCTGCTTTCTCAAAATGTTACAAAGGGTAACACTTTACTGGAGGGGGCACAAATACTTTAATAACTCAGTTACTACTGAAGTATAAATCAAGAACAAATTTAGTCACTACTTGAGAAAAAAGATGCATCACAATTCATTAATGATGACTTAATATGAGATGAGTATATAACTTCATGACTTGTTCCTGCAGTAGTTCATAAAAGTTCACAGAATTAACAGTTATGATAACAAATATAGTAACTGCTTGGGATAAAACATGCGTCACAATTTATTAATGATGAATTAGCATGAGGTCAGTGTATAACTAAGACTTTGTGTCCCCTCAAGTAAAGCTTTACCGATACAATGTTTAGGCAGGTCTACATGAGATGGCTAAGCCACTTCCAAGTCCTGCCTTCCCTTCGGACAGATAATATAAGCAGTCTTCTTAGAGAGCTTTGTTTTATTGGCCTTACACTTTATTTGGCCTGGGACTGACATTCTGACCCCAGTGGGTGCGTACATTGTACGTTCATGCCACTCAGATTGTTTGACAAAAGCACTTCTCGTAGTCCATTTTAAAGAGAGCACTTACGCAGTCTTTAGGAACCACAGACATAGCCTACTTAAATGTTAGGTTAGACCCCTGTGACAAAGTTGACCCAAACCAGTACACAAACAAAACAGACACTAAAGTAGCATGGTCAAATTTGACCAGACTAGTCTCTCATTCTTCTGTCATTTCATCATTAAATAAATGGCTAAAATAATACAAAATACAAAACTGTAGTGTGCATGATACAGGGTATATAGCCAAATTGCTCATTTATAAGATGAATATTGCAAGACAAATATTTTTGCTACTTACAACTGTCTCCTGTTATAGTCATCTAAGCTTCTATGTTTTACTGTGATAAGGCTGCCAAAATGCTCCGTGTTAATATTTTAATGAAAATAAAGATACACTCGTGATAAACACCCAAAACTACGTGAGGACAGAGAAACCTATGTTTAGTGATTAATGTCACTGCCTCCAAGACTGTTTTTCATAGTGAGAGCCATTACAGGAGTAATGACAGGCACCTCGATTCACGTTGTCGTTATTACGGCTGATTTCTAAACAGGCTTGGCTGCCGCCGCTTACAAGGTCAGGGAAAGAAAATGTCTGTTGGTCCCAAACCCCAAAGCCTCACCATCTATTTTGTTCGCTTGGGTGTATCCCTGGTTTAGGCTGTGAAAGAGGGATTGTCTGAACACAGAAACCTATTTAACTACTGACTAATGTAACTGGATCTGGCCCCAATGCCTGACGCAGAACACAGATACTACATCCCACCCAGCTGCCTCACAACACAAACGTTACCTTTGACAGGCGGCTGGGAGGGTATGGTACGGGGAAGGGGCTGGCAGCTGCTTCTTTGACCCCAGCACAGGCACTACGATGATGTCATGAGTCTGCTGTCATGAGGTGATGCTGATGGAGACCTGGCTCATAATGAACTGATCAATAAAAACCGTGAGTTATGAATAACTCAGCTGAAGAGTTTGTATATTTGTGCAGCTAAAAACAGCATCAGTTACGGAACGTCAAGATCACCTGTCACGCCTGTACAATCACAAGGCCCCATACATCACAGCTGGGACCTGCACTGACTCAGTGCACATTGGAAAATGGGCCTTTGTAATGTAGTACATGTAAGGATAATGGTTAAAATGGGCAAACGCCGACTGCCTCAAACCCTGGAAACATTATATTGCCTTAGCAGATGCTTTTACTTACAATAATGCACATTTTTTGCTAAGACAGGGACAGCCAGTCCCTAGGGAATTTCGGGGTTAAGGGTCTTGCTCAGGTGCCCAATGGTACGATAATTCTGCTGGCTCTAAGATTTGAACCAACGACCTTCTGGTCATGGGCACAATGTTCTGAGCTAAACACTTAGAAACGCAATGTGTGCTGGCAGTCTGCATGCACTGCAATTAGTTGGGGGGGGGGCGGTTGGCTAAGTGTCATTCTGTATGGTGGAGTTTATCTGACTGAAAATCAGACGTGGGGCCATTCTGGCTCACACGGAGGAGCACAGGAGTTTGCGAGGGGCAGGTAGTTCTAACCTGGAAGATCTGTCATTCCAACCAATGTGACACATGGATTGAACAGCAAGTGGGCGATTTGAGACACGTGGGGAGTCGAGCTTCTGAGCTGCACACCATCATCCCCACCTGTGGTTCCAACTTTTTTGTGTGTTAACTTTGCAGAAGGTCAACGCAAGTGGGGGCCTCTTCTCGAGAGGCATATCTGTCAAGAATGACAGAGCAGGCGAGCCCCTCGCTGTCCACACAGAACACTGCGCAGATGCATTAGCAATGCACTAACCATTAACAGATAAAACTCAGGATCACATTCAGGTGCTCATTTGTCTTTCGAATCATTCAGGAAGATGGATTTTTACCAGACACCAGGCTAAATTGAGGCTCTTGCTAAATTGTTCAGAAAAAAATTACTATACCGGCATATTTTCTAAACCTAATAATGTAGAACTAACAGTAAAGCCACCATATACAGGTATATACAACCTACAGAACAATGTGTACCTTAACAATACCTTCAGACCATTTTTTTCACTTAACACATCAGCATCTGTCTGAATCTGTGGTTTTATATGAATGCAAAACACCATAAATCATATCTCGTCTGGCCTGAAGTGATATATTTCCCAAAGACTTACATGACCCACTCCATCATGTCTGCAATAAAGCCTGTCATTATAACTGCTAGAAATTGCTCTATAGCACATGTTGTATAAATTATATTAATCCATCGACTGAGTGCTCTTGTCTGCTATGCCAACGCCAAACAGCCATTTAACCACAACAGACGACCTAATTATTAACAGTTTTTAATACATTTTTGCTTTGGTCCTGTTATTACTCAACAGTTTATTACTTGAAGTCCTGTCTCCTTCGGACTCTTTTCTTCAAATAAAATAAAACAAATTTATGGCCAGGTAAAAAAATTAAATCATTGGTCAAGTAAAACAAATACCAAGCAATACACAGCACTAATAGATTTTGTAATCTTAATTAAAAAATACCATAAAAGTATCAATGCAGTAAACTCAGGAAACCTTTATGTTTGGTTTGAAGACATTTACATTTACTGAGCAGAGGTATGAGTGAGAATCAGAGAGTAGGATCAGCCAGTGTACCTGGGTGGATCAGGATTAAGGGCTGTGCTCAAGGGCCCAATGGCAAAATCACACTTCCAAGCATGGGATTTAAACCAACAACCTTCCTGACCTGCAAAATTACCCCCCACCAAGATTTGATTTTTTTTTTTAGCTTGGTTGTCTCTTTCTTTCTGTAGTCATTATAATATGCAGACTTATAATTAGGCTTTCAGAGTAACTTCATCAACTCCATCAAGCATAGACACCTTAGGCCAGGGGTGCCCAACTCCAGTCCTGGGGGGCTGGAGCAGTGTGTAGCTTTAGTTCTTTCACTGTTTCACCATAAATGATTCAGCTGAAAAGCTGTGTGGTAATTAACACAAGGAACTGAATCAGGTGTGTTAAATGAGCAGGGCTCTGGCCCTTCAGGACTGGAGCTGGGCACCCCTGCCTTAGGCCTTTATCCAAGCAATTCAGAAATAATCAGCACCACATTACAACAGTTTTTGTTAAGAAATAACTTTAACAAGTCCCCAGCACTACACAAAGTTTCCACTGTTATTTAAGAAATAAAACAAAACAAATTGAATAATGGGGAAAGACTATTCACAGCTGACAACCCAACGTTTCCTGAAATACAATAACATGGAGACTCACAGGGAACCTGGAAAAGCTGTAAAAGAGGAATCGGGGCATGCTCCTTCTCCCACAATGCCCTGCTGGCCTTTTTGCAGAGACAGACAGTAACACAGACTATCCAACCTGCTAGGAATGACTTATTCTATTACTGGCACATACTGTATGTGGTGAATGCCAGTGACTCAACATCAACACTTTCCATTTGGACTAAAAAACAGCTTCTGAGGGGGTTAAAAAATGACGTGTGCAAAATATCTACAGAAACGGCTCCCCTTACATCAGATGGAGGCCTTTGCTGCACGTCCAGCATCATGGTGTGAAACAGATGGTTCATCATATGTGAACAACTAATATTACACCCTCCCCATCCCC
>JAABNX020000053.1:14317967-14330861 GCA_015163995.2 Mormyrus lacerda | reverse complement strand
TTACCCCCCCCCCCCCCCCCCCCCCACACACACACACACACACGCACACGCATACACACACAAACGCACACACACACACACACACACACACACACAGAATTCCAGGACGACTATTCACCCTGCTGTTCTGCTTTCCAGAGAAAATCCACACTGGCTGTTACAGTGTTCCCACATCAGACATGGCAAATCGCATGACAATTACCCAGTATGCTCTCTGACAGTGTCATAAGTCTATATATTGTTTATTACTTGCAATATATTATTGTTGTATTTCGGATATATGGCCATTTGTCATAGGTGTGAATGTTGAGTGGATGCGCTTTTTAGCTTTGTATATTTTGTTAACAAGTCCTCCCGACATTCCACGGCAACCATGTGGGACCTGGAACCTGTGCACATGTGCGCCATTTGGTATGACAATAAAACTCCTGAATCGTGAATACTCCCTCAAGGTGGCTCCCATAATGCTCCTGGCCTCCATTTCATCTCCTTTCTTCCTCTGCCTCCTCCCATGGATCAATCCTCCCTGGCACAGCTTGAAAGTGAGCAAAGTGAGCAAAGTGAGGAGTGAAGGGATGATGCGGCGGGAGGCGTCCAATATCCATAAGCTGGCGCCCGGACCAAACACGGAGCGTTACCGTTATGGCATGCCCTTTCCCATTTGTTTCCCATGATGACCACATGGTAGTGTTTAGGGGGCTTAAACTAGATTGGTGGGTGTTGTCTCAGGTCTGCAGGGTCTGCTACTTTTTTGCGAGAGCGGCGCTTAATCCAAAGCAAGAAAAAGAACCGGGGAAACTGATAATTAAATGCATTTGGTAGCATCATCTGAGAAATATATCGATCAGCCTGAAACACAGGTGACATAAATGTGGCTATCCTGGGGTATCGAGTGCACTAACAGATGGCGAGAGGTCACGCAGATGAAGCTTGTAGAGGTGGGATGCGATGGCAGAAGATGCAACATTGCATGGGGCCACGGTTCTCTCCGCAAGCGAAGTCCAAACATTCAGACATCAGCACTCGGGAGGTTTCTCTGCTATTGCGAGAAAACGGGACGGAATACAAGCGGACGTTGGGAAAGCCCAGGGACAATGGGGCGCCGATTCTGTCACCAACTAGGAGCAGATTCCTGGGAGCATATGGAAGACCGATATGGGATTTCACACACAACACAATCCCATCTGTATATCCCCATGGTGCAGTGGCTGATTCCGTCAAATGATTTACACCAAACGTCTGCTAAAAAACATTTCCTCTGTGTCTCTTTCCAATGTATACATTATACAGAATACACATATTGTACGTGTAATTTGAAGTGTACTCTTTAGGGAGTCACTAAAAGGGCTTATTTCAAAATGTCAACACATTGCACACACTTTCCAACATTTTGCTTTGAGATCCAACGTCTTCAAATAACGGTAGATGATGGATTTAGCCATTAAAAAATTTCCCTACCCTTGAGGGTCTGCAAGAATGTACTGAAGTTATGCACGAATCGAACTGAGACTCGCAAAGTCAAACATCGAACAATAAAATCTCTGCGAAACAATGCTTACAGGGACCCCTGGTGGCCATAGTCGGTGGCGGACGATACAGGAAAATTACGTTTGTCTTCCCACAGATGAGTTTATGCGACACATACAAAAATCAGGCACACATGATGTGGTATATATAAAACAGATGTATGTAACAGAACAAGGTGTTTTGGGTAAATGAAAATATAACGTGCAAAACATTAGCGGGGTACCTCTACAGTTAACTTAGGTTGCGAAAAATGCAGAACAGTATTATAATAACGCAAGAGGTTATAACTACGGGACGAGGGGGAAGCGAGGGGATCCTGTGGTACATAAACAGTGAACACACCTGTTCAGGACACAGTTACTTTGCTGAAAATGAAATTAAAACTTTCAAAGAGCTACTCCCTTTAATGTTATTTGGTTTAGAGTTAAATTTATTTTAACGGATATCTATCAGAAACGCTATGATATTTTTGCAAATACAAAGAAATACTTCCTGAAGCCTTCTGACAACACCTCCAAGAAGAGTGACAGACCATTGTAAGGGTTTAATTAATAATTTACATCACCCAAAGAAATCATTTATATGATCAAAAAAGCAGTAGGGAGAAAAAACCATCAAAACAAGGAAAATATGACAATATGAAGACAAACTAGAACACGACCATTTTTGTCCAAAACAACCACAACAGTTTTGGGTCAAAACAATTTATAATGGGAGGGGCTTGAACTCCTAAACACACTTGAATCCAGTGTATAGAATTCAGCATCAATTGCTCATGAATACTAATGTCCCAATGGTGAAGGATAAGTCAAAAAGTGGGTTGTCTACTGGCACACCCAGGCATGGATCCCATAAACATCAGGGACAGACTTCACAGGAACCTGATCTAGATGGAGTCCATCATCGTTCCCAGCCACCTCTGGTTCTTCCTCCTCCATGTCTAGCAATCCCATTTGTGCTGCTGCTCATTCATCCCCTGCTGGAAGGTTCTCTTCGATACGTTTGATGAACTTCATCCGGATCTCCGTCACGTTGTCACCCCTCAGCATGTCCTGAGCAAACCGGACATCCACTGCCATCTGGACCTGTAGGAAAGGGTAACGTAACGTCAACTGGGAGGTTGAATGCCAGAGTGTAATCTTCATTCCTTCACTTGTATGCTGTGAATCCTCCCTCTCTAAATCACATCCATATGCTCATTCTCAACTGGGCTACTGAAGGAAATCCCCGTGCGTCCCTCCCTTGGCCAATTAACAACCAGGAGTCTGTGTAATGTTTGATTTTTATTGGCCAAAGGGGTGGTTTGGGGTATCGTCCCTCAATCTTTGTGACATCTCTACATGATAGGACCATTTGAGGGCAACAAATGATCTTCTCACCATCTCCAGTGCTCCCCGCAGGACGCCACACAAGAGGTTGGAGTACACAAGATTGCTGTGGTTGTCTGGCAGCTCTACGAAGTCCACCAAGGGGTTACTCTCCAGGATAAGAGAGAATTCATCCCCTGCTGGACTCCAGTTGGTCACGCTTGGGGTGATGCCCAGGTACATCTTAAACGCCACCTGAGAGGAAATTCAGCGAGCGCCAAAAAAACTCATTCTACCTACAGGTCTCCTACAGGTTATTATTCTCATACTGATTTAGTTAACAAAACTTCTCATTGCCTTTTATAGGCTGAATTCAATGTAGCCATCCGAACAGACTGAAACCAACAACACTACAAAAAAAGGATCGACACTAAACAGACTGTGGCAGAGACAGCAATGCAGGTGATTAATATGTAAACTTTCAGGCTTATGATACAGAGCTGACTGCATTGATCATAATTACAATCTTACAGCAAGTATCTTGGGCCAATTCTAGTCCTTTTCAATCAGGTATAATTATTGTCTCGCCTGTTAGTTTCAAAAACTTCACACGATGAAGCATAGCGACCAATTTATTTCGTAACATTTTAAATGAAATTGTATCTTTTTTAGTCCTTAACATCTAATTATCTCACATCATTTTAAAAGCTAGGCAACAAAAGCAGATGAAGCATGAAGGTCCTCGTCATGTTTATGTTACCTTGGCAATGACATCGGCGGTTTCTCTGAAGTCGTGACAGCGTCCCACGCTCGACCGCGCCAGGAAATCCTCTATGAGCCTCACTCCGATGTTGTAACCCCTGAAAAAGAGGCCAGGACAAAATCGCCAATCGGGGAAAAACAGCACTAAAGATACCTTTGCTCCACAGTTTGTTTGTTTTCTTAAATTGTTCTAATATTTCCACCAGTACCTAGAGGGCCACAGTTTGGAGACTTGGAAAGCATCAGCTCTCTGATACGGAACAGCAAGTTCTCCCTAATCTCAATGGGCACCAAACTGCTTATGAGAAGACCTGTCAAAATGGCTGACGATAGCACATGTACTCGCACAAAACAGCTTAACTCAAGGACATAAAAATAGAAAAAGACAAGAGCAAAGATCTTCCCCTTTCTGTCATAAATAGCATAACCCAACCACTAATTCGCCATGTAATTTGTTTTAACAAGTGTATGATACTACTTACTATTGCTTAATTTTGTGCAATTGAAGATGTGTGGTGATGTATAGTTTTAATTATTTTTTTCTCATATTGGCTAGAATATAACAAAAGAACTCATCCAGAATATCCAAGACGTAGCAAATCGAGTGTTTATATATATGGTGTCTATATACACTTTCGATTTGCTTAGCTGTTTGTATGACAAAATTAGAGGTAAATTTTCATTAATGGATTTATGGACAATATCGATAATGACAAAGGTGATTACTAAGCAGTATCAAATACAAAGACACCAAGATACTTCAGTTCCATACTTCTCCAGTGTTCCTGGATGTATATACATAATTTTTCATCTAACATCTCAGTAACATGTTAAAAATGAACTGCTCCACTGTGACAAATGAGCCTGGATTTTACAAGAATTTGCGCAGCACATGCCTGAAACACTTGCGCAGCACCCCGACGGTTATTTTTTCCCCAGTGTTATTGTAATATGTGATGTCTGTGCTGGGAGTAAAGTCAAGCCGCTGCCTCAAAAATATGAGGCCTGCAAGAATGCAACATGGCCGGAAAACTTGGCGACGCAGAGACGCACATCTGGCGGCCCGGAAGGTTATGTGTCAGAACAGAAACTCGAAAGAGGCCAAAGAGGCTCATTTCACATGCTGCAATTTAAGACACATTGGAATACAGGCAGTGTGTGTCAGTTGTTAGGTAGGTGGGGGGGGGGATGGGGCAGGTAATCAAATGTGATTAACTCTGATGAACTTCCATAACCATGTACACAAAAGTGTGTACTTTACAACTTATTTTAACCATGCTTTAACTTACTACGCACAATGGATTGGGTATACCATTAAACAGATTAAAATAATAATAATAATCATTTCATGCCACATTTCACATTTACGGTTATACTTATGTGTGAATGCTTATTTAACCCCTAGTTTTTGCACTGGAGGGATTTTACTTTGACAGGGACAGAGAAAGGGATTGCAAAATGCCACGTCTGACCCCTGGAAAGGAGATGCAAGCCACTTACATCTTGTCCAGCTGTTTGTTCACCTCCTCGTCATTCTCGTAGTCCTTGCAGAGCTGAGTGACCAGTGCACCGTACGTCAGAGTAAAGAGCTCAGAATTCTGTACAGGAAAAAGGACAGAGAGACAGGGTGACCCCCCCCAACCAGATCAACGCACCACATTATGCTAGGGAATGCGAGGAGGAGGCAGGAAAACGGGAAAACACCATGGGTGACCCCCCCCCCCCCCATGAAGAGAGTCCGCACACGGCGCTGTGATTCGTCCGTCTTACTCGCACACCCTTCTGTCATCCACATGCAAGAAATAAATCAAATAAGCAAAAGCTGGTAACTTGGCACCCATCTAAGCCATGCCATCTTCATACTTCAGTAAACTTCATTTGGAATATGTAAACAGAAACTGATGATAAACAAATTGAAATATTCATACCTACAAAGAAATATACAGCAGGAGAAATGGCCTATTTTTCATTCATAACCATACAGTCAGTCTGAGTAAACCTGATTTTTTGCAGCTTGTCCTTATTCCTGAAGCTTATGGACCTTTTGCCACCCAAATGGGGCTGTACGCCTCAAATTCTTCATCCCTGCACATCTTTGGGAATGGAAACAATCTCTGTTCACTACATCTGATCCGTGATCTGAAAGCACAAGCGGGTCTCAAAGAGAACTCGGCTGCAGAGCCACTGGGCCTGTTCCACGTGAAACGGAGAGGATGAGGAGGGTCTGAAATGCACGAGGCCCAGCGAACAGACAGAAGTGTGACCTTCGAGAAAACTCCCCTGACGGTACCGCTGCTGTCCGTTAGACTTTGCGAGATGTTACATCTTCGAGCACACAGACCTCTGCATTAAATTAACTACAAGTTTATGAAGCTTTGAGGGAAAAGCTATAGCTAAGCTCACAGTCTGATTTATGATGCCAGCCGTAGGTCATCTTACCCAGAGGTATTGTGCTGACACTTTGCAGAATTAAAGACTGAATAATTTGCATAGCTTGCCAAATACACGTTTTCTTTTTTCCCCACATCCACTTCCAGAAAGTGTATCATGTCATTTCAACTTTATGAGCCTCCTGACTGCATTAACAACAAAATGGTAGTAAGCTTTACTGCAACGTGATAGGATGAAACACCAGGACACCCTACAGAATAAAACATACGTAACTGTTTTGCTGAGATTCTAAAATTTAAAAACACATCCAAATATTTTTACAGACCAAAAAAAATATGAACTTGAAAAGCAGGATTGGGGGACTGAGACTATCTCTGAACATAAAGCCATACGAGTCCAAGGTCAATACATGCCTTATTTAAAACTATCAGACAAATGAGCAACCTACCATGTGACGCATGGATGCAGAGGGTGAAATAAATGGCAAATACCAAAGCTAGGCAATGAGAAGCAGAAAAAGGGGGACAGGCAGGATAAAAGAGAGGAGAGAGATAATATCAGGCACAGAGGTAGTGACAGAATGGACAGACATCCATACCTACCTATTACAGCGCAAGTTACCTGGCAGCCACCCTTTACCAATGATTCTCAAATTAGACACTGGTTGGGTTATAAAATAAGTTTATTTATGTTGGTGCATATGCAAGCATTTTTCTAAATGTTTATCAGTCGTGTATCAGTGGAAAGCAGCAGCGCAGCCAGGAAGCAAGCTTTGCCTCACGACTCATACTGGAACCTGAACAGGTAGTCCTGTAATCTCGGGCTCAAACGTATCTACACAACTACACAAACTAGGAATAATATCAGTGAATGCGATGGAAATGCAATGCTAATTTGAAGTTTCTTTTTAATGAACTCATTATTTAGTATTTGCAGCCGTGGACCTCATTCATTGATGGGCCATTCAGATGTAGAATGGCAAATGTGTAAATTCGGTATTTTCTTGATGTGTGCTGTTTAACTTGCGTCAGCGAACCACAAACAGGCTGAGTTAATGAATGAGATCGGATCAGGTGTCCTGATGCTGAGCCGGCGCCCATCCCCCCACCCACACACGTTAAGAGCCACGCGCCACCGGGGGGCGGCGTCATTAGCCGGTACCGACGTGACGCCCGGGCGGCCCCGGCTAGCTGACGCCACCGAAAACATCGAAACACCCAGCTTGTGTACATGTCCGTAGTTCTACCGCAGAAACATTCACTCACAAATGCGCTCGGGACATGCTGCAGACATCGGTTTGCTGTTAGTAAGATATCAAGGTAACTGCGACTAAGTCAAGATGCTTCCTTATTCCGTGTAATTTAATGCACTGACAGCTTCAAAAGAATGGAGATTACTTACCATCTTCTTGCTCTCCGTTGTTCTGTTGGACTGCCTCGACATTATGTTTCACGTTGCAGACGCGTTAAATTAATAACAAGTTTATTTACTAGTTTATTTTTCTGAAGGGAAGCGTACAATAGACCTTATATCTCCCTGAAGAGGGGAATTATCCTACTTCCTGTTTGTCAGGAAACGGAACATGCGATGCCGGAAGTTGAAAACGACGTTTATGGGGTATGTAGTTTTTTTTAGCGTGTAGCTTATTGCAGGTAATCTCATGCACAACGTGGGGGTAGGAGTACACCCTGGGCGTGATGATTTACTTAGGAGTAGTCACCCTACGCTAATAGCTAAGTAACTACCTCAAATAAATCAAGCGAAAAATGCATAAATGGCTATTCTTGTTTGTTTGTTTATTTATTTATTTATTTATTTATTTATTTATTTAAATCATTCACTAAGATATTGAATGCCCTTATCAAAAAATACTACACTTGAAGTTCATGTTAAGTATGCTTGAGTATAAGTATAGCAAGTATACTACGGACCATGTACTTGTAATGTACCAGAAAGTATACCAATTTAATACTTCAGACTAAATCGGAACATTTTTTAATTTATAAAAGTATACTTTAAGTATACTTTATAAGGTAATTTTAATTTTACAAAATTATACTTTCAAGTATACAAGAATTAGGTGATCAGTGGTCATTGTTAACACATTACACCACAAAAAAAGGTCTGATAGCTTTAACCCATATGTGACTTTCGTGACATAGCAGGGGGCAGCTAATTCAGCTCCCAGGGAGCAGTGTTTGGGGATGGTACCTTGCTCAGAGTACCTCAGTGGTGACTTACTGGGGGGGGATTTAAACCTACAATCTTTCAATTACAAGTGCGCTTCCCTAACCATCAAGCCACCACTGCCCACAAGTACATTCATCTATATACTTCTAGTCCACATTTTAGTTTATTGAAGTACACTTGAAGTATAATTTTAAAAATATAAATATATTTTTTTGCTATTTTACTTGTTGTAACACTTTAAGTATACTTGTAAATGGACTGCATTCATATAGCGCTTTTCTAGTTCTACAAGTACTCAAAGCGCTTTACAGTACAATACATGCCTCACATTCACACACCGATGGCAGAGGCTGCCGTGCAAAGTGCCAACCTGCACACAGGTTCAATGACACTTTGATGGGGTCAGGAGAAACCAGGGCTTGAACCTGCAACTCTCTGGTTCCTCCACCACCATCTTACTTCTTGTTAGCTTGCTTAGGATATTACTTGTAGCATACTATGTATATACTTGACATATACTTCTTAAAGTATTCTTAAATTTAACTCTTACTGTATGTACACTAGACTGCAACGTATTTACAAAATCATGACAGAATGTCGAGAAGTAAAGTATACAAAAGTATAAGTATAAGCTTTAGTATTAAAGTATAAGTGTAAGTATTAATGCACTTAGTCTTACACTTTTCTTTATACTTATCAGTATAAGTAAAGTATACTTCACTACAATATTCTTAAGTATATAAAATATAGCATATAAAAAGTTAACTTCAAGTATACTGCCTCAGTTTTAGTATAAAATAAGTATACTCATAGTACACTTGAATAAACTACTTTTTGCTAAGGGTGTACATAATGTAATAAACTACTATGAATGTTATTGAATTTTAAAAAAATGTTTCTTACACTTAATCATATAATTGGCAAGATATATAATTATAAACAATCAGAGGTAGATAGTTCAGGTCCAGAAAGAACAAATCCAGACCAAGAATTTGTTTCAGTCAGCCATTTGAGTACTCTGTGAATGTGACTCTTTATGTTCAAGTAGTTGGTTGAAACCAAATCTTGATATGGATATGTATTTTCTGAACCTGGACTTTCCACCATTGTGTACAAATACAGGTTCTAAAGATGCATATATACTGACACCACAAGGTGTCACTGTGCATTTTCTTTAAATGGAAAGACCACATTCTGGTATGCCTACAGTACTTAAGACCATTGAATAATCACCGTCTCAATCAGGCCGCCTATGTAAATTATCTGCTAGCAGATGCTGACCACTGATCATATATTGAATCAATTGCATCAACGTTATTGTTTTTCTCAAAGACTGAATAGCTGTTACAAGAGCCTCTTCAGTGTGGATTAAGTACACCGAGGTATGAGAGTCTCTTTTGCTGTCGGCACATCTTTGCACCAATTAGAACACAATGAAGGAGGACTCTCTGCTGCTGTACTTTAGGGCATAAGTGCTTAGATAATGCAGTCTCACGTTTCCCGGGGTGTTTGATGCCAAGAAACTCGACCATTTTATGCAGCCCTTTGAAACTGTCCGATTTTAAATAGTACCAGACAAAAATGCCACAAAAACATCCTTTCTCGTATCATTTATAGGATAACAAGTAAAAAAAAAAATGACTCAATAAACTGCAACTGCATAACTCAACCCATGGTAATGTCGTTCTTATCATTTGTAATGCATGTGATACTTAAGCCACTGGCCATATCCCTTAGGTTGCCCCAAACAGATCTCAGCCAATGAACAGCAGCGAAGAGAAAACAGACTTGAGAAGACAACTGTAGTTAAACGGGAAGATTCATATACACAGCATTTTGCGCTTTCACCAATTACACCATAGGAATGCTATGAAGGCAGATATGAACTTTATTTAATCCGTGCTGCACGCAACAGTTTCGAACTCTTGGTGGTGCTGCGGGCTCCAGATCAAGCATGAAAAACCAGAGAGTGGCACGTTCATAGTCATTTTATGATTCTTTTTTTTCAGTCTCATAAGATGAAGAAATAAAATTGGGAATCAGACCCACAGCCCCGCAGATATGATTCTTTGTCCTGAGTCACTATTGTTTAATATGTTTCTCTGAGCAGGGTTTCTATAAATAGTGTATTTGAAGATAATGGATATGTTGCAGGGTAGTATTCAGTCAGAGGGTGGCACTGTGGTTTCAGACCTCCAGCTTTGGCGGTCCAAAACCTGCCTTGGCTCCGTGTACGAGGAGCCTGCATGCTCTCCCTGTGCTGTGTGAGTTTTCTCCAGTTTCCTCCCGCAGGTCAAAAACATGCAGTTTGACTAATTGCTGTCTCTAAATTGCCTGTAGAGGAGTTGTGTATGAGTGTGTATATGCATGTGCCCTGTGATGGACTGGCATCTCACCCAGTGTGTACTCCATCCTTGTGTCCTTTGCCTGGGGTACACTGCAGGCTCCCCATGACCCAACCCAGACAGAGTAGTGTCTCTCATCCCGGCCCTCGGGGACCTGTAGATAGTCCACATTTTTGCTTCTTCTAAGGGAGCAAAAATGTGGACTGTCTGGCAAGGAGCTGGGAGAGAGCAAAAACATGGACCGTATGTGGGTCCCCGAGAAACAGATTAGGAAACAACAAGTGAAAGGTTGGATGTGTCGCATTCATAAATTTATATATTCACAGAACTATTTCTTTGCAGATTCACCGTGTTTTCTGAAAGGTCAGCACTATTTTGAGCAGTGATATCAGATTTTGTCACACTAAAAGATGTTTTACTTTCTGTTATCTTTCCTTAAAGTGAAATAACAGACAACAGTAAGAACCCACCAACATCCTTCATGGCAAGGTATGTGGTGTCTGGGCAGTGGCTATAAGATACAGATCCACTCAGAGAACCTATGAGAAGCTGGAACACATGCAGAATAAACATGCTGTGGTTTGTGCTTTTAGGAAGTGGCTGCATTTTGTCACCTAGTCCTAGTTACACTGCGCTGCGCTCAGACATATAGATAAGCATAGGTTCACATAAATGGTAAACATGCCTTGGCATAAAATTTTTATGTCATTTTAGATGTTTCTCCCTGTTTAGATAAATAGTAAATAAAAACAAACACCTACAAGCACCCGGGGATGTTCCAGAAAGCAGAGTTTCTTGCTCAGTCAGATAACTTGATTGATTTAAGGTAGTCTGGGCTAAATAGACTTCATCTTGGTTCACTTACATTTAGCTCAGACTAAGTTATCTGGCTAAGCAAGAAATCCTACTTGGTGGAACACCTCCCAGTTCTGTTTATTAAAGTGAAATATAGCCTCATAATTCACCTCTATTATATTAGACATCTTGCAAAAGAGCAGTAGAGTCTATTTGGGTCACAAAGATGTCATGTAACTCATGATAAAGAGAGGTTTATTGACTGATATAGGTCTGAAGGAATATATTTGAGCTGGTCAGGCCTGCGATAAACAAGAAGGGTGGTGCTTCATTTGACAGCTCATAGTCTGTGACAGCTAAACTATTGAGTGACAATGGTACTGAACTATGTTGATCCTTGACGTGAATTTGAATGAACGATACAGAGTTATACATGGAAAAACAGGATACAGATGGACCCTGGACAATTCCTGACCTCTAAAACTATCATACTGTACATGGGATAATTTGTCGTATTACTTCCAGTACGGACATCGTCGAGTCAAGGCTCAAGCAATCACCTGATAACATTTATAGGAATTTGTCCAGAATCACTTGAAGGCTATGCTACGCTAAGATAGCTACCCCTGGCTAAATTCTGTGAAGTGTTTCTTAGCAGAGAAACACTGAGACATTAGAATTCCCTAAGGTAGTTTTAAGAAGACAAGGGTAGGATTATTTATGAACTGCTCTTGAGTACACACAAGACCTTGCGTTTAGATCCTGAATGAACTAACAATGTTAGTCCAGCCATCGGTGTCCCTCAGGACCTTAAATGTCATATTTCAAAATACAGTGCATATGCTCTCTAATGCCACAGGAGATAAAAAAAAATCTATTTAATGCAGCGAAAGTCTTAAAGAAAATGATGATCATGAGAAGAAGTCTGAAAAGTCAGTGAAACATGTCGGTCCTGCCTTGCGTGCGAATTCCTTCGCCTCATTGTCTGGGGAGAGACACTCCGCAGCTGGAGGCATCACCTTGCCAATAACTGAGGAGCCCTGTGTAGTTTTAAGCCCCAAGTCAAGTGAATTTCCAGCTTCTTTGCATTAAGTTTTCAGCTAATGCTTCCTTCCAGAGGGACTTACGACTTTCACCCAGTGTTGCACAAACTATTTTCCAAGATCACTATGCTAAAAAATATTACCAGCAAGGTTTCTCTAGGGACTGACTATGTCTGCGTGTTTAAACCCTTCTAGGAATAACTATGTCCACGTCATTAATTACTCCGAGGACTATCTATGTCAATATTGTTAATCACTCCAAGGAATCACGATGCCTATAGTCAACTATGCTGTTAACCATTAACATAAACTTTTCGCACACAGACCAACTACTAGCTGCTAGGATGCCCCAGTTCATTAAAGAGGCTTTTCTGTAGTACTCTAGTTAAAGGTACCTAAATATTTTTATCTGGCCTGACAGGAATAACAATACAGCAACAAAACTTTCTGTTCAAAGTCGGTCTCACCACTGCCCCTCCGACTTTCAGGCGAAGGTTGAAGCATTTTTTGAGGAGCAAGATTCCTGGAGCATTA
>JAABNX020000053.1:14304921-14317867 GCA_015163995.2 Mormyrus lacerda | reverse complement strand
TCGGTCTCACCACTGCCCCTCCGACTTTCAGGCGAAGGTTGAAGCATTTTTTGAGGAGCAAGATTCCTGGAGCATTAAAAGTGGACCTGTAGTATTAATTATACTGTTATGGTGCTAAATCTGCTGAGTGGTTTTTGCCCAAGTGTCAAGTGGCAAATTGAAACGAAAATCTCCAAAATTCACTCAGTCACTTTTGATGTGTTTGAAATGAGACCACCAATGGCCTAAAATCAGGCTTCAGTAAATGTTACAGTATTGGGATCCAAAACTCACTTACGTCTCATGTAATCCAATTAAAAACTTTTTGGTGAATTTTCATAATTCACTCAATCCAGAGAAATTTTCTCAAGAGCATATCCTGCGGACTGGACTTTTGGAAATTCACTCTTTAATTCGTTCATCACGGCGTCAACAAATGTCAAGTAAAGCAGAGACTATGAACCATGGAAACAGAGCAAGCTGGTGAGGATAGAGGAGCAGATTATAACGGGGCATACGTGTTTCCAAGGAGATGGCCACCTGCTGTGGTGCAGTGCATCTTGTAGCCCATCATAAGCATATTGTGACTACAGCCATAGACATGTAGGGACAGTTAGACATTGTGGGCATCCAGCAATGGCCCTATCACTCACGCAGCAGTTGATATCTGAACCATATCGAAGCGTATCGATGGGTCAAAGGTGATGTCCATGACGGGAAGTGCTCTAGGGGTTATACAGTAGAACTACAATTACGGCCAAAAGGCTACAGTTCCAAAGTCAAGAGGACAACCACTGCTGCACAGCCAAGCAGAATAACACTTAGCCTGAATTACTTTAGCAAATATCCAGTGCTGCAGGAGGAAGTCTCTGCAAAGTGAATTTATGATCTCATGCACCGTTCCTGGAGAGCTCCAGTTCAGCTGATTTTATGTGGCACCTTAAAGGTTTCTGGAGAAATCGGAGTCTCCTGCTGATAGCTGAAATTACGCCAGGTATCATGGAAAAAGGTCATGGACATGAATTTTGTTCGATGTGACTGAATGATGCTTCAGCGATTCAATCTCTTATATTCATGTATTTGTAACATTAGTTGTTGAAATATATATATAATAATAAGTAGACCTGCTTGGTTCTTTTAGCAAAATAGACTTTATCCCACCACGTCTAGACAAATTCAAGTCCTCTGAAGCACTGGAAAAAATATCACTGCTTAGGTTACTCAAATGTGTCCAGTAAAAATATAAACAAAGAATCAATGATCTTTCCAGAACCTGCAGAGGTATAAATAAACTGTCTACCTTTATATTTCCAATCCCCAACCCCAGTGTAGATATTTTTACATCAGCTTGTTTCACAAACAGCATAACATCATACCAAGATAATGATTTTTCAGAAAGTATTATTCCATCTGCTCAGATTAGAAGCAAGACCAACAGGGGATATGCGGTTTAAGAAAGTCCATTTATAGAAATACGCACTGCAAAACTGAATATGAGATTATGACTGCTGCAACGGCAGACAGGTTTCCAAGATGATGAGTTCCAGTGAATACAGCATAAAACTGTTGCAAGCAGTGAGCATGCACATTCATACCTGGGACCATGTTATTTCCCATAACATTTATGAAATAACCATCATCAACTTTACACGTATGAGCAAAAGGATGAAAAAAAAAACAGGCAGTAAAAACACAGACGTGCTCGTGGGAGTTAGGGTGCTGTCATTGAATTAAATATTTATATGCTTAACTAAATGTTAAATCCTGCAGTCATGGTATTCTCCCAAGTCTTGTTTTTAAGTAGATCCACAAACGAAGACCGCCTTAATGACCATGGGGATTTGTTCTGCTGTTGCCGTAGACATGCTGGGCACATTCACTTTGTAATCGTCCTCTGAGCACATCCCGTTCCAGCAGCTGCATCGCGTCGCCGGACAGTACGGACAGCCTCCTGGTCAGCTGATTACCGCCATCCCCATTATTATCTCTCCCCCAGCTGCTGGACGAAGGGACCTTGCTTATTTGTCAATAGTGGACGGTCTGCCCCTCCCACATAATGCGATATGCCCCATGATGCAGAGCGGATGCGATCAGGCATAGAGCTTGAATATAAATGAGACTCTGCCGCTCTCTCTGCCAGTTCGGCCGCTTTTTACCTAGAGCTCCATGCTGTTCATGTTCTGTGTTCTGTGCCCTTTGACACCAGAGCTAAAAGAGCCTTTTTTGCACTTTTCCTCCATGTACAGAACAGTCTACTAGGACGGATAGAAACAGATCGGAAGGGCAGCACCTGCCAAAGCCAGGTGCGTCTTATGGTGTAGGATATGGGCTCAGTAGGATATGGGCTGTGCTGCATTGTCTGTCAGTGGGGAGGAGGGCTGGGGAATATGAATTATGCATACATTCCAGCAGGTGGGTTCCCCTCAGTCACATTTCTCTCCGGCGGCATCTACTGGCCACTATGTGCCCAGCGGGCTGTGTGGTCGTCTGCCTTAGGTAACATGATGAAGCATGTAGCTCACACATCGACAGGATATGTCTGTTGCCACACTTGCATCAGAAAGAGGTGTGTCATCACCCCACCTGAACTGACAGGGGGTTTCTGGATTCGGGGTGGGGGGGCATGAATGGGGTTTTATCGGGCATGCCTGATTAGCAGGAAAATGGGAAATAAAATTGGGAGAAAAAAAAAAACAGAGTACAGGCGAGTACAGAGTTGCTGACTGTGTGTGCAGGGTGTCACCAGGGTGTCCCAGAACCATTTAAATGTTTAAAGGGCTGCGGCTGTACTTGTTTTATCTCGGACCCACTGCTGAGGCTGAACAGTGACTTTCTTTGTGCAAGTAATTAGTTTAGTAATTAGTGATACCTGTTTGGTGTATTAATGATGGAAAACAGGTACAGGTCAGCATTTGACTGAAGTTCATTGAAAGAAAGCAATGGAGATGTAGTACTCTGGAGATGAAGTATTCTGGAGATATAGTGCTCCAGAGATTTAGTACTCCAAAGATAAGGTACCCCAGAGATGTAGTACTCTGGAGATGAAGTACTCCAGAAATGTAGTACTCTGGCAATATTGTCTTCAGAGATATGATACTCCAGAAATGTAATACTCCAGAGATGTAGTATTCTGGGAATATAGTACTCAGGAGATGTAGTACTCTGGATATGAAGTATTCTGGAGATGTAGTACTCCGGATATATAGTACTATGAAGATAGTGCTGTGGCTCCTTCATTTTGCCTTGCAGCAAGCGTGTTAGCAGCAGGTAGAGCTCTCCCCTCATGTGTGTAAATCAGTGAGCGGGCATGCCCAACAGCCTGGGCGTCGCATGAGCCTACCAGGATATCAGTGTGAAACCCTGCAGCTGTTCAATTACTTAGCAACCCTCCCATCATTCCAGCTCCTCCAGAATCTCCCCCCCCCTCCATTTTTCTCCATGCCCCTGTCCCCCCCCTTACGGATACGAGGCCGGGACTGATAGCACAATTTGTGCTCTAGCTAAGCGCTGAAGTCATCATTGTTCATCAGCGTGCATCGCCAGGGCTGGGTGGTGATGTCAGCACGAAAAGAAATGTTTCTTAGAAGTGAACTTTAGTAACAGCCCATAGCTAAGAAACCACACCAGAAAACTCAAGAAGAATTATGTCGAAATCCTGCCTGTTCCTGGTCAAATTGACTGACCATGTGTCCTGCTTCCCATCATATTAATTAGCTAGTGATTCAGATGATGAAACCCACTAGGATATAATGGTAGAATCAGCTCATAACAAACTTCTGGTTCAGGTTCTTGCCTGTTGTTCTGCTATTGTGCGCTATCCATTGAGTGAAGAGTTTGTTACCATCTAAATTGGTACACTGAATGTATTCCGGTTACTTTTGTGTTGTGTAAGTCACTTTAGAATAAAGTGCCTTTCAGCATCATCTAACTGGCCACTCAGAGTTGAGAGATTCATCTAAGGTTGTACTTTAGGTAACTGTTTACTCAACTGTGGATGTGCTTTTCTGATATCTATGGGATCACAGAGCATATATTAACAGAAAAAGAATGATAGCCCAAAGATTTCACCTTTCGACTTCATTCCTGGAAATTTAAGCAACAACTACAAAATAATACATAGATCCATAATGGTCTGCCGTTAAGCATTCACACAATCTACACCTCTCTTAGCTATGTTTTACATGCTTTAAATACTCGTGTAAAATTTAATTTGCTAATGTACAGTTATTATTTACATTTTTAAATAATAATTGTAATTATATAGAAAAAAATGGACACCCACAAATGCACACACGTTAACCATTCATTACAATCAAAAGACTCTATTATAAATGCAAATATATTTCAATTTCATATTTAATAAACACTTATACATCAGCATACAGGCGTCTCAGTTCTCTTCAGTAACTGGGAGTTCGGGTGACATACTGGAGAAATTCAAAGATAAATGAAGATAAATGTGAGAGATCTTCAAAGGCCCAGGGAGATAAACTGCAGAAAGAGTGACTGGCCCTTGTCTCGTGGCACTACTCAATTCCCTTTTAAGTTCCTCCAACTTCCACCCTAAAGTATCAATCCCTCTTAAAGACATGGAACCTTAATTATATGTAAGTGGAACACATCCCAATCCACTCAATTTTTGCCATTAATAAAAGAGGTCATAGAGCTTCTGCTATTGACATTTCCCAGTTTCATGTCATAATTTATTATCTTTGTAGAGAGGGAACATTTTTTCAGCTTCTTTTACATGCATCACATGTTGACTGGCTGAGAATCAGGGTGGTAGATGTATTTCAATGCAGCTTTCTGACAATAATATGTTTTATTCTGTTTAGTTTGACATATTTACCGTAAGTCGCAGGACTCCCAATACATCATGTATATTATTTGCCAGGATACTTTCACAATTGAATCAGCAAAGTATTTCCAATGAAATAAATAGACAAAGAAAAGTTTTCACAGAAAAAAATGCAGGTTTTGATGATGAAATTAAAAGACCAATTCAAGACAGGGACTTGTGATAGACAAACAATTCCTCATTGATATGGCTGTTCTCACTTATTAATAACTTAGAAGAAAATTTCCAAAACTCATTCAGTCCACGGGATGTGTTTTCAAGCAAACTTCTGCGGAGTGAGTGAGGTTTGGAAATTTGATCTTCAATTACTTCTGAAATGTTACACTCAGCAGATAAGGAACTGGCAAAAGAGGTCCGAGCCTAACCATGGGGGCGGCTCCAAAGTACAGCGGTTTGCATGTTCTCCACGTTTTCATGTCTTTCCTCTGATGTCTTTGGTTTTGCTGAGCGTGTGGGTTGTGATGCAGCATCATTTCATCTAAGGTGTCTCCTGCCCTGTACATCCTGTGATAGGCTCCAGGCTCACTGAGTCCCTCTACTGGATAAATGGATATAGAATATGGATGGAAGGATGGATGGATGGATGGATGGATGGATGGAAGGATGGATGGATGGATGGATGGATGGATGGATGGACGGATGGAAGGATGGATGGATGGATGGATGTGAAACTGACAAGCTTACAGCTACTTTACAAGTGGCATCATGTGGCAGAAATTAAATAAAACCCAAGAGGAAGCCTGTGGATGTTGTGAAACTTCAGTGTCCCCCCCCCCCCAAGCCTGCCCATGCTCCCGTAATGTTGTGCAACATTGCTAAGGTGTTACTTCACTCCCCTCATACTGGCTGAGTTGAGGCAGCCTTCTGGAGAAAATCCCCAGAGTGGAGAAACACGTGATGTTCGCTGGGAAGATCGCTGGGAGTGACACAAGAGCTCACGCACAGACACTGTTCCTATCGTGCAGACCCATTTCAGGAAGCTGAACCCCCAAAGTGCTCTTTCTAGGTATGGTGCTGTTTGCCCCCGTACCCCTGAATCTCCAGCCGGCTCTAATGAAGGGTGCTGCAGTTAAAATGCTTCACGCTCTCCGAGCGACAGCACACACGGGCACTAGTCTGGCACGAAAATTCCATTGACGCTGCGTTTGGTCGCAGGCGTCTACGGGCGAGGGGACAGCGATGGATATCCGGGCAGGAAAAGGAGAGAGAGCTAAAAGCGACTGCAGTGAAAATTTCATCTTCTGCAGTTAGTCAGTTCCCCGGAGTTCTAAAAGCTGGCCGAGAAAGATAAGCGGAGCGACCGGCAATGTGGCAGAGTAGTTAAGAAACTGTAAATGGGGTGAGAGGCCTGGAAGTTTCAGTTATAGAAGAGGAAATGTGATTGTATTGCTGCACGAAGGTAGTTAACCTTTTTTGTTATATGCAGTGATTAAACAATGAATCCGTATCAACTGTTGCTTGAATTCTAGAATGTGGCATGAAGTGAAGAAATAATTGCAACAAATTAGATCGCAAATAACTTTGAGTTGGTCAGGGAATTTAATGCTGTTTACAACATGCACCTTGCTGTAACGAATGAGAAATTAGCTTCTTTTTACTTGAAAGCCAGTTTTTTTTTTTTATACCCCATACAACCAAAACAGGATGAGGCAATAAAGTTGTATATCAGCAAAAATCATGTTTAATTCAGCCTGGGACAAGAATCATCTTGGCTAGTGTTAAAAAGAAATGTATAGCTCATTTTTTAGTGGTCTGGTTTTATTGGGGATATTAAATAATCTTTTTTATAGGGGTTGGTTGAACTTATTGCGGTAATGAGTTTAACTGAGACTGCAGTAGACATTCCAGCCAGTCAAAACCACGCATACAAGAGCCTGATTAAATGGTGGAAAACAAATGTGCTTTATTCAGTGTGTCTTTGCATGTTCCTTAAGGCCAGGGGAACAGATAATATTTCCTTCATACTCTCCTTCCTATATACGCCAGTGAAACCCCCCACCCCAAGAAGGACAGAAACCCAGCTACAGCACTTGGAAAAACGAAGAGATCGCTTTATATTTTTGAAAAATTTACGTTGTTAAATCCTGATTTAATCCTGGTTTTGCTGGCAGAAGGCTACACTGTGAGGCAGGCTGCTTCGCAGGCTCAGAGTTTCTAAGACGGCAGTACACAAGAACAAGGTGAAGCAGGAGATACTGAGAATGACCAAAAACCAGCCAGGTATAGGGCAGACGCAACTTCCTAATGCCAGAGATGACCGTTAACTTATCTGGCAGTGCCTCATAAATCAGAGGATGAACTCAAGTAACTTTCAAATGGAATGATGTGCACTGCTGGGACAGTTCGTATCAGACTCTTAGAAGCAGGACTGAAGACCCATAAAGGAAAGAAGAAACCCTTCTTTCATTGATGAAGAAACACTTCATCAATGAAAAACTCCCACTGAAGCAGGGGCGATTCTAGGATTGTTTTAAGGTAGGGGACATTAGAGGAGCCATAATTTATATGGAGGGGCTAACCTTATCTTCAGCCAATGATATGTTTTGTGTCGGTGAGTGACGGGGAGGGAGCACTCCAGGGGCCAATCAGCTTTCAGTTGGGTCAGTGCCTTTATAGCCCCACCCCTATAAACTCCTGCCCAGAAGCCCAGGAATCTAGTGTGTTCAGCAATACTGCAGTCTTTAAGATTTCTTACCTTACGGTGCCACCTTGCATGACCCTGCGTCAGCCTTGTGCTGCTCTTGTCTCTTTCAGTTCATATCCCATTTGTTCATCCATCACACTGATTTTGCCATCCAATGTCAAAATAGGCAAAATGAAACAAAAAAAAATGATTAATAAGGTTTATTAGCTCAGTAATGACTGCATGTGTCTTGGAAACATTCCCATCTGCCCATGATGGTTCCAGCTGTCAGACGGTTAGGTAAACGGGGCACTGCAATTTTTACTGACAGATCAGTAGCAGTCGGAATGCTTATGGTTTCCTGTTACACGTTCTGCACTACACCGATGTGTCATGGCCAAAATGTTCTGAGGAAGGTCTGCGTTCTGACGGGTTCTGGATTCGGCCTAAGGTCCGGGAGCTGAACCCTGGTGAGCATACCTGTATGCCACTGCTATCGTTTGAATGCAGATTTCCTCTAAGATATCTGACCTTTAGAAAGTACAAACCCTTTCATGCTGAGAGCCAAGATCTATGCAAGTATCGTGGTTCCAGGAGAGGGGCTCTTCAGATCGTTCTGCCACATGCTGGTTCATATCGCTGATTTTTTCTTTTTTTTCCCATGTCAAAGCATGTGCTCTGTGATTTATAGATATAAAATCAAGGATTAAACCAGAAACCAGACCGTGATGAAACCAGACTTTCATCACAACTGGTTGTTCTACTTATCGCTTTGTAAAATAGAGAATTGTACATGTGGGACAATCCAAAGTAAAACGGCTGGGATTTGAAGGATAGTCGCCAGGGTCTCTAGGAGTTTTGAGGTACAAATGAGACACTCACCTCGTGGTCAACGCTTTCCAGAGTGACTCTCTTCGGTTGTTTTAAACATATAGCTCTTCTTTTCCATGGGTAGATCCTTGGCAATATGGCAGACTGACAGCTTGACCATAAAAAGAAGACATTATCAGGAGATTGATGTAGGTCTGGAAGGTGCTCTTCCCACTAAAACAACAAAGGATCCTCACTATCCTCTTGGATTTGGTTTTGTAGGCAGTGTAACCCATTACACCCAGACTGGTGTCACTCTGGTGTATCTCTGAGATCAGTTGCCCTGGGGGAGGGCATGCCTTGAGGAATGAAGTGGAAGGGTCAAACTTCAAACCTTGAAGGTTATATGTAGCAGTTGGGTCGGTCTGCTGCTGAACAAAGAGCTTGTGGTGTCCACTGGTCACAGAGGAATGTTTGATAGCAATCCCTCCGCCGTATTGTGTGAGGGTACCGTATTTTCTTCTGTGCATGAATATGGGCTCAACGACTAAGCCATCAAAATGTAAACTTTGACCTTATGGAATCCAAAGGGCGCTTTGTGTTAGACTCCAGTTTTTAAACCTTCTTATGGACCAGTCCTCATACCCCACCCCACGTCTGTGGTGTAGATGTGTGTGTGTGAACCTTCAGACAATGAAAATTGGTACACCCTGATAGACAATATAGAAACAGAGATTAAACTAATGCATGTCTGAGTATGTCATATGTGTCCATTTGCCTGGAAACTCAAGAGATAAATGGAAACTGGCATTTTTAAAATATTTCTACCACATCATGGTAGAATGGATTCAGTGCTATTAAATATGAAACGGATATTCCAAAAAAACACAAATGATTTGCTGGTGTGAGTTCCAGAGGGGCTTTGCTGTTGTACTCTTGAGAAGGGTACTTATGTTAAATTACTTTGTTGCTGCAGTAATTCAGGATTTATCTAAGGTCATCTGTGAAACAGTGCACTACTGTACATTCCTAATAGACTGTGGTTTGGCATGGCAAGAAAAACTGGGATCGGATCTTTACTGTGGACCCAACAACACTGTACTTAACTGGTAATGGGATACTTTGCAAAAGAGCTTCGGCTAACTTAAACCTGTTAGTTACTGAGACTGTTAGTTAATAAACCCACTGCGTGTAGCTGTTTAGTGATCTATTCACTTGTAACTGGATGGGTCAAGCAGCAAAGGAAGTGTTTATGAAGTATTTCTGAGACAATAATGTTACGTAATATTTTAGCAGATGATTTAATAGGCTATTTGCCTAACTTTATAAGACTCAGAAAAATTCTAAATGGGCATCTTGGGTACCTGTGAAAATAACAGAATATAGCCATTTTCTGACGCTCTGAGTCGCTCACATTCAGCGTCGGGCCAAGAAATTTAGTCAATGGAAAAAAAGAAAACACATCTCCCGTATTGTAGCAATCCATTTAATTGCATCTACAGCACAGCATCACGCGATGAAGATGGGCAACAGGTTCTACCAATACTCCGGCCTCGAAGCGCAAGCAATTAAAAGCGACGCAGCGGAAAGGAGCGCGGGTTAACAAACCCCCTCTGGCACCTTCTCAGTGTCAACGGCGCAGACGATCTGATATTGCGACGGGCCGCATTATTGCCACCCAAGTAAAAGCACGATGAGAATCACCATGAGAAACGATGCAGGGGCAGATAAGGGAAGCGGCGTCGCAGGAAGCTCCACGCTTCCCTCACAAACAGCCAGCAAACCATAGCTGTGCTTTGCAAGATTATCTCTTGTTCGGTCCCGGTTCATCTTAAAGGCATTCTGTCATTCTGTCTAGCAAGGTTCTCCTCCGTTGTTTACAAACATTATTTTTAATGATTAATGTCTTTGCCATGTGATTCTTTGTGTCCTTCATAGGCTATTTTACCAGCATTACCCTGTTGGATCAGGCAGCTTGCTATCTCTAAATGTATAGAAAATAAATTTGTCTCGTGTAATCCTGTCCCAGCCACGGTTGTATTATGCGGGGGGGGGGGGGCGTCGTACCAACAGAGTGTTTTTGCCACAAAGTGATCCCCCAGTCGGAGAAACCCAACAACTGCCGAAATGTTTATATTTCGGATGCAGCGAAAGCAGAAGTGCAAGAAATCTAGTGCATGTTGGAACTTTCTAGACTGTCAGTGATTCAGATAAATAGAGGTGCGCGTGAGCCTGTGTGAGTGTGTGTGTGTGTGTGTGTGTACGCACGTAAGCATGGCAGCCTCACTTGCTTATTTAATTGCAACCTTAGCATGAGTTATTTAAAAAGAATGTCTTGCCAAGAGCAATTCTTTGTTTTCTGGTTCTATTTAGCTCGCCCCATTCCCATCACTAGCAACGATGAAAGGATGCATGAGTTTGATTCAATGTGCACCTTCCGTCATACTGAATCCCCCCCCCCCCATGCAGTTTTCCATAAACTCTGTCTTGTGAAAAATGTTGCATGAGCAGTGGCAGGGAAGAGACAGAAGGGAGCGAGAGCATAGAGTATTCTTAGTGTAGGTCATCGTCATGGGGGTTTGCTGCGTGTATTTTTGTGGCATCCTCTTCCAAGCCTGGGTGTGTGTGGGTGGCGGGGGGGGGGCGGTGGGGGAGTGTGATGACTGACTGTGAATTAAAAAAAGGGAGGGCAGAATCTGACTGCTCAAACAGCACAGGCACCTTTTTACGATAATCCCTGAACTGGCACTACCCAGAACATTCTTCATTCTTCCAAATGAAACCTTTTTTTCTTTAAAAAAAAAAAAAAAAAAACGTGGTGGGGGGGGGGGAACCAGAAGAATACAGAGAGTGTAAGTTCACCGAAAAGAGTTTCGCAAGCGGGCGGGCAGACGAGCACGAGGAAACAATCCCCTTAACCTCCGCATCCTGCCAGACGGCAGTGAACTGCTGCAGCAAACGGCCATAAAAGAGGATCAAGGACAGAGCAGGGAGAAGAGGAACAAGGAGAAGGAGCGGAGTGGGACTGCAGTGACAGGAGAAGCTCCCGTCGCTCCCGTTAAATCTCTAAGGGCCAGCTCCCGGCTCGCCACCGCGACAAGGATGCGGCGGTTCCTGGCTGCAGGCAGCCTGCTGGTGGCGCTGTTGTCTACTGCGGCTTGTGAGCGGCGGCACCACCATGTGCAGCACGGCCCCTGCAGCTACACCTTCCTCCTGCCGGAGACGGGGCACTGCGGCCCCGCCAGTGAATTCCAGGTGACCAACTCGCTCCAGAGGGACTCGGAGCCGCTACCTGGGGGCACCGCCCCCACCGAGCAGGACAAGAAGCTGACAAGCCTGGAAAATGCCATGGAGAACAACACCCAGTGGCTGCTGAAGGTAACCACACAGCAAGAAGCATGCTGAGTGCTGGGAGCTGGAACCAAGCGATTGGCTGCATGCGTTCCAGCCAGTTCCGGCTGTTGTACCCTTGAGGAAAGAACTTAAACCTAAATCACTTCTCTAAAAATAGTGGATGCATTTCCAAAAAGTTGATAAATGTATACACCATCAAACTGTGAATTAGGCAAATTTATTTGCCTAAAAGTGTCTTATGTGTACTCAAAAAAGTGAAGATTAACTTTATTGATCCCAGAAGGAAATTCTGGAGAAAAAAATTGACTTACTCAAGGGTGTAACAACAAGACAAATCATGTAACAAGTTAACATGCCTGCTGATCTGTTCTCTCATTGCTTAAGGCGATGCTGCCCATGTCAAATTCAAACTCCATTTCTTCTTTTGACTAATCCAGATGTGAGAATGATTTTTCTATCAGTGCTGGATCTAAATTCTTCCAGGACTGAAAACTCCTCTGTGTCACACAGTGTTTAACATGATTGTCTGTGCAATCTGTCAACATTACAAGTAAACATCACACAATTTCTGTTGCATAAACAATTTAAATGGCACAGATCTGAAGCCAGGCGTCATTCATAAATCTTTGTTGTTGAGTTTCAATCTTTGAATCTGAAGTTATATTACCAGCAATGGGAGTTGTTAAAAGTTTCTCCATAAGGGAAACTGAGGATACCCTCTAGCAATGTCACATTGCAGACAAGTGGTACAAATGCATCACGTAGAGTCGAAAAAAGAGAAGAAAGGTTCATTGCTGGAAACCTGCCTGTACTGTAGAATGGAAACATGTGTTTGCATCGTGACTGCCCCCTAGGGCCGTTCATGTGCAATCAGTCTGCCAAGTCACATCTGCACAGTGAGGGACAGAGATGGCCTTCATGTTGCCGTTCTCTATGTTGTCTTTGTTTTGATCAAAGACGGTGCTTGCTGCCTTTGGTAGGAGTTTGTGTCATCGGAGTCCAGGGGACTGACCCAGCTGCTGGTAGCTTACTGGGAACCCCCCTTCCCTCAGTGCTGCAGAGATGTTCCCAGGAGCTGTGCTGGACTTCAACCGTGGGTGGGGTTACTGTGATCCTGCGTAGACGTGGGCATCACAGGGATGGGGCCAGCGAGCAGACGGGGGCTTGTAGCCATGCGAACATGCATATCTGCTAGTAGCACTGGTAGCCAGATCCACACCAGGCCAGCATATTTCCTATAGTGCTTACAGATAGACAACTGCTTTATCATGTACTGTATGGACAGCGTGTTGTAGTACAGATAGATAGATAGATAGATAGAT
>JAABNX020000053.1:14288245-14304821 GCA_015163995.2 Mormyrus lacerda | reverse complement strand
TACAGATAGACAACTGCTTTATCATGTACTGTATGGACAGCGTGTTGTAGTACAGATAGATAGATAGATAGATAGATAGATAGATAGATAGATAGATAGATTCTGAGGGAAATTGCAGGATTTCAGTAGCTTAATATATACATTTAGACAGTAACAATAAATAACTCAAAACAATAATCAGTAAAAGTGCAAAGAATGTCGGGGAAAGTTTTATACGGAATTCCATAGCAACGATGACCACAGTCAGATACATACTGTAAAACATGTACAGGGCCTGCAGCCAAACTTAAACTAGAGACTTAAACATTTCAGAAATAAAACGGTACTCCAGGTACTTATGGGGTTGAGCAGTTTGTAGCATTTTCTTGGCACTTTATCTCTTTCCTTCAATCGGAACTAATTCACAAAGGGTTAATCTCTTAAAAGCTGTGCCCATCCACTGCCCCATGCTCAGCTAATGCCAGGAAGAGAGAGAGAGATCCCTTACTGCTCTGCGGTAATGACCTGTGATCATCTCCAGAAATGCCCAGATAAAGAGATTTACTGTAGGAAACTGGGAGCTCACCATTCACCGGAAGGAATCCCATTCATCCTGTACAGCAAACGACTGCAATGGTCAATAATGTACTTGCTGTTACATGTTTGTTCCGATTGATTAAGAGGTAACGAATGAAGTCTCTGCATATTAATTAAGACATCCACTAATTCGGGTAATATGGTTTCATCTACGCATTGTTCGAACTAACAGACAAATAAGGCAGTAGATCACGCTCTGGAATTTGTTAAGCATGGGTCTGGTTTTGATGTAGCAGGCTTGCCTAAGAGACTTGACTACTGCAGGGATGCTGTCCCCCGACACCTTGTGTTTCGCTGTAACAGAGCCACACTGGACCGCGTTTTAAGGGAAGGGCCGCCATTTGTTGTGATTTTGGCTTTCCAGCTGGCCTTGTGGTCAAATCCAGGTTCAATCACAGAAATTTAATTTCTGTGTCTTTCTGCCAGAGTCAGGACCACTGGCTTATGTCACCATAATTATCATGGTTGTTTCTGCCCCTTCGTTCAGTCACTTTGATTTCTGAGCCGACCTGCCTGTAAGTCCTGTGCTTACAATCATTCCTATGGCCTTGTGAAGCGGCAGGAAGCTATTTGATAACTATTTAGGCGAGTACTTCAAATGGGCCCATTTTTTGGATTTGTTTTTTTTTCTCTCTCTCCACTTCTTGACCTGACTGTGTCCAGGTTGTTAGGAAAATCATTTCCGCTCCTTTTATCACGCATTTGGGTCAGTTTCAATTCACATATTTCTCCGCCCCATAACCCAGCGCCCCGTATCATACTCCACTCGAGTCCGGTGAAAAATGAAGTAGCCTTTGTTGTAGGTTAATTAAAAACAGCAGAATGCGCTAAGAAATAAAACGATTTCACTCGGAGCCATTGTTCAAGGTGCCGCCTACATATAAAACCAATTTAAAACTCTGTGATGGATGAGAACCCGGGTGTCATGGGTCTTGTTATTGCAAGTCAACAATGAATTTTGATTGAGGTGAATAAAAAAAAAAAAAAAACTGGGTCCCAATGCACAGGGGTACAAGTGACAAAATTTTAAGCTGCCCTACCGCTACGGGGCATGTGAGCAAAGCTGGGTGTGTATACAGACGCTGCATCCTACTTTTTCCCTATTTTCTTAACCCTCAACACCACGTTGCTGTCTGGGCCCAAAGAATGGCCCTGAAGGATAGATGGGGAACTTAGCAGCACCGGTAAAGTGTGCCGTGACATTCTACACTTCGTTCTGGTGCCAAGGGGACCTGAAGCTGACAGGAAGATTGATTGTTCAGCACCTCCCTCCCGCGCTTCTGCCTTCCCAGTGATAATTTCTGTTTGCACTCACTATCAGAGCTCAGCTTCTCATTATGATCTCTCATATATAATAATTATTAAGAAAAAAAAAGTTGGAAAAAAAAAAACAACAAAAAAATCGGTTTAGGCTTAGTGCTGCACCCTTGAGAACTGGGTGTGAATTAAGCCGAAAGAAAAACAATGAAAATCCTTCTTGAAAACCTCGACAAGGCTGTGACTGCAGCAGGAGAAGTAATCTGCCATTCTCCGTATTGTATTTCAGGCTATGTTTATGCTCACGGTAACTCATAGCATTAACAGAACTCAATGTCACTCACACACACGCAAATGAGTGATCCAATTCAGCAAAGGAATAACCTGCCCACTTCAAATCAGGCCCACTCATCAAGTGTGCCTACATTATTTGTACATCTGAAGGATTACCTTTAATGCAATCAACCATGTTCCACAATTAAGTTGAAAACCATCTGTCAAAATATTTTTGAAAAGCTGTCAAAAAAATGAGAAATCGTATTGCAGATTTTATACTTGAGGACTTTTGGCTTTGTTGCATTAGATCTTGCCGGGCACATTCTCACCGATCTGTTCTCATAATATCTCTTTTGGATAAACACCGTGATGTGTGAACAGCACCTGTCAGCTCGCACAGACTACAGCTGAAATCACACCATGCTGCAGGGCTGGCTGCTTCAGCTCGTGCATCACAGTCGAACCTAATGCCAGTTCTGTAACATTCACAGGAAGCAACTGTTGAATAATTTAGACTCTGGCATGTAGCAGAGAAAAAACACAGAGCTAATCTTTGGTGATTTTTCTGATGGGCTTAGTTCGTTGGTGATCAAAATGCCTCCGAATTAACCTCAAATTGAAGCATGAATGAGATATGAAATATATAAACACGCACTATATGGACAAAAGTATTGGGACACCAGCCTGTCCGACATCTCACTCTGAATCAAAGGGTATTAATATGAAGCTGGCTAACCCTTAGTTTCTGTAAGAAATAGCCTGTACTCTTCTGGGAAGACGTTCCATCAGGTGCTGGAACATTGCTGGTGGGATTTGCTGGCCTTCAGGTTGGGTATTGATGCTGGGTGATCAGAGCCTTGTCTGTGAGCTTGCGTGGCCCCCAACTCACAGCTGAACCTGCTCCCAGATGTTTCCACTTCATAGTCACTTGACTTGCGGTTCACCAGGGCAGCTCTAGCAGGACAGACATGTGGAGACCCGACTTGCTGGAAAGGTGTCCAGTGGTGTCCAGTGAAGTGACAGTGAAGTGACAGTGAAGTGACAGTGCCAGGCCGAATAACCTCTTCTGTATTACCCCCCATCCCCCCCCCCCATTCTGCTGCCATTGTTTGATGCTGCAGATTGCATAGCTGCCTGGTTAATTATACACCAGTATATTAGCAGTGGGTGTGGCTTATGTGGCCAATTCCAATAATTCCCACAGGTGTCCCAGTACTTTTGTTCACATAATTCATAAACATGGTGAAACTGTCTGACCAAGCAAGCGTGGATGCTCTGTCTAGCCTCGTTGCAGGCTGTGCTATTTATCCCACTACACATTGTACGGAGTATAGTTGTATACGTTACAAATAAAATTTGATATGTTGGCAGCTGGAGAACTACATCCAGGAGAATGTGCGGTCAGAGATGGAGGAGATGCAGAGGAACAGTGTGCACACGCAGACGGCCGCCATGCTGGAGATCGGGACCAACCTCCTCAGCCAATCAGCAGAGCAGACCCGTAAACTGACAGATGTGGAGACGCAGGCGAGCCAATGGGGTGAAACCGCAGCCTGTGGCTCAGACTCTAATGGTTTATTTTTATAGGCCGACGTCTGGTCATTGTTTAACATGCTCAGCAATCCCATAGGACTCGTTCATTACCTGCTTTGCTTTCGGTTGCTGAACTTGGAAATGTATCTGATTAATGACCTTGCTGTTTTGCACGTGAGAAAACAAACTTCACATATATACACGCAGCTGTCATTGGAACACGTAAAACAGCAGGGGGAGTATATTTTAATCAAAACAGTGCGACCAATCGATCTAAGCAGCTGTTATTTCAGAGCTCACCCTGATGTTTTGTTTTCGTGTCTTTTTACATCTTGTTCGTCAGCCTGTCATCGTGCTCAAAAAAACAACCTGCACCAATATTTTGTCGGCTTTGTTCTGTCTTCTGTTAGCTTGACCTATGAGGCTGTTAGAACAGCTCATGATTAGAAAAGAACCCTCTTTTTGTTTCTTCAAAAAACTCGACAACAGGAAATATTTACCCATTATGGATACACTCAGTTTCTATTTGCTGTATTTAGTGAACTGGAATAGTTATAGTCCAAAATCATTCAGAAGTTAGCAAAGCACTTTTAAAAAAATCTGCTACCTATATGTAGTATAGTGGCCCTCTAGTGGCCCTCTAGTGGCCCTTTTTGGGGAACAAATCATATCCATTAATACAACCGATTGTGTAATGTAAGTGGTTCCGATGCTCAGGAAGGATTTCGACCACTAATCTTACAAATATGTTTGTATGACCTGAAACTTTTCGTAAACCTTCTTGAACATTCACAACTGATGATTTAAATCTCCAGATAATTGTTAATCGTCAGGCAGCAAGGTCACTCTGTAGAACCTGTATTGCATAATTCAAAACGCAGAGACCTTCATACAATCGTGTTCCAGAGGTTGCCAAAGAACACAATATGAGCGTATTACTGTATTACAAAGACAGTCATTAGCAATGCATGGTCATTAGCATGTTGCAGGAGATATGACCACAGTTTCTGCTGGTCTGCAGATGATGAACCAGACCAGCAGACTGGAGATGCAGCTGTTTGAGTACTCGCTCTCCACCCACAAACTGGAGAGGCAGATCCTGCAACAGACTCAGCAGATTTCCCGGCTCAACGATAAAAACAGGTCAGCTGAAAGGGGTCGCTAACCGGGGCCCTCCCTGAGTGTGTGTGTGTCTGTGTGTGGCAGGGGAGGGCGCAAGTACAGCCATGGTATGATGCTGCTGAGATCTCTGACACGAGGGAGTTTTGGGTGAGGAAACTGAGGGGTATGGCGAATACATGCAGTGAAGACTCTGGTTTCATAAGAAGATGTCTGTGGTGATTGAAAAATATACTAGGGACCTTGAAATAATCAGCACCAGGTCATATCTGTGGATATTTGACTCCACTGAGCTCAACGTGCTGTGGGAATAATGGCTGCAGGTTTGAGTAGGAAAGTACCATGCTGCTTCAATCATAATGGCATGTTGCGGCAGTGAACTTACAGTCGGAAAACACCAGAAAAAAAGACCTATCCCAAAGTCTGCAACCCCAAAGCACGGAATATTTTAGAGCATCATTCAAATTACAGAAAAAACTGACCACAATGTCAGACAGAAAAACACACCTACAAACCACAAATTTCATTAATCTTTTGTGCTAAGAAAAAAAAAAGTCCAATTTAGTTTTTGAATCAAAAAGGCTTTCATGAGGCACCTAGTCATGAAGCAAAGAAAATCGCTTTTTCAGTTTGGGTGACTGTTCCGTTTCAGTCAGCAACCCTGGATAAGCTCTCTCTTAGTGTCGTCAATTCATGCAGTGTGAATTAATTGTGCAGATTTTCCTGGAACATGGTGCCTGATGTTCACGATTGCTTTCACTCTCTGGGTTTGAAGTGTTTCTCTCTCTCCTGCTCATTAAACATCACCGCATCTCATATTCTCTTTCGTTTTCAGTTCTTTTTGTGTTTCATTATTTACTGAATTGTTGTTTTTTTTTTGTCACACTTGTATGGGATAAACAATAATAGCTCCAGAATATAATTAAGCAGAGACTGAGCCAATGAAACGTGAAGCTACCTGACCAGCACGATATAAATGGAGTGGAAATTTCCAGAAGTCACTCATTTCTTGCTGTTTTTGAGATGAGACCACCAATGACTTGAAGTTAGGCCTCATCATAAGTTACAGTACGGGGAAATAAAACTCACTCAGTCAGCACGTAATCCAACAAATAGAACGATTGTTACATTTCCACTAAATCCATGGAAATCTACTTATTCTGTTGTATTCCATTGATTGAGTCAGTTCTGGACAATTTGCTATTCGAATAGGCAGTGGTTTTCCATGCATCAGGTAATGTGTGTGTGTGTGTGTGCTGGGGGGTGGTTATGAAACCTGTTATATTGACAGCAAGAGGCCCGTTTTTTGGCCTCTACAAGGGGAAACTGTATTTGTTAAAAATTAATCACTTCAATAAAAAAAAAACAAAACTGCTAGAAGACTTTATTTTGTTTGGTTTCTTACGGATAAGGCTCGGGCTGGTAGAGGGGTTATAGGGTGCCATTGTTGGAATTAGGGTTAAGCCCATAAAAATCCGCACCTACTGTACATGTTAATACAAACCCATGTACACGTGTGTGTGTGTCTGTGTGTGTCTGTGTGTGTGCACGCGCATATCAGGTATAACTTTGAGGTGAAGTTAGATATGGCTGAGTTCTATAAATCTAGAGACCGCCCCAAGCAGTCTGCCGTGTGCTGTTCCTACGCTGCATTTATGGTGGCCTGCGGCTCAGTTCATCACAATGGAGCGAAACGAGAGAAACGGTCGAGGCTGCATGGAGCTGCGAAGGAGCAGAGCACCTACAGCCTGTCTGTCATTTGCTGACGCAGTTTTTGCCACATTTCTGAGTTCTGGTTACTGGTGCCTTAGCCTGCTGGAGCGGAGGCTCGCAGCCATGGAGGGCGGGCACACGCTGCAGCTGCAGGCGCTGCTAGAGGAGAAGCAGCAGCTGCAGGAGCTGTTGGCACACCAGGCGAAGCTCGTCGCCCTGCTGGAGGTGGGACTGGGAGGCTCCATCCGAAGCGACACATCGCCTCACCGCCAGCAGGAGGTGCTCACTGGCGCCTTGCAGAAGCTCTTAACTCTGGTTCAGCATTGTAACGGTCAGTCACACCTTCATACCATCCTGAGTTTGGTTTCAGCAAAACGGCGATGCTGCGCAGCATGTCAGATGTTTTATGGTGGCTCCTTAGAGCAGTGGTTCCCTCAGACAGTCCACGTTTTTGCTCTTTCCCAGCTCCCTGCCAGACAGCCCACATTTTTGCTCCCTTCCGGTAAGGAGCTGGAAGGCAGCAAAAACGTGAACCGTCTGCGGGTCCCTGAGGACTGGATTCGGAGCCACTGCCTTATAGGCATCATTTTTAAGTTTGATTTTACATGTGCAAAATTTTATTAGACAAAACACTATTAATATATGAATTAAAACATTATCATTTTAGGTTGTGTTGAAAATAATGAAAATTATTAAAATAAGACCTGACTATGTAGTACAGTTGATCTTGAGATACCATGTAATTTCACGCATGCAAGTGTAGGGGATAAATATTGTGAATTACTATATTAAACAAGGGTTTTCTGTCATACTCCCAGTCAGACCAATTGACTCATTTTCACTGCAGTTATCAACTAGCTTTCACAAATATACTACCTAAGTCTTATTGTTTGATTTGCTGAAGACAATAAAGCAGTGCGACACAAAGTATGGGGGAAACGTTAAAGCTGAAGGCGATTATGAGTGTGGAAAGAGTATTGAGAAGACTTTGAGAACGTTTGTTTTACCTTTCTGGGGGCATTTATACAGATGTGATGCTTCTTTTCAGATTTAGTTGTTTACCCTAAAGCTGAGATGATGTTCTTAATCTGAAGGATCTACCCTTCAAGGGGAAATTTCCAGCAGAGCCACAGAAGAGGCCCCAAGCTTCCGAGACTGTGCGGAAATCTACAAATCGGGGATCACCGAAAATGGGGTGTACAGGCTGCACGTCGCCAACTCAACACAAACGTTCAAGGTGAGGGGATGGGGGGTGTGTAGCCGGTTCTGGGTATGAGAAAGCCCGCTAGATTCACTTTACTATGCAAGTCACACTGAGGAGAATCCTTATTTCAGTGTAAGAGATGTTAGTTCTAAGATTAAACCAACACTTCTCCTATTGGTTGTTTACGTCAGTGTTGTCGCTGGGCTTGGAACATATGACAGGCATAGTAGGGTGACCCTTATTTTTCAACCACTCACCCTCTCAATCAAGTCTTCACTCAAGAAAAGGAAATGTGCAAAAATTTATTGAGCTTAGTTGACATTTAGGATGTGCTTCTGAAATATTCAATTTTCCCAACTGTTCAGAAGCATGGTGAGGTCTCATTGGTATTCTTGCCTTGTGCCAGAATGGTTCCACTTCATGTATAGCACAAGTCTTGAGTTTATGTAGATAAAGTCGCATGACATCACCAACTGATGGAGCAGATACTGTATTACTTTAGTTGAGCACATATGCATATTTCCAAAAGAAACTAATACTACTAGTACTCACCTTAAATTGACCAATGAAATTAGCTGTCCAACAACTGCAACGGTGCAGTACAACAGCAACTAAAAGCAACAAAATTTGAATTGCAACCATATACGGCAACTATGAGCTGAAACTTACCCAACAATGCAGTATTGCAAGGCACTTGTTTATTACAAAATGGCAACAGGAAGTGATATCAAGATGACATCACTAAGGTCTCCAAAATAAATAATAAATAATTAAGCTGACAGTGACTAAAAACTAAAAAAAGTAACCGAAAATGAGATGTTCATACATTATAAAATACAAATGACTTGAGCATACCCTAAATATTATCCAAATCCAAAAATATTCCATAGAAAAATGTCTTCAGTGGTGTAGCAACATTCTAGAGGGTATGAGTCAACTTTTTTAAAAATATTTTTTATTTCCATTTATAAGAGTCACGCTAAGACATAGGGCACAGGGCTGGGGTACACACACACACACACGCACACACACACGTACACTAACGCATACGCACACACACACACACACACACGTACACTAACGCATACGCACATGCACACACACACACACACGTACACTAACGCATACGCACACACACACACACGTACACTAACGCATACGCACACACACACACACACACACACGTACACTAACGCATACGCACACGCACACACACACACACACGTACACTAACGCATACGCACACACGTACACTAACGCATATGCACACACACACACACACGTACACTAACGCATACGCACACACACACACACACACGTACACTAACGCATACGCACACACACACACACACACGTACACTAACGCACACGCACACACACACACATGTTTGTATTCATGTTTGCCGGGACTCTCCATTCAATTCTAGGGCATAACCCTAATTCCAACAATGACCACCTTAACTCCTACAGTACACAGACGACACACACACACACTTAGTGGGATTCCTCCAGATGATATATATGTAACCCACACTATAGAGGGAGTAGACGCTAATTCCACGCTGGCATGCCTCCACGGTTGATCCCTGTAATTACAATTCAAGTTTAAAAGGAGATTGGAAATAAGAATATCAATTAGCAAAAACATTCTGTGTTTGCTCTTAAAGTAATATAATTACATATTGGATTTTGCTACAGAAGTTTTCATTTAATTATTGTAGAATGTGTAATCTCTTGAGAAGGTTATTGCAAATACTGAAAAGTGATAGTTAAATAAATATAAATATTGTATGGGTCAAGCAATTTCTGTACATTCGTTTATATTTCAGGACAGGGTTACTGGGGAACTTAGAGATAAGGCAGGTGAACACCCTGCATGGGATGGCAGTCCGTCAGTCGGCACATGCAACTACGATTCCTGTACTGCAGTGTTTCCCAATCTGGTCCTCAGGTACCCACAGGTGGTCCATGTTTTTACTCCCTCCCAACTCCTGGTAGAAGTAAAAATGTGGACTGTCTGGCAGAGAGCTGGGAGGGAACAAAAATGTGAACTGTCTAGCAGAGAGCTGGGAGGGAGCAAAATGTGAACTGTCTGGCAGAGAGCTGGGAGGGAGCAAAATTTGAACTTTCTTGTTGAGAGCTGGGAGGGAACAAAAATGTGAACTGTCTAGCAGAGAGCTGGGAGGAAACAAAAATGTGAACTGTCTAGCAGAGAGCTGGGAGGGAGCAAAAATGTGAACTGTCTGGCAGAGAGCTGGGAGGAAGCAAAATGTGAACTGTCTGGCAGAGAGCTGGGAGGGAGCAAAATTATGGACTGTCTGGTAGAGAGCTGGGAGGGAACAAAAATGTGAACTGTCTAGCAGAGAGCTGGGAGGGAGCAAAAATGTGAACTGTCTGGCAGAGAGCTGGGAGGGAGCAAAATTATGGACTGTCTGGCAGAGAGCTGGGAGGGAGCAAAATGTGAACTTTCTGGTAGGGAGCTGGGAGGGACCGACTGTGGGTCCCAAGGACTAGGTTGGAAAACAATACTGGGCAGTATATTGATTTTTGCTGAAATATGTTAGAAAATCAGTGGATAAAATGTGTTCTTCTTCTAAGACCAAACAAAGATTTGTGTGTGTTAAGTTGGTTGCTGTTCTAACACACTCACATTCAGCAGCCTGCTGCTGCAATGCCACATATATGTAAAATGACAAACCTTGTCAATACTGACATTTTCACAGTGTAACGCTTTTCCAAAAGGGGCAGAAAAACTCCAGTGATGTGATACAATCCATACAAATATTTCATACTGGGTGGAGTGAAAATGTCATCATGAGATTAGAAAAGTAATCAAGGAACATGCCCTCCGGCATCTGAAACTGAAGTAATGTAATTTTCTTTTTTTTTTGGGGGGGGAGGTCTTCTATCGAGCCAGAATATCCCAGTTGATACACGTGTGACTTTCACTCACTGGCAATTCACACACTCTGATATAATCCCTGGCTGCACTTCCAGGGACATAATGCTCATGATAAAATTACAAGAACTTCGCACACACACATACACTCACATACACTCTCTTTCCCTCTCTCTCTCTCTCTTTCTCTCTCTCTTTCTCGCTTCTCGCTCCCTTATATTTGTTTCCTGTGGGCATAGAAGCCAGATGTTTGGCAGCAGAACAGTTGCTTCCTGCCATCTCAGAGCCAGTGTTGGTTTACAAAGAGCAAATCCGTGTATGCAGTACTACCATCTGTTCAGTCTGCAGCTCGTTGCAATGGGTCGGCTGGCCGCTTTACTGCCAACCTTTTTAAACTGCCCCATTTATTCCGTTATTATTATAGGTTTAAAACTACCAATAATTAACCAGTATGTTATTGTTTTTACATGCAAAGTGTGCAACGCAGTTTGTGACAATGAATAATATTTTACAGCAGCACTAATAATATAACATTCCACAGCATTCATGAGACAAATATCATGTACATCCGCCATTTTCTCCCTCACTCTTATTTCCTTTCGTGGGTCAATTTGGCTGCGTATCTCATCTGGCGCCTAAGCGAGGTTTACCTACCCTGCGTTTGCCCGGGAGAGCTGCAGCTGAGATGGTGACCGTATGGGACTCTTGTGTTTAATTAAAGGCTGAGCTCGCTCTGTCCTCCTCATTACAGTAGCAACAAGAGCTCTTAAAGTTTATCTCAAAGAGAGGAGGGGAGCCTTCGCATTCAAAGTGCAAGACAGAAGATTTTGGAACCAAATGTAGTGTTATGTATGTAAGATATCTTGACTTTCAAAACAAACACAATGCCAATACTGAATACATTTCTCTGAAGCATTTGTTAATATTGATGATTAATATTAATATTTCACTGGCATAAAGCATCTTTTTGACATCCACTGCAGTTTATAGTCCACTGTTTTTTAATACATATATTTCTATATTTCTGTTGCTACAGTATATACTGTGTGTGTAAATATATATATATATATATATATACTACAGGGTCATATATGTACCTATAGATATGGCAATACTGAACTGCCATTTCATATACCAAAATTGCAACTCTCACCTTTTAAATTTCTGGCAAAAATGACACGAGACAATTAAGCAGATCTAAGTCATTTGCAAGCAGCCACATTAAGGCATGGAGCATATTAAAGGTATTTTCTTTTCAATTTGCATAGCAAGTAAAGTTGTTAAGGGAATAAACCACAGCGCCAGAGGCTAAGGGGAGTTTTAGCCATTCTAAAATTAATTAGGTTACTTTTCACCATATGGGCTCCGGGCCCTGCTGCAAGATGAATCGGTCAGATTCATTACTCTTTTGCAGAGGCATAATTGCATGCAATCAAACTAAGAGAGAAAATATAGGCCGTAACTGAAGCCTGGGAGTCGCCTGATGAATCTGCCCCTTGCTGGCCGCGGGGAGACCTGAGGCAAGCTTGGCCTGCCAATCCTGTGCATATCCTGTTCCAAGTAAAAACAACATCATGGTGGGAAGTTGCATCTCAAAAATTAAGGGTAGGCATCATATGCAGCTGGTCTGCTGAGGTAGAGGAGGTTGTGCATCCTCTATTTTCAAGATTTCTGTTAATTATGAAACAAGTAGCTTTGAAATAACTCAATGGTGCTATTTTTGACATTTACAAACTTATTTTCTCTCATCTTTTGGAAAAATTTACTATTTCAGTATTGGAAAATTCATTATCTTCTTACCTCCTCAATTGTTGACACACTGATGGTTGCAAGTGACTCAAATGCCAGTGGATATGGAGAGGAATGGTTTACAAAAACATGACTGAAATTGATCTGTTTTTGTGTGTGTGTGTGTGTGTGTGTGTGTGTGTGTGTGTCTCACGGTTGCTGTGGAACCACGAGTCCTGCCCTCCTAACTTTCCAGCTAATGTTCACTTCCACATCTGTCGAGAGCTTCACAGATTCCCACCGGCGGGAATTAAAAAAGTTAATTCATGTGAAACAGAGCTGGTGTCTACTCTACCTGCCATTATCTATATAAACATTTAGCTGGTCATTAAGCAGGCACTCCCACTAACTAATCGGCAAAAGGATCGTTAATGGGCTCGGATTCGATTAACGGCCCATTATGAAAGGAGTATTTAAAAGGGGGGTTTCTTGATTCAGAAAAATGCTTCGGAAAGACCACAGAATTCATTAAGCTGGGGAAAGTGTAGCGTTTGCTGATTTATTATTGATATTTATTGAAGAATCGTGATTAAATTTTACAGAATTACATGCCATTCTCAGTTTATGAAGGAACTGTAATTTCCCCCCGAATAATGAAATGATGCTGAACTCATGGCATTTTGTTAATGACGTGCATCCAGGGCAATAAATGATGGTGTTCAGTGGTCGGTGTAGCTACGGGTCTCATGGGAGCCGTTTCCGTGGGGATAAGCGGATGCTTATCAGCAAATGCTTAGCGCCATGCCTCTTGCAGGTTTTCTGCGACATGAAGACCCGCGGCGGAGGCTGGACCATGTTGCAGCGGCGCCAGGACGGTTCGGTGGACTTCCACCGCGACTGGGCGGACTACAAGACCGTGAGTGGCTACCTGTCTCCGTGTCACCGTCAGGGTGTGCAGTTCGTAAGCTGTCTCTTCCATCTGCTCCCCAGAAGGAAATTTTTCTAATGAACATTTTTACCATGAAAGTTGCTAAGGAGAAAGGAGAAAAAGCCAAGTCAATGGCAGCTGGGAGGTGAACAACCAGTATCAGCCAACAATGGCTGGACATGTGGTTTGGAACAAGAAACGTAACAGAAGGTGCTTTTGTATTATCAGTAATTAGTTACAGATGAAGAAATAGGCTGGACCACCTCATTTCTCCACGCAGCTTGGAAGATATATTTGTAGCAATAGTTTTTTTTTTCCTTCTCCACCCAAGGTCGATACCTTTTTGCAACAATTTTCACATTAGAACTACAGTTATACACCAGGGGACTCAACCAGGACCTCTGACAAAATCTGAACACTGCACAGGACAAAACAGCAAAGGCTTATTTGTAAAACTGTTGCTAAAATTCAAGTGCAGAAGCGAAGGGCATCGTGTCTCCATGAATATGCAGGAAGGAGAGGCAGTCAGGACACGTCTGTTTTAGAGAAAAATACCCATGCTTTTGCCTTTTCACCTGCACTGTGCAAAAACAATGGCGAGGCTAATGTTTTTCCACTTCGGGGATCCCACCCAGTCCAGGGGCTGTTTCCAGTGGTGGCCACCATTAAGTTTGAATATGCTTACCATCATCAACCCTGTTAGACTACGTGTGTTTTTATTAATTGCCCACCAGGCCCACTAGGAAACTTGATGGAATAATAATAATAATAATAATAATAATAATAGGCTACATTTATATAGCGCCTTTCACAGTCCCAAGGTCGCTTTACAGGAAGGTAAAAGGAGGTGTTTGTATATTATCAGTAACTGGATTTTCTTTTCTTCCCGGCTGATAACTCGCCACTCAAGCTGCACCCCAAAATTCGGTCTTGATCCTACTAGACCTCTCTGCAGATTAGATACAGTTAATCACTAAATCCCCCAGCCAGCCTTTCTCAGCTAGGCATCACAGGGACTGCTGGGTGTTAAATTGATTTATACCTGTCAGAAAGATCATTCCAAGTGGCTTGTGGTGCAGAGGTGTCTAAGTCACATCAGGTAACAACTGGTATTCCCCAGGGCTCTGTTCTGTTTACATTACCTCTCTAGGACAGATCATCTTATCTCATGACTTCGCCTACCAATACACTGAGATTGTCTAGATCTACTTGACCTTCTCTTGTGATGGCACCATGGTTTCTTATCTTCATGCCTGGCTGACATCACAGCCTGGATGAGGGACCAGCTTAACCTCTCCAAGACTGAACTTCTTGCTGTTCCCTTCCAGTCCTGCCATCCAGCATTACGGCACTGTTCAGCTTGAATAGTCGACACCGTGTCCATCCGGGTCTCCTCGAAATATAGGGTTAATGACAGACAACCAGCTGTCCTTTGTAGAGCACATTAAAACACTCCCCCAGTCTTGCAGATCTACCCTGTATAACATCAGGAAGGTCAGGTCATTTCTGTCTCAGTATGCAGCACAGCTTCTAGTCCAGGCAACGGAAGCCCTGAAGGGAAAAACACACCAGCAAATACAAAAAACAAAACAGAATATGAAAACATGCCAGCAAATTGGAAAACACTACAACGTTACCTGCACTGAAAAGGATGTACCTACTGATCATCAGGTGCTTGTTACTGATTGGACAGGGAGCCTGTCAATCAGCCAACAGTCGTAACTATAGTTAATTAATCCATGCCCCGATTATGTGAAAACACACTGCTGTCTGAAATTTTACACTGCGACTCTGCATCGCACCATATTTTTGCCGATGATCTCAAAATACTCAAAGTTGTCTTCTCAAAATCACAAAAGAGAACTTGTAACTAAACATACGAACAGCGTTTTTCAAGAGTAAGAGGGAAGCGGATTCCACTGAAATGCCACGGCTGATGCTATTGAATCCGTGTTTTTTTTTATTACATTCCCACATAAAATCAACAAACATCCCATGTGCTACTCATAAGTGGGGTATTCTCCCTTGTTGTGAGACATTATTTCAAAATTAACTTTGGAAAAAGTGAAAGTGGCAGTAAAATAGTATTTCACATATCCTTTATATCCGGGCTTCATATCATGTGTGCCAAACCAAGGGAGATCCGTGCTGATCACGATTCAGTTACGGTTGTCATACACCGCTAGATCATTTATCAAATCTGTAAATGTAAAGTTAGATTGACATTTATTGTATTATTGTTTATTGTTCCTGACAGTCGTTCTGCTACATGAGATGCTTGAGCTCAAGAAATACAATTGTGATCACTCAGACCAAAAGGCAGGACAATGTTTTTCTCTACCCTGCTGGCTAATGTTGCCATATCAAGTCAGAAACATTGTTGTATCCTATATCAGCTGTAAAGACAACAAGTTAATAAAACAATCTCTTATAACATTATACTATTACATATTAAAAACAGAAAAGGTTTTGTTGGGTTATTCACATTTGTGCCATTTTCACCATTTTAAAATATTTTTTGTTATGATGGACCTTGCAACTAATGATAATGCTGTTAAATTTACATGGAAGCTATTTGTCTGGTGCAACCGATTATTGTGAACCATAGGCTACGATTGAGTTTATGCTTACCTGGCGAAACCCAGTGCAGAAACCTCGTAAATTTCTGTATCGATGCAGAAAGCGTGATCAGGCCTGTCAGAACAAATATTCAGTTCTGCATGGTAATTTATCTTTTGAAATGAGAGACAAAGAGGCTTAAGTAAACAAAATAGCAAGAATTTGCCATGCCTTAAAAGTCATTCCGTTGTTCCATTTGAGTGAAAATTATCTGGAGCTTGAATAATAAAGCAGTGAGTACTGACAAACCCAATCATGAGCATGTCATTCATGGTGCCAGCTGGAGGTTTGTTTCATATTGTGCCTTTGAATACGGGTCAGTGAGAAATCTCGTAAATCACTATCACTTTATTTACATGCATCATGAAACTCAATGAAAATTAAATTCTCGTGCGACAGTTACAGGGGAGGGAACAGGTGCTTGGAGAACAGTAGAACATAACAGTATAAACAGTGCAATAAGAGATCAGGCAGTGTAAAATGGGGAGTGGAACAATAAATATATTCAGCAAGCATAAGTTTGGGCAAGTTAGGAAAAGTCCAAAGACCACCAAGTGTAAACAAATACGCGAACAGTACACCCAAATGATACGCAAACAGTACACCCAAATGTGTGCATTTCTCCATCTTTCTTTGCAAGGAAACCGGTTCTCCCAGAAGTAACTGACCTCCTTTGCAAATTAACAGCAAATTAATTGACCTTGAACCAAATCGTTCTGCAATT
>JAABNX020000053.1:14224485-14241952 GCA_015163995.2 Mormyrus lacerda | reverse complement strand
CAAAATGAGATAAGGGAATATTCTACTGTCGGAATTGAAAACATAAGTGCAATGAGTTGGCACCCCATCCCATCTCGGCTTATTCCCTGCTTTGTTCTCATTATTTCCAGGACAGGCTCTGGACCCCCATAACCCTGCTTTGGACAAGTCAGTATGGAGAATGAAAGAATGAAAATAGAAATGCGGAAGGTCATCCAATCCTGAGTGTCCCCTGTCATCGCCCCCGTGATTCCTGGGATATGGAGTCCCAGCCCGCTGTTGCATTCCACAAGTGGCTATTTAAAATGAATGCTTGTATTTTGGAAGCATTTGTATCAAATCAGCTCAAAGTCCAGCTATCAAACTAGGGCACTGTTTTCATTTTTCCACTAGTGCCAGTTAGTAATAATATTGGAATATGGGTTTTCAGACTTTTATTTTGAAATGTAAAGTTTATCTAGCGTGAAACTGGGCTGGGGGGGAGGGGCTCAAGCGATAAATATTTGAAGGTTTTGGAAGTAGTTATGATGGTGTGACTTCAGCTGTAAGATTGCATATTCATGTTACTCTGTAATCCTGTTTATTTGGCTACTGAGGACTGACACCCAAAAATATTAGTATACTGTAATGGGATAAGGCCCCTAAATTAAAGATTACAATGTATTAAAATTTAGTCTCTGTAAATAAGAAAGGTAACTATAGTATAAGAACAAAAGAATGAAATTGACTAGCTGAATATGTGAGACCATCGCATGACATTGTTCTGAGCTGTCTGTGGCTCATGTCTCTGTGTCATCATGCAGGGGATTGTGGGTAATTTTTACTTTAATGAGGCAAAAACGTGTTTGTGGTGCATCTCCTGAGTCATGTCGGGCACAGATGCCTCTCCACCCGTGACGCACAGCACCTCCTGTCCGTTTAGAGCAGAAACACCGTTTGAAGTCTGTCGGTCGCTTGTGTCAAGGTCTGCTGGGCCTCTCACGAATTTCATATCCGTCCTCGGGGGACAGGGCTGGGTGACGAGTGGAACTGGGGGGGCTCTCTGTTTAACGCTTCTCATATGCTGTGCATCTGTTTGACAAACAGGAATTCTGAGCGGCCGCCATCACATTTACCACCATGTTAAACCGCATACTGCCACACGTGGCTGATTTTAAGCATCAGCAGGAGACACCTGCTTTCAAAAAGCTCCAGTGCCATGAGACTCGGAACATATTTATCACAAACTACCAGCAATTAAGTTAATATCAGCCACGGTCACTGCTGCTGTGGGACCAGAAGGAGAGTAACATGGTTTCGCTTGGTGGTAAAATTATTCACAGCTGACGTAAAACATCAAGTCAAGTCAAACTTTGTTATTTCAAAATATGCTGGCATACAGTGCAACGAAATCTTTAAAAATGGCTCGAGATAGATCATGACAAGTTACACGCGAGACAATAATAAATGGAAATAAATTTGAACATTTGTGTAACTACTGTGAGTTTTGATACACTGTTTAGCAAAGCATATCCCCTGTGCCCCTACATGCCTGCAGTAGAGTCAGTAGACCTCGGCCACGTACTCCCATTTGAACAGGCCGTCCTGCTCGCCCTGCTCCTTCAAGGTCCTCTGGGATGCTCGTGGCAGTTTTACTTACAAAAAAATGTTCAGGGGGCTGAACGAAAAATGATTGGTTCAGAGAGAGAACTAATCGGACTGTAGAGGAGGCGGGACCAAAACATCCCGCCTCCTCTGGTTGCTTGGACCCACTTCCTCTACAATCTGTATGATTATACCTCTGAACCAATCATTTTTCTTCCTGCCCTCAGAACATTTTTGTGTAAGTAAAACTCCCGTGGGATAGCTTAAGCCTGACACAGCCTTAGCTTTTTCATAGATAGTGCCCCATCATTCTCTCCTTCATCGCTATCTCTTGCTGGACAAATGAGAGAGGGACTGCTGGCTCCTCTGATCCAGCTCTTTTATCCAACAGTGATGAGAGCTCAGCTCTCTTTGCTCCTGACTGTAATCCCCCGACCTGGATAGTAGATGCCCACACATACAACCCACATGTAAAATAGTTTGGATGAATGCTGTTTGATATCTGCAGATAATGCCGTATTTTCATCAGATTTTAGAAATATGCAAGACTCTATGAAACATTTAAATAGCATTGTTCCCATCTGCAAGTGAAGGGCAGCTCTTGACCCAAACCCAGTGGGTCTGGTCCATCCCAGTCTTACGATTCCTGAGCTGGTATCTCAGTCACAAAGCATTGTGAATAATTAGTAGAGCTTTTGGTGTCTTTGTTCCAATATTCAGTCTGTTCTTTTGCAGCTGTCTCTGTTTTTTGCTTGTTTTGTTTGCCGTTCCAGAATCTGGGTCTGGGGTTTTTTAGATTTAAGAAATAAAAATAGCTTTGTCAGAATATACGACGTCCACGATACATTTTCAGATGTTTAGTACGTAAATTGTCCATTAATGTGAGAGCTCTTGCCACCCTGTCTGAGTGCGAATAAATGACCGACAGAGAATCTGTGTTCAGGTTGCTTCATTCATGCAGCATACATGTCATTGTCCTGCAATGAATACATGTAATTAATATCCTAATTATCTTTAAATAGTCTGTCTTGAATTCAACTGTTTTATCCTCATTTTAATTCAAAGTAACTTACAATTTTAGTCACTTATTGTCTTGACAATTTACTGGAGTATCTTTCCTATCTTACATCGGGAAGAGTGGCAGATGGCTAGAGAACAAGAAGAAGAAGAACAACAATACTACAACAACAACAACAACAACAACAATAATAATAATAATAATAATATCATCTGGAGCCCTGTTCTGGATGAGTAGTCAAAACACAATCCACCTCTGAATGGCTTCCTCAAGTCATGTCCATCCACAAAATTTCCAAATGCCGGCACCCATTACCCATCTCGGGCTCCCAGTCATCATGGCGCAAAATGGCTCAGTGCACAGAACAGCTAGTGGGGCTGGATGGTCTTCCAGGTAAGTCACTGAGCACTGCCGCTAGAGTCAAGACAAGTGTGAAATCGGTGTTTCAAAAGATGGCCACTGTAATATGTAAACAAAATCGTAGAAGCCCATATGGAAATAGGTACGATTTTGCTGGCCAATGGCCCCCAGGTTTGAGCTGGGGCAAGGATCTCTTAAATCCTTGGCTTGTTTAAGGTCTCCTCAGGATGTGTGAATAATTGTGTTCACTCACACGCTCCCTGTAGATGTCAGATGTTCAAGGAAGCCTCTGGGGATCATGCACTTGCTCTGAATCTGGCGCGTTTCATCACCGCGATGTAAATAAAGCGTCTAATGAATGTCGCCTCTTCTTGAGCGTCGCTCCAAAGCCAACCGGCATAAAATCAGGGAAAAGAAGACTTAAGAAGCTGGAACCGTGACGGAGTTGCAAGGCTGATGTAAGCCACAGCAGATACCCTGCAGGACCAACGAGAGACCGGCTCACCTTCTCCAGGAAAATGTCCGTATGCATGTGCAGAAGTGAGAGCGGCTTTCATGGAAGCTGCAATGGAAAAATAGAAATATGTATGGAAAAATGGGGGAGTTTCTTCTGTTCACACTTTTATTTTGATCTCACGAGTATTCCAAAGTATTCCTTAAGAGCAAGCTGATGGTTAAGTGCACAGACCTAATTTATATCTACTCATGAAAAAATGCTTTCAGTCCCATAAGGGGATTGTAGCTTTCAATTTGTCATATATAGCATTTGCTGCCCCAAATAATGACATATGGGCAACATGCAACATGTTGGGTGGCCTAGTGGTGCAGTGGTTAGCATTGTCACTTCACACGTCTGGGACTAGGGATCAGGTCTCTGCCTTGGCTCCATGTGTGTGGAGTTTGCATGTTCTTCCTCTGTAGTCGTGGGGTTTCATCTCCTGAAGGGAGATTTCAGTGCAGCTCAATGGAAGCAATTTGAACAAGAAGAGCTAATTATATCCCTGCTTGTCTCAAAATCTGAAAACTATCATCTACTTTTAGCTTGACGTGTGGTTCTGTCTAGCAAACAAACTCTTTAGTTTATTGTCAGTCAAATGCTAAGCAATCTGCTCCCCATAACTTATCCTGCGGATAGAGAAGTGACTATAACAGCATGTGAGACAGATACAAAGACCGGAGGACTGTTTAATAGCCTATAAGATATATTATCTTTAATAACACACATTGATAAAAGAGAATGGTGACACACAGTGGCAGTATATAATGGATGATTAGTACCCAGTGTGACTACAGTATAATTCAGCAGTAAACAGGAAGATTAGGACACTTATCTTAAATATGCACACAAAGAAATCCATTGGGAGGTTGTGTTACCTAAAAGTTTTCTATTTTGTAGTTGCTAATAGACAAGTAAATAAGCAAGTAGACAATTTTAAAGCACCGCTCTCTTCATATTTAAAAGAGGGCCACAGCCAATTAGCACAAAGAGACTTTGTAAGTGATAAAATGCTTTTGAACCACTGCTTTAAAAAGTTATTATTATGTTTGAAAACAAAAAATGACTGTAAATGGTTGGAAGAAAGCCAGACATTTGATCATAAATAAAGTACCATCAGCAGGTGAGGGGGCTGTGAGCCCCTTATGTATGGGATGCGCATCTCAGAGGTTAATTGGTGACCTTAATCCCTTTCTTTTCAATCACTTTTTACTGTCACTATGTCATGGCTGAAATAGAAAGAATTCTCCAGAACAAAAGCAAAAACCCACTAGAACAAAGGGCTTCGCATTTATTGGTAATCCTCTTCGTGCATTTAAATATACTGTATGTTGCCTTTGTAGTTTTGGCCTTGTTGTGAGCTGGCATTTCTAAGAGATAAAAGGAGAAAAAAATGACTTCACAACAAAGAGTTTGAATCTGTCATCCTCGTGTTAAACTGCAGGTTGATTCTCTTCTGGTTTACCCCCATTTCAATATTTCAGTGCATGACATTTCAGTGTATGACATTTCATGCTGACTGTCCCACATCTGTGAGTATTCATGTTCGTGTCGTAGCCATCTGGGAGGCCAGCAGCCCCCTCCCCTATATTTTTTGTTGTGGGATGAATCATTGGGGCATTCTGTGAATCACCAATTTTGCATATACATTCCTGAGATCAAGGGAGAAAGTCACAGTGGATACTGTGGCTGACTGGTATGTTTCCCATGTGATGTTACAGGTGTGGCTGGAAGATCAGGTCATTTCACAATTGAGTCATGATCTGAAAGCAGCTGCTTTTGTTCCTTTGGTCCAGCATTTTTATGCAGTTTTATCTGCAGAAAAAAATGGTGGCTAAGCTACTTTCGGTAATGTCATTAATAATACAGCAAATGATATTACAATTACAAATGATAAATGAAATAAAATTAAATTAAAATAAAAATCGCTTTATATAACAAAATACTGTGGACTTATCACGGAGTGGATTCTCAATAGACACTGCATTCACAATAATTCTACACATCAATTTGAAACTCAATGGTATTAGTGAATCTTTGCTGAATGAATTAAGTCAAATCAACAGATCAGCTCATTAATCCATTTGTAGCTCCCCAACGAATTTCCTCTTTGCTCAAAGATACATTCCATCAGGTCAGTAAATCCAGTGGCTTATTTCATAAACTTGGGGAATTTGTATATAAATTTGGCACCATGCTGGGAGATAGCCAAAGGAAACTGTTACTCGCAGATTACACTAGAACATGATGAGTGGTTTCATTCATTCATTTGGGTCCAAAGTGGATGATTCATACCATATCTCTTCAAATACTAATTTGAAAAGGAAATTTGTCAATTAAAAAGATCTAGGGTTAATTTCAGTCTGGAGTGTGAAGACAATTGTTATTCAGTGCAATTCTGTCACCATTCTCTGCCAGGGACGGCTGTGCTCACACAGACGGAGTCAAAACTTTTCATTTTAAAAATTCGATACCATGAAGTTTTGATTTTGAGTGATTTTTATGTGCTATGCAGATTTCTTTGTGGGACACACTTTCAGATGCATCCAGCATTTGGAGAAATTTTTACAATGATAGTAAATGACAATTTGTGCACTATGCTTTTCAGACTTTGAAATGGAGTAAATGCCATGACAATCTCTGTCTTGATTTAAAAGATAAATAAAAAAAAAAAAAAAAACGTCCATTTGTGTAACATCTAGGTTCCTCTGTAACCACAGAATATGCAGCCATTGGCGTTTGTTTTGACAGATTTTGTCTATCCAAAGTGTTTTTTATAAAAGATGTTTTCAGTCGTCCCACCTGCTTATCTAGTATAGGGTTGCTGTAAGACTGGAGCTGATCCTACAGGGAGATGGTGGGAGGTGCATTTAATGGGACACTGTTCTATCATAGGACACATACTGTACACCCATTGCATATGCGATTTACTGATGCCAGTTCACCCGGCCTCATGCTTTTGGACCATGAGCAGAAGGCTACACAACATGGAGGGAACATGCAAGCTCCAGGAACAGAGAAGAGAAGAGGAACAAGATACTTTTTGGCACCTAAATTCTAGCAGCACTGGCATATATGAGTGAGACAGCAGAAACGGCTGTGATTCACACGCCGTCGCAGAGGCTGCGCTCATTATCTACGCATTCGGCGTCGCATTCGGCTGCGCATCCCCCTTGTACCGTGCGTTCGAAGAGCGGAACTGACGCAGCGGGAAAATCCCCCTTGGTGCATTCACGGGGGATCTCCTCTGCAAGGATGCGCCCCCCCGAAGGGGCAAGGCTTCCGCAGGCTTAACGGGAGTCACGACACGAGCGTTTCATGGAGCTACGCGGTTGCTAGTTTACTTATTTATGTTTATGCAGAGAGATGGCCACCATGGAAAGAAAAGCAGTGGGAGATGGGGACTGGGCCTCGCTCTCTAAAGAGGCACATGCGAGGCGTTCTCAGAGGCAGCCCCGCCCCTCTGTTTGTTTATCTTGGCTACACCTCTGGCTGTCCCGATAACGTAGCTGTGCTGCGCATGGTGGGGGGGGTATCTGTGGTTCTTCTGGGAGGGGAGAGCTGTGGAGGCCATGACAAAATGCAGCCATGATTATTCTATTCAATTCAAGTCTAATTTTTACTATGCAAAATAAAAAGAATTATAGATTAGACTAAAACAGTCTGATTTGCAAATTGATGCGATACAAATATATATTTAGGCAGCACAAGCAATGTGATTGAGAACGGCTTCGTAACCCATCAGCCCTCTGAGAAGCATTCAGAGACAGCAACAGTGAGATTCCGCTTTGTTGCATATTCAATATTCTGATCCAACCCACCCCCCCCTGCCGAGTTCCATGGTGACAGAGCTGGGCCAGTATCAGGGCTGGGGGGTGTTTCATATTTAATTTTTGGGTTATCCATGCCTTTCGCTGCCTGACGCCTATCTGACTTGGGAAGGCTACACAAGAGTTTTTTTATTTTGTTTTTCCATCTCATCTGCGTTGTAAATGAATCACGGCAGCACTGTTCTGCTTGCCTTTCAGGCCGGTCTGAGTCCTTCCTGGGGGAACACACCCCCCCATTTATGGGCAAACCACTCATACTGTACTGCCTGTTCATTAGTGTAAACTATGTTCTTATTAATTACTTCATTAGAGGCCATTGCCATGAGTAATGCTTTTTGATTATTATACATAAAATGATTTAGACTCTAGTTGCCATAATCCTACTTAGATGCATTTGCAGCTACTGAAGGTCAGCACCTTGCTCACGGCTACCCTTAGCAGGGAAACATCTGGCAGGCAATGCTGCAGGTTTTTGGTGAGAAGTTCCGTACCTTTCATAGATATGCATACCTTAATATCTATTTTTAATGCACTGTATATGTTCACGTATACTTTAATATAATTTATATTCCACTTTATTTTTCGTTTATATTACCTTCAATGTTTACTTTAAATATATTTCTTTTTGGAACTGTGCATCCATTTTTGTTGTATAGTCGCCCCTCCAAATTTTATAGCTGTATGCTGTGATCTGACACTCGCAGCTTTGGTTATTTGCATGTGAGCCAAGGAACAGATAAACGACAATATTTTTAAAGACTGCAGAAAAGCTGCAGAAACTCGCGTAAGCTAAAAACCGTAGTGAAATTGATTTGAATCACATAGAATCACAGAGTATATAAATAATACCGTTATTTAATATTTTTTAGCATATATGCATACTTCATCCTTAATCTTAAAAGTTATTTTTGGTTAAAATAAAAGAACTCTGGGATCTACGCATCTTGACACGGTTCCGCCGTACATCTTTATCTCGGCACTCTGTCCCGCCCACGGAACGTTCTCTGATATCGTGAAATGTCACGGTTCTTGCGGTAACTTTTAAACTTTTTCAGTTCTTTAACTTTGCATTTTGAACAATGGCTCCAAGTATTATAATTATTAGTATTATCGATCTTCCCCTCACCAAAGTGGTGGGGAGGGGGGCTGTGTGTGCGCGTGTATAGAATATAATGGCGATAATGTGGAATTTCAAAGTGTGAGTTCCTGCACTCCGGCTGGAGAGCCCTGCTTAATGGGCAGCTTCCTCAGCTATCCCCCCCCCCCATCAGTTTCTGTGTGTTTTGCCCTTTATAGTGGTTTCCTAAGATAGATAAAGGAGGCTTTGGCCTAAGTGTGTCTATCACGCACCGTTTTTTGGAACACAGGCCGAATATTGCAACAGAAACCACAAATACTCCCACCTGGATTATCAATGAGCCACTCAACCCTACGTTAATTGAAAAAAGAAACTGAAAAGTTTTGTATTTTACTTGATCTTTTCCCTTCACAAGTACACACATGTCAGTGTTTGAAGTCTGCTTCCATGCTGAGCCCCAGCGTAACGATGTCTGATTCCATTGCACCTGGGGTATCAGCTGCAGGGACTGGGTGCTTAGGAGCTGGGTTTGAGTCTCTTCTGTGTCTGTGTGGAGTTTGCATGCACTCCCTGTTGTGTGCGAATGTTGCTTATGTCATGGGTGGGTTCCCTGTTTGGGGTTATTCCATGTCTTGCACCTGTAGCTTCTGGTACAAAGATCCCAAGTCTGCGTGCAACAAGGAAGGAACAGTATTAGGCTTTAACCAGTGAATTTTTAAATGCAAGTGCTTGAAAAATGAATGCACACATGAATAAGTAAGCAAGCCAGTGAATATCACCCCTCAGACCAGGGAGATGTGGACTCGCTCGGAGAGGACGGGGCCCCTTCTCCTGAGGGACTCTCCCTGCCTCTGTTTTTCAAAAAGCGGGGAGAAGTTGTTCAAGCAGGAATATCATACTTTTATTTTCTTGTTTTACCAGTCTGTGCCTGAGGCACAAGAGGCAGACGGGCTCTATAATTTGATCCCTTGCATCTGGCTGCTCCGCAGGGGTAAACAGGGGTGGGGCCACAGAGATACCACCTGCTGGAGAGATGATTGGCTCCCAGAGTCCCACCTCCTCTGTCACTCACCGATTCAAAATATATGATTGGCTAATAATAAGGTTGCCCCTCTCTATGAATTATGGCCCCTCTTATGCCCCTACCTTAAAAAAAAAACATAGACTTGCCCTTGCCGGTGTGTCTCCATCCTTCCCCACCTTGGCTTTTCACTTGGAGGGGGAGGGGGGGGGGGCAGTTAAACTCAAACCAATCTGAATCCCAAACATCAGACCCAACAGTACACATCAGACTCCAGACGAGGCATCAATACAACTGACAGTTTCAAATATCAGTAACAGACTTAAGAAAGAGCAGACTGAGAGATGAAAAATACATCATCCCTCTTCACCTTAGTGCGGAATATCTATTTTAGATTTCCCTCCAAGGTCGAGGCAAGTATGTTAAATGTGCTGTGACCCATTTATATATATTAACGCATGATAAAAACCGTAGAGAATAAATCGATTCTTTACCTTACGCTGCCGTGGTGATGTTAATAACGAACTTTCTGTCACTGCAGCTTTAACACAGTGTCACAATAATGCCATGTTGTCATGGTGACAACCAGATAAGCAAAAACTCCTTTGATGTAAAGTGTACCAGCCTACTGTGGCATCCTGAATATAAGTATGTAAAGTGTATTCATGCCGGCACGCCCAGCCCATAGAGTAATATAATTATTCAGGATGTATTTATTCATAGCTTATAGAGCATCATATCCCGTCTCATCCATCTTGTAATCTCTGGCAAGTTCCAACGGACCATTTCTGGGAGCTTCGTCAGTATCGTATCTGCGCCGGACTACCAAATCAAACCGTGAGCAAGAACACACGCTTCCCAGGAACACTTCTCAAAGATAGCAGACTGTATAATAGGGAACGTAAGGATTTTAAATTATGTCTGGAGGGGAAACATCCCCTCGTCCTGGAGGGATACAGGCAAGATATCGATGCCACGCGGAATGCCATGTTTCCGGCATCACATTCCCTGCACCTGTGCCATCGGAGAGAAAAAGAAGGAAAGGGTGGCCTGTTTCACTTGGATCCAGCCCAGCTGTATGTCTGGAAGCAGGGCGGACAGGAGCATCACGGCCTGTCCCTGATGCGCTGCTGCCCAGCCAGTTTCATCAGCCCTTGGGGGCTCGGAGTGGATGGGGAAGGGGGGGGGGGGGGGAGACAGCGGGGTTACATAACCTGTCATGAGTGCAGAGGCCAAAACGAGAGATGTCGTTGTCTGTGGAGCTGAACCGAGCTGAGCCAGGAACGCTGCCTTTTACTCCCAGAGACACACGTGGGGCTCTTAAGCAAAGACCTTTTCCACAAAGCTTACAAACATGGCTACTGCTCATTCCGTTGTTTTTATTATGCGTCGGAAGGAACAGTCGTCTCCCCAATGCAAAATCATGCATGGGGTGTGCCTCTCACATAACTGGAAAAAAAAATGCTAAATTGTTCCTTAGGGTTTCGAGAAACAGTGTTAAGTTTGATTGAAGGCATTCAATGGTGCGTCAAACACTGATGCTCTCAGCGGCTTGCAAAGCGCTACTGCACATCATCTGAGGCGATATAAAGGGTGAATTTACTATATTAAAAACCAAGAAAACGACGTCTTTCTGCAGACACAGAGAAAAAGCTGTAATTAGCCGTCTCATACATTACACCCTCCCCTTCACTGCTATTACTGAAATAATTTAAAAAGTAAAGACTTCTTAGAGACCAAAATTTGCCTGCATTCTTTTTAATGATCAGCACTGGAGAAATCACTTTTTAAAAACTGTAGGGGGCGCTGTCTAGCCACCTTGTACACACCCCTGTAAAGCTCAAGGAGGTCAAAGACAGATGTTCAGCCAAAAAAAAGCACCCTTCCCTTTGAAGGACAGCATTATTAGTCTCCAGTCACACAAAAAGTACCCAAGAACCTGACAGTGCTGTAGCATCCTCTTCCCTTACTCCCAATCTGCACTCTCATCTTCTGGGCTCGTTACACAGCTGAAGAGGTCCTCCGTCTCCGCCACCACTTGGGTTGACTGCAGGTGTCCTTTGGTCCACTAGTAATAACGGGGGAACGCTGTTCGGGTGTTGCCATCAGAAGGATCGAAATCTCTCACGCTCCGGGCCTGATAAACAGACCGGCACGTGATTAAAATTTTACGAGGGCTGGCAAAGTAGGTGAGAATGCAACCATGGTATCACATCTTTTATGTCTATCAGAAAAAAATAAATCAGTAAATCAAGATCAGTAAGATAAAAAATACAGTCCTGTTCATTGAAAAAAGCTTGACATTCTCATTTTCTTACTTTAATTTAATAGCATTTTCAATTCACATACCCTATAGAGACATAAGTATTGGGGCACTACGTAGTGATTACAGGAATTGGCCACATAAGCCACGCCCACTGCAGACACGCAGGTGTATAATTCGGCACACAGCCATGTAATCTGCAGCGTCAAACAATGGCGGCAGAATCAATCCCAGCATGCATAGATACACCTCAGGATGGTCAGCACTCTGCACATTAGTTCTGTAAGCTTAGTGAGCAAACAACTGAGATGTTTAATGAGCAATATAGGATCATAGAGTTTCATGGGTCTTTTGCCATAAAATACATATTTAAAAAAAGGACTCTGAAAGAAATCTGAACAATAAGACACAACCCCCAGCTGACAACTGAAAATCAAACCTCATAAATCAATCGTAGCCACACTGGCATGTACTTTATTTATTTTTTGCAATTCCTTGGCATCAGCTCCTTCATGTGTACGTACACAATACAATGAGCTACAAAATGGACGCCGTCCAGATACACTGCTAGCCCTCCTTTCTCTCTGCAATTTACTTCCAAACTCTCAATCAAATCCAATGATTTAAGTTTAGAGTAATTAAATAAATAAAGTCAAGCACAAATTGAGGCCGAGTGACAGATGGATGATTATGGTAATGGACGCACTTGGCGTAATAAAAGGATACAGAAATGAAGGGGGCTCAGTCACACTGCACACTGCGCTTTGCATTCTCTGCATTCATCCCCAATGCTTGGAATGAAAGAAGCTTCTGACGATTTCGCTCCATCTTCCCTAGCTACCATTCTCTCTCATCTTCACCTTTTGCTTCTTAAATGCTCTCAGCGCTGCGATTAGCATTCCGCTAGTTATCATCGCCGAAAATCTGTACATCTTTCCTAATATGCTACTGTACTGAAGATCAATATTGTTCACATTAGTGAATGGAGAACACTTACAGGAATTGGGCCATTATGACACTCTGCCTCTGTTTTGAGGTATCTGGGGCATTATGGCTAAATTTACCATTGGATCTACGTGCTAGCAGACAATAACACACCACGTGCTCGCATTATTTTTTTGCTTATTCGTTCCTGTTTTATTTTTATTTTGCACTTCTCCCCTTGAAAATGTTGTGAATTAAAACTGAAAACAACCTGGAATTAGACAGCGGGTCTTAATCTGGGTCTTTTCACCAGAGACAGGAACAAACTGTTGGTTAAACGCAATTATGCAGACATTAAAATCATCATTCATCACTTTACGTTTCTATACCATCTCAGTAGCTGTGGTACATGAATAAACAAAAAAACTTATTTACAGCCCATTGAATGTATAATAAATACATGCGAAAAGATATAATTCATATGTAAATCATCAGGCTTAAATTGCGTAACAATGCAACATTTTGCTGTAAAGAGTGTAAATTGGCAATTTGGAGCTCAGCATAGATTAACTTTGCAAGGACACGTCAATTTTAAACGACTCTATACTCCAGAGCTCCAGGCGAGTCCGGAATAATGATTAGAAATACTGCATTCGCACTCCATTTTTATTTGTTCACTTTTATGGCAAAACTACCACAGAGAATCAATTTCCAGAGGGCCTCAGCGCAGCCAAGGAACCAACGAATGCTTAAATCATAGTAACTGTGGCTCGTAACTCCAAAGTTAGCTTCTTAAAATGTTAACATCCATTGATGCAATTTATTCCTTTATTGATGGGCCCCGTATTGCCTGCCGGGGTTGCTGCTCTGCCATGGCACTGCGGAGTTTGAATCAGCAACATTTGCCGTAGAGAAAAGTGCCCTCAGAAAGTCGCTGGGCTTTGGTCCACTAACACCACCTCCTCCACATTAAAGCTAAACAGCAAGTTTTAAGCTTGCGGGGCAATATTTCATATAGTAGTAATATTTCGCTGAAAAAACCCTGCATTTTCATTCTTATTTTTCCGGCACTAAACTGCCACCTGTCCCAAATACGACCACGCATGTGTGAGTGGGTACGTTTGCACTGCGTAATTAAAACTCCTGATGATAAGTAAAGCACAACAAGCCACAGTGGAGAGTTGGCTGCACGTCTTGGAGTGCATTAACCTGCTTATTCCGCGGTTGGCACACCTATTGTCGTGACCTGCGCATCCAGTCCTCGTGTGTGCCACGCCCCCTCATCATCCACGTGTGCTTCCCCGATTGTGCCCAGCTGTTCCCCGTTAATTCGGCTTGTTTAGTGTATATCAGTCCACGTCCTCCTCAGTCTTGTGTCGGTCATTGTCTTAACGTGCCTCGTCGTCTCCCCATTAAACTTACGTTGCCCGTCGTCCTGCCTGCCTGTCTGCCTTGTCTTTGCCCGCTGCTTGCCTGCTCAATCGTACGCTGGACATCACACCTACGACTTCCACATTTGCACCTAAATACCGAAAGATATTATTTTCATGTTCACGAGCCGAAAAAGTTTCTATTAATTTTAAATTGTGTTCTACGTCTGGAATTTCAAGTATTGGTAGTTATAATTCAAGACACTTTTACTTTGATGGTCTGACCCGCGCTACATGTATGGTTACAGAAAATTAATCGACACCCTTTTAACCAATCCGTCCTTCCTCTGTCAATGTCCCTTTATCTCTTTGTGTTTAAGGTGTCCTTCTGGGTCCTTGATGCACCAGAGACGATGGATGCCTTTGTTTGTGCGTGAGGTCATGTACACAAGGACACGCAAAAGCAAAGGCAACTCTTCTGGTTTTTCCATGGTTTTATTTTTGTTCCACTGCAGCATATGTAGATCCTGGTGTGTTCTGCTCTATGAGGCGCAGCAATCGTATCTATACATTCTATACAAAGAGTGGAAACTGTGGATTTAAGGACTTAAAGGTATGCTTTACTGAAATTACATAGAATCTCAAAGAAAACTGCCGAAACAATGTAAGATTCGCACAAGTCTAATCAAACGAAACTGAGCCCAATAGATCGCTCATGAAAAAGACCAACTTGACCCAACGTCACCGTCCATCTGGAAATGGACACGCAACAAAAACAAACTCTCTGATGGAGGACATTCATAAGCTTCTATTGGGCAGCAAGACTGAAAATGCACATTTTTCTCAGTTGAATTCAAATAATTTTAAGCTGCTGAAGAAAACCAGATTGCACACAAGAATCACAGCCCCCCCGCCGTCTTTTCTCTTTCAGTTTTCTGGCCAAAGCACAACACAGACATGTTCTCCCTTGCTTTCAAATGTCTGCAAATTTTAAAATGCTGGGCCAGAAGTTTTATCCCTGCCCATCTGAGCAGGCATTAAGTTGTTGTTGAATTTTGCGTATCAAAATAAATATAAAGAAAACAAAACAAAGTTTTGGGCAGAAATACTAAATGCAATAAAAAGAAATAAATGGCTAATTTACAGATGTATGATCGCAGTGCTATGCAGTGAAAGTAGACTGCCTGTCCCTCCATCCATCCATCTTCACATCCCTCCATCCATCCTTACATCCCTCCATCCATCCATCCTTTCATCCACCCCAGGAAATACAGAAAATGAGCCAAGCATCGCCCCCAAAGGGAGGCTAGTCCACCGCATGGCACATACACACAAAATCATGCTTTTGGACTGTGTTAGGAAACTGGGATCCCAAGAACGAACTCCTGCAAAGAAAGAATGTGCTAATTCCATACACAGAGATACAAAGCAGCACAGATTAGCCTAATACATAAATAAATAACTGATATTAGCTATTCTAAATAGGAAAGATGAAGAGCCGGAATTCACAAAGGGGGAGATTGTGATGTAACTGAATGAAAACAACCTTTGTGTCCCATGCATTTCAAAAGAAAATAAAACTCTTTAAACAGTCCAGAAGATTAACAGAGTGATGAGAGTGTTCTCTAGGTACAGCAATTCCACAAGCAGATCCATGTTCGGTTAAATAAACTCATTCCCTTTGCATTTTCTTCCTTTGTCAGTCAAAGAGTTTAACAGTATTTTTTTTTCTGCCATTCAGTCGAACAAGATGGAGGGGAGCGATCCCATAATTCAGCTGTGTATTGATCTCTGCGGCCCTGGCTTAGCTTACGAGCCATCGGATTTCCCAGGATGGCCAGCCGAGCGGGGTCCTTCCTGTTATCTCGCGCGGCATAATCTTGAAACAAAAGGATATTTTAAAATCCTCCTCGGTTATTGGAATCCCTCAGGCATATGCTGGTTTTACAGCGTCCTAAGCAGTAGCCCAATAGAGCAGGATAAGCGTGTAGTTTATGGCATAAAAAGGGATTGGATTTAGCTGCCACACTTCAGCAGTAAAAGTGAACTGAATCACGCCCACCTCCTGCCCTACCCCCACCCTACCCCCACGCCTGTCTCTCTCCGGAGATTGATCTACATCTGAGAACAGGGGTAAAGTGTCACCTTCTGGATCGACCACCTCAAACCCTGACAGCTGGCTTATTGTAAAACCGGAGCTGTCGATTATCCAAACGTTGTTTTCCCCATGAGCTGAACCGGGTGTAATCAGAGTGCTGATACAGACAACCGGGCTTGTACTGAGATGTAAACTATAGTAGGTTTGCAGGTTTATTGCACATGGGCTCAGCCAGTTACTCAGAGACCCAGACCCATAAATTTAAGGATAGAGCCGCAGACAATAATCTATTAATAAATTTAGAACAGTCTCTATGGTAGCAAACATGACATAGTATGTATCTGATGTGACATCAATATTAATTTGTTTTTTAAACTTTCTGAATGACACTGGACCACTTATCTCAAAGCGCAATACATATAGAACTCATGTAATGCTAATTTGTTTCACGTGTGATTTCATAATTAATTTGAGTTCTTTAACTTACGCTTATACTGTTTGATGTCACCAGACATTCTCTGGGAAAACCATACAGACGTGCTGGGAGCAGTATATACAATGACTATGAATTGAACTAAATTTACTGTTCAACTGCAGTACCTTCTGGGAGCAGAACGTTATAAATGTGTATTTTGCATTAGGACATTAAAATAATAATAAAAGAAAAACGCTAAAATTTATCTCATATCAGTTATCTCAAGTGGTGGAAAGTACTTTATACATTTCCTCGGGGACTTAGATGGACGACAAAGGTTCCTGTCCCAAGCAAGAAGATGCAGGAACCTTATCATCCCCCCAGCAGAACGCTTAGTGCCAGTCTCCAGATACGTGCTGTTATTCCTGCCTTTTCCACGGAGCGTCTGACAGGTTTTCATCGCTCCCACTACTCGGGCAGATATTCAGATTCCGATACTTAAGAAAAAAAACAGTCACATCAAGGTAACAGCTGCTAATGAGCAGGACAAGATACTATGTGTCATCGATATTTTATTAATATATATTAATATATATATATTTATTAATATATATTGTGGCCAATAACTTTTGCAGTGCATATGGAATGCATGGCTTTGACAAAGTTGCGATGTTTCTAGTTTGAAGTTTTGACATTGTGTTCTCTACGTCAAATTCCGGTTAGCTATGGCAGCGTTAACGTTTCATTCTAAATACCATCGACAGACACAATGCCGAGATGTAATGCAGGGAGATGGATGGCCCTTGTCTTCGGTCAGATCGGGTGCCTGGCACCATCTCGCATTTCTCTGGCTCAAACTCGAGCTCACGATCAATAGTGCTCCCTGACGCAGCGTCTGTTAGGGCAGAGATAGCACTGATATCTTCAGGAAGCTGCCCCTCCCTCCGCTTACCTACACACACACACACACACACACACACACACACACACACACACACACACACACAGACACACACACACACACACACACA
>JAABNX020000053.1:14201456-14218286 GCA_015163995.2 Mormyrus lacerda | reverse complement strand
TTCTTTTTAATAAAACGTATGGGCATTGTCTCTGAGTCTGTTCATTTGAATTAAGCTTCAGTGTATTTCAGTGCAGCCTTCATGTAGCCCTGAGGCAATGTCAGTTTCCTCCAGATACTCTGGATTCCTCCCTCAACCCAAAAAGCTAATACCTGCATGCAGCGTTGACAGGGAGATACCCACGTATTTGACTGTGTAGAAGGCATATAATGTGTATATATCCGTACTGTAGATGCACTTCAAAGTTGTGCCTTGCGTTTTACCCAATTGACGAAACCGGTTCGTTACACATATTGGATGGATAGACTATCTGCATTCAAATTAAATATGAAAAAGTACTATTCCTCCCGTTTTCCTTTGCTGAGCTCTGAAATCTGGATCTATCGCTTGTCACTTAAGCGTAGCATTTACCACACTGAATGAAAATAGATATGTGCATTAGAGCCAAAAAAAAGATTTTCAAAAAAATGGATGATTCAGAGATATATATATATATATATATATATATATAAAACACGCTGAAAGTATCTTAAAAGTAAGGAAAAAAGAAAACCTGCTCTGAGGGTATGTTAGTCAGAGCCGTTTATTTATAAAAATCAGTGTTTAGACGATTATGTTTGAAGCTATGACTCATCTCTAGGCTTGAAGAGGGAATTGCAGTTTTCAGGAATTGCAGGTCGCCTCTGACTCCTTCACGCCATCCACTCACCCACAAACTACAACGGATGCCCAGACCGACGGGTCTCATTAAAGTCCAGCTGGAAGCCGTTCAGTGGCCTTTTGTTGCCTCATTACAAGCAATTACAGAAATAAAATGAATAGCCCTCTCATAGCACCGTATACGACACATTTTATGTTTTTGATGGGCGGATAGCTTTAAAAACACAATGTTTCTTCAACGACAAGACAGTATGTTTACAAGACAACATTGTCAACACGTCCCGTGTTCTGATGTTAAACGGCTTAAGGCATTCCTCACACTACCCTTTATCCATGGATATCACAAGAACATGAAAGACTTATTATGTAAGAAACCTTCCCACTGCACAACTGTTCGCACAATTTTAAAAGATATCCTGCAGACTTTTTCTTATACCGCGCGAACAGCACTACGCGCAATTTAGCTACCGTGCAAATGCGGCTTTCTTGGATTTCATATTAAAGTCTCGATTTATGGCCTGACGAGGGCAGAAGCCACAGCTGCTTTATCTGATTGTACGGCCTGCAAAACAGTTTATCACCTTCCCTGCATCTGTCAGCTTGTGGACCGATGGGTTCGATAGGTACGGTTTTTTCGCTTCTCTGGCTCTTAAGGAAGAGTTATAAGGCAGGCTGTGTAAACTCCAGCCAGCTAAATCACTCGACTCAGAATCTAAACTGACTGAGCTGCATATTTATGTGAGTTTGAAAAACTTACAAGGGGGGCGGAGGGTGCAATTCGTCAATCCGTCGCGAATTGGCCCGAGCATTCTCGCGGCCTAGCATTTTAACCGAGTGGCGGGCGCGTTTACACCTGCGCGAGCGTGAGCATGAATATTCACGATATTCGGCGCCGTGCACGTGCACGTGTCTGATTGTGAGCGACGAGCATTCGTCGAAAAGTAAATGCATGCGTGTCCCCCAGCAGTCCCGTGAAGAGCGACTACATGCCCATCTCTCCTCGCTCTGCTCTCCGCTAATCACACAGATTAACAAACCTCACGATTTTCACTGAGCAGGTGTTTTATTACCCGCAAGAGTGTATGATTGAATTAGGTGTAGTAGACTCCCGCTGCGGGGCTGCGTTTAGTGACCTCCTGTTTACACCAGAAGCTTCCTCAGGAAAAAAAAATAAATAATACTGGCCGCAGTATGTCATTTATTTCACCATTATTTCACTTCATCACACACTCGGTTTATAGTACGGTAATGTGCTTTTAATTTACAGCCAGCCCACTGGTTCTCTGCAGATCCAGTTTAATAACCCGTACACGTGTATGCGATTTTCCCCCATTATCTATCATATTTAACCTTTTTCTCCTCAGCCAGCCTACCCACGGCACCTACTCCTCTCCATTTTTCATCTCTCCGGGCCTTTATTTATTTTTAACACTTTCAAACGCTTATAACCACGCTCTGGAAGATCATACCCCTTCATCTGCATCACAAACTTTTTCACCTCTCTCTGCTTGCTGCCAGTAATAGAAATGATTGGGATACGTCTGTGAAGTTTTCAAAAAATAAAGAGAGAAACAGAGGATTTGCTTCACCAAAGGGATGCGATCCAGATTCTTTTGACCTGAGCTTCTTGTACAATAACTGCCAGGCTAATTAAGTTGAACATGAACTGACCGTGGGTAAAAGTGCTTACTAATGTAAATAAATGCATGCACTGTTCTTCAACTGCAGAGCATTAAGGTGCTGATGAGAGTGGTCTCCCTGGTGACCTCAGCTTGTCGTCATCGCCATGAGCCGTGATCCTCCGACCACCATCCTGTTCTGCAGCTCAGTACATGCCCCTGGCGGGCCACAGATATAAGCCCCCTTCCTCAAGCCAATTATCCACTTCTCAGGTCCGTCGGCCTCACTTCATTCCGGGGAACGTGGAGGAAGGAGCTCTGCTTGGGAGAGGAAGAGTCATTATGCCGGGATTGTCGGGATCTGTGTTCCCAGTCACGTCCTGCACATGACTGTCATCTGCAGGTCTTTCTCGGGCTCAGTCCCTGGGGGCAGCAGAGAGCAAAGCAGTTTAGGACACTGACCCATAACCAGCTAAATGCAGGCACAACAGAAAGCTCTGTCTGCTACGTATGAGAGAGAGTCTCGGCCAGTAGCAGTAGAAACCATGGTGAGCGAGTGAGAATAATCACAGTAGACAGCTTTTTAAAGGCCTCTATGGTGGTTCACGGATATCACTGTAGTATCATGCCTCCAGGGCTGGGAGGGGGGAGGAGGGGGGGTCTGTTTTTTGCCTCTGGCTCTGTATGTGGAAATTGCACGCTTTCTCCAAGTTTCTGCTGTTTCCACTTTTCTCCCGCAGTCCAAAAATATGTGGTTACGGGAGCTGCTATCCCTGAATTTCCCGTGACTTTGCAATCATGTGTGTCTATTTGCCTGAAATGGACTGGCAATCTACCCAGGGCGTCCTCTGTCTTGTATCTGTGCAGTGATGCAAACAGTGGTGGGGCCACACAGGCAGTGGTCTCAACTGGAAGCTGATTGGTCCCCACGGTGCTACCTCCCCTGTCATTCACCAATTAAAAACATACCGTGATCCACCCCTCTGTATGAATTATGGTCCCTCCAATTGTGCCCACTCTGACCCTCCAAAGAAAAAGTGGTTATGGAAGAAAGATGGCTAAAAGGTCTTATATTTACAGTCCATACTACATACTAGAATTTCAGGGCATATTTACTGCAGCACATCAATTGCTTTTAAAACGTTTGAGCAGTCCAACACATTTTTTAAAATACTTTTACAGCTTTTGTTGATGTTAAGTACAGTATGTTATGAACTTCTGAACTTTAAACAAAATTAAAAGAGTTTCCTTTCAGTTATTTTTTATTTAATGGTTATGTATTTCAGCTTTTGCGGGGTCCTGATTACCTCTGTCACAGAATCTATCTGTGTGCAACCCGAGAATCTGACACCCTGTAAATCTATTAGAACATAAGAACTTAACAAACTTACAAACGAGAGGAGGCCATTCGGCCCATCAAGCTTGTTTGGGGAGAACTTAATTCATAGTTCAGAGTTGTTAAAATCTTATCTAGCTCTGATTTAAAGGAACCCAGGGTTTTAGCTTCCGCTACACTAGTTGGAAGACTATTCTATACTCTAACTACACGCTGTGTAAAGAAGTACTTCCTCAAATTCATTCCGCGTGCAACCCCAGATTCTGACACCCTGCAAAACCCACACAGCAAAACATGCAATTAAAAGCCCCCCCACCCCCACCAGCCTACATTTAAAAGATGTTATGCTATAATGTAGAATGTATAAATGTTGGTTTACATTTCAAAACTTTTTAATGTATTTTTTATTTTTTTTGCAAACTGAGTCATGAACAGCCCACTCCTTTAAGGCTTAAAACAACAAGTCAGTATGTATGTGACTTTATGAGGTGGGTGTCAGTGGGCGTAAATTCTACTTAAGTTACAGACCTACATGTTTTTATTTGTGGAGTTTTATTTTTATTAGAGCATTAAGAAAGTTACACTCAAACAATGAACTTGTTTATATAACCTTTTATTCTTTGTGCTGAATTACCCCAAATTTACTGGAAGATCAGTACACTCCACGGCCAATTTATTAGGCACCCCTTACATATAACCGGGTACATTTTGTCTCTGGAAGCACTTGAAGGCTTGTGAAGTTTGGAGAAGCCATTTTGCTGACTGCTGTGGTACTGAGCTGTTATTTCCGCAGTTGTGGCCTCCCCATTAGCTCTAACGAGCCCAGCCATCTTCATCGGAACTCTTGTATTAACAAGGTGTTTTCAGCAACAGAGCTGCCATTGATTCGATGTTTTTTTTTTATTTTTTTTTTTAATAAAAAAAATCATTTCATTCTCCGGAAGCTGCGAACACTGGTGCCTGAGACTGTAGGTGGCTGCTTCTGAGACGCTAAAGCCAGCAGGAATCGCACCGCATTCGGAATTAATCAGAAATGCCGGAGATTTAATGCTTCGTGTTCGCCACCCCGTCTTAGAGATAAAAACGCTAAAAATCCCAGGACGGCGGCTGTTTCTGAGATACTGGAAGCACCACGTCTGGTTCATGCAATCACATCACTTTCAAAATCACTTATATCACACATCTTAGTCATTCTGCTGCCTGGCCAGGTGGTGACTGAACCCCCTGACCTGCTCTGCATGCTGCTCCTAGCGCCGTAACCACATGATTCATTATTAGAAGTGGCCATTGCTCGCTTAAGATGGGTATAGAGTGTACAGGTAAGTACACATGGTGGACTGTAACGTTTCCTTTTGGCAAGGTTGAAATACTTATTAATTGATATATTTTGATATATGTGAAAGCTGTTTCAAACACTGTGTGATCCAAAGCACTATTATGAAAACCCAAATGTGTTTATTGACCCACCCCAGCCCTGCCCCCCCCCCCGACTGATGATCTTATGTGGTAAAGATGATAATATATGCGGTGTTAAGGATAGCTACGGAGGACATTAACCTTTAAAGCAGGAGATTGATAAACGCAAAATGCAACAGCACACACTTATCAATGGACATTAATATTGTGTTTGGTGCTCTCTGACCCTTGTGACCGCTTCAATGCGCTGTGAAGGATCTGCCCGTTCATGGGGGGAAAGGAGGTGCTGTTGTGATGCACTGCTCCTTTGTAGGTATTAGGACCCTTCTGGTATATCTTGGCCGTAATTTATGTTACAAATGATCCCAAATTCGTTTGCTTGGCTTGAGGTCAGAATTCCGTGCTAAGCATCTTTCTGTGGTATTTAGACCTCTTTTGCCTGAATAATGTGCTTGCTAGAGAACATGATGAATTTCGCTTTGAATAAGTCAGCCTGACAAATATATTTAAAAATTCATATGTCCCTCTCTTCAGCAGTTTACCCTGTCATTTACCATGGACCATATTGGTATACTGGTTTATTTTATTCCTAACTACATAAGTTTGAGGCTGGGATTTGAAGCCATAACCCACCGAGTGACTGTCACTCTTCTTTATTTTAAAAAAGTCACCCATCTATCCATACACCAACCAGTCATTTAGCATTCAGTATCCCAAGATATGCGAAAATAGTAACAGTTCAAAGATAATAGCAGTCATATTGATAAGCAGATCGAAATTTGGGAGGGCTATCGCCTGGCATTCTTGAGAAATTGCCATAATTTGCAATGAATGCATAATCACGTACCACCGCCTGCTCGTCATAATAATGAAGAGGAACTGAGGTTCCCATTATTATCTCCAGCATTAAACTGTGTGGGAATATGTGTTTCTCTGGCACTCTGACATACTAGCCCCTCTACACACACACAGAGCTAATATAAGACATGCAGTGGAAATGTGCAATATGCAAGAGTAAAACCTTCATCATCATCTATATATATATATATATATATATAAAATATCAGATGGGCCACATGCAAACAGGGAGAATATACAATATATTTCTAATATTTATGTCCTCCAGTGGCTTTTTAGTAACCTTGTGGGTACCACATTCTGAGACTCGTACGGTCATGTGCCCCCCCCCCTCCCCTTTGGGGGCTCATATATTTCCTCTCACTTTTGATGAATAGGCACCTGATCTGTTCCATTTAGCTTGATCAAAGACTCCGGTGTGAGGTACATGAAATGCCCCCTGGGGGGCGCCGCTCACCACTTTAACGCTAAGATCTCAGCGTGGCTCCTGCAGAGGCCCCTGCTCCACCATCTGTCTATCATCTGGGGTCTCGGTGCCCCCCTAGTCCTACAACATGCCCTTCCTTTCGGGCATCACTTTCATTTTTGGCCCAGTTGCCCCTTTAAATCTTTTGATTCTGTCAGGCTCCCACATAAACAGTCATCAGTTCCAGGTACCGCCAGCCAGTCCCTCACCTCCCATTACCGCAGCTTCAGCTCCTCATTGCTTTTCTGACCTCCAGCTTAGCTACTGCTGCATGCTGCGCTAATTCTCAAATGGAGACTTCATTTTACATGGCTAACGATACGTACTGCTGAGTCAATCGAGCGATAGGGTTCAAGGAGCCGGCCGAATGGCAGAACAGGAAGACTTTCTCTGAACAGATTCATACACCTGGGCTTCCAGTTCAGTTGAATTTGTAAGACATTCCTTCCCATTGAGCCGACCGTGTGAATATTTTGTCAGAAGGAGGAAACTACACCACATGGAATAAATGGATTCATTACTTGCCATAAATGATTTCCAGAGGGTAATTTTGCTCGCTACCCGTGCAGCCCGCCCGCCCCCCTTAAACAGAATGCCGGGGGCTGGGGGAGTGGAGGATCCATATCATGTCAAGACTGCAGGTTACCCCCCCCCCCCCAACGCATGGCATTAGATCAATCCATACCCTCCACCCATGCTGTGGTGCATGACTGGGTCCATCACACCAAATTAATCTGTCCACCTGTTCAGTGCTGCGACCGGCTCTGCATGTAAACACATCCGTCAATAGACTTTCCATACTCAAGACCAGAACGTGCACTGAACTGGCTATGCCGGTTTGGGTTAATAACAGATCTTCACTGTAGGAATTAAGTTCAAGTCATTATTTCGGTGGTCAGCAAGATGCGATATAACTGAGACAAAATAACTAAATACATTTTAATGGCAAGCTTTTCATTTACTGGTTTGTCAAGAATGATCTACCAATAAGGGAAGGGTGTTTCATTGTCCATATGATTTTTAAAATGAAATATGAATGATGAAAAATATACAAACTCCATTATAGAGAAAGGATGAAGCCTGAACAAAACCATATTCCAGTCTGTTACACTATCAAACATGCATGGAGTTGTGTACCACAGACAGTTCAGCCGCCAGTTAATCAAATGTCTTTGGACTCATGTAGAATCATGGGGAGAAAAGCAGTGCTGCCTACTGAGTCACAATGTATTATGAACCTTATAATTATTTTAGAAATGCGTCTCAGATGGGTAAAGTCAGTAACGTCCCGTTAGCTATGACTGACTCTCATACAATCCCCAAGGTCGAGAACGCAACGGTGATGTTCTCTTTCAGGGATGTCAGGAGAATGACAAGCCTTTAAACTCATGAGATGTCTTGCACAATCCAACCAAGGGACAGTTCATTGCTGAAAGAGATAACAGAAGCATATTCAAAAGAGTGAGCACTAAAGATTATCGAAACCTGAAATTATGTGGCACAATTGCAGGATTAGAAAAAGCGAAAAAAGAGAGAGAAGGATGGAGAGTGGGAGAGAAACCCTTTCAGGAGCTCTGGAAGCATGAATTGCAGTCAATGTGTCAAGTTGCACAAAAGAATGAAGATTGACGTCTTTCAGAGTGAGAGCTGTTTTTTAACAGTACTTCACTGTTTCTTTTTTTCCCAATTCGAGGATGTCACATGACCTGCCACGACAATGACTCTGTTCCAATACGGTTATTTCATGCCAGAAAACAGGCCTTTGGTGTTTGAATGGCAATACATTGTTTAAAAAACAAAAGTAAATTAAGTATAATTTGGCATCCCTTTCTGGAACCAAGGGGCCTTGTTTTTTTTTAGTACAGATATACAGAAGAAAGTTGCAACACAAACGTAAAATCACAAGCCTGGAAGTCTAAGCTTAGAGTTCTCGCAAGCATCTTGTCTGCTTCCTTCATGGATACAACAATTCCCAATGTTGTGAACTGACCAGTCAATCAATTGCTTAACGACAAAACAAAAGGAGCCTAATTAAATACTGAGTTCAAAAACACAGATAATTAACTGGATAGAACAAATACACCTCCAGTTAAACGTTTCTCTGTTCACTGGTGGTTGCCCCCAGCAACTCGCTAGCAGATGGTCCAGAAAAGAGAAGAATTTCAAACTCTATGAGGGCAGAATGACGGCTGCCGGCTGCCATTTCCCCTGGTGTTCATTTAAAGTGAACAGCACACACTTTCATTCACGAAGTGCAAAACCCCATTGCTTTGAAAATCTAACAGTGCTAGCTTGCACTTGGCCATCTCTGTAAGCGCTAATTAAATATCATAAGTATACAAGGAAATTAATAAATTTCACGGCACTTCATCAAGACTTCCCCAGTGCTTTCCAAATATGGAGGCAATATTTCAAATTTGGAATCGTGCATTTTCGTACCATCAACTTTTTCATAATGCATTATAGAGAACAATTTATATTTAATCCTCAAATTATATTTTATGTATTTAGCAGACAACCCACAACCCTAAGTAGGACAAGCAATTACAGAAAATGGATGGATGGATGGATGGATTTAGCAGATATTCTTTTCCAAAGTGATGCACAGTTGAGAAGGCAATTAAGGCCAAATAATCCTTGCAGTAATTGGGGTTTAGGGGCCTTGTTCAACTGCTGAAATTTAAAATCACCATGGGATTTGAACCAGAAAACTTCTGACAGAGGCCCAGCATCCGAAACCACTGAGGTGCACATCACCTTAGGAGCTGCATTTGCGTTAATGTTTGTAATTTGATGTGATATCTTATTAGATGTGGTGACACAATGGTCAGGCCTTTCACCTCACATCTCTGTGACCAGGGTTTGAGTCTCCACCAAGGCTCTATCACGGGGGTTTCCTTGTGGTACTCAGGTTCCCCCCATGATCCAGAAACATGCTTGGGTGAATTGGAGTTACTCTGTATGAATATGCCCTGCGACGGGCTGCCACCACATCCTGGGTTGTTCCCTGCCTTGTGCCCATAGCTTCTAGGGTAAGTTCTGTGACCCTGAACTGGCAAGAAAGGCACAGAGGATGGGTGGGTGTTATTAAATCACCTAAAAGCATTAAAGTGCTGTTTGGCTACCAGTAATACTGTTTCATAGAGTATCACCTTATCAGGAGATTTTCTAGGGTAATTTGACGGGCAGGTACATTACAAAATCACCTCCTTCTCCAGGTCCGGAGATAATGGGTTTCCGATTGTTTTCATTTTTCCCCCTATTCGCCGTCGATGAAAATAATGTTATGCATGGTAGAGCAATTTCCCTCGTGAAAATGTGCAATGCCAAATAAAATTAACTTTGATCAGATTTAAACATCAGGATTCTGAGAAACGACGGGGAGGGATTGAAGATGCCGTTAAGCCTCCGTCTGGGATTATCATTTCAGAGCGAACCCAGGGGACGTGAAAGGCCCAGAGTCACTCACCTGGCCGGAGTGTCATCGCCACTTACTCACCATCGCTTGGGTATCATGTGTTTCTGCCAGCTATGCAGGAATGTAATGATATTTCAACAGCTATTTAATTTTCACTCTTTTTTTCAACTGATGCTTTCATCCAAAGTGACATGGAGTTGAGAAAGCAGGGTCTGACGGGGGTGGGGGGGGGTGGGGGGGTAAGGGTCTTACTCAGGGGACCCACGGTAAAATCACTGTTCTGACATTAGGATTTGATGTGGCAACCATCCGCTGACAAGCGCTGCCTCCTAACTGCTGCACGACACACTGATTTTGCAAACGGTGGTGTTCGCGAAAGGAAACACAGTCAGGAGAATTAATGGCTGTCACCTTCAGGTCACTGTCTTCATTCAGAGGAGTATCGGCGCTCACGTCGGTGACAGCAAAGCCTATTCGTTGGATAATGTGCCTCTATTAACAGTAATGTGACAATAATGTTTATGCCAGTGTGCATAAACATTCGGTTGTTATTATAGAGATGTCATCAGAAGTGTAATCACTACTAAACACCTGTAGGAAGTCCAGTTCAGGGAAAGGAACAAGGCCACTACTGTAAGTATCTGTACATCAGACGCAGGCTTCTTAATGGCTGTAATGACGTGTGAGTATTTGACAACAAACACAGTGTTTTTACTAAACATATGTTCACATTGGATTGTGCTTAAGGTGCGAAGAAAATGGGGGATTAAGTAAAAATTTATGAGGATCAACACTGGAATGAATGTGCTATCTGTCCACCATGCGGTGACAAAACAGATATCCCATTTGTCCTGGAACAGGTGACATTTTTGATTTCGCCTGGGCTCAGGCCTCGCTCATTAATCACAACAACGAACTCACGGCAGATGGTGGCTTCACGCCGCTCCCAAACTGTCTGGCCGGGCTCGCATTCACACCAGCTTTGTTATTTCATGATTAGCGCGCGGCTCTAAATCTTGATTTAATATATGAGTGTGTGACAGTTTGGCCGTCACTCAGAACGACTGAGTCAACAGTACAGTCCCAGGGAATGTTTTTTTGCAAGACCAATTTCATAAGGCCAGCTACTTGCCTAATGATAAATAACAGATCCTGGGGGGAGGGTCCTGGTTGAATTGTATAAAATGGATGTTTAAATGGATGTGCTGCATCACAAAATATACATAACAGAGGGGAATGTATATATATATATATATACACCTTATGCAATGAATGCTTCACTAATTGATGGCTAACTTTAGCTAACTGAAATTGTCTACCTATAACAATACAATGGTAGCTGCAACTTGTTCCTGAAGTACTTCCATTAGCTATCAGTGGTGGTACTCAATTTTCATACTGAAGTAAAAATACAGATACCACCTCAAAATGTTACTCAAATAACGTTAAGATGTTACTCAAATAACGCTAGCCATAAGTAAAAGTAAGAATTACCTGGTTTTATAAGTATTTAACTATCAAAAGTAAAAAGTACTCTACATATACAAATGTATTAATCTAAGCTACCTACCCCTTAAATTTGAACAATTCCAGAAAATAAAAAAATACAAAGGTACGGTAACAAAATATTTGTGCTTTGTTACTTTACACTTCGATCAGTCAAGGTCACTTTAAAGATGGAAGCAGAGAACAGCACAGTTAGTTGTGTATGAGGTCATTTGTGCTCCATTATTACTGCTTTGGGCAATATTTTAAGTCAAAATCTCTCATAGATCCTGATCGTTTTAAAGGCCTCACTGAATTCTTCTCATAGAATTATGCTTTACAAATTAAGCAATTAATAGCTAAAATTGCATTATATTGTACTTCCATCACTTCCTTAATAAATACGTTAGCAAATTCACCTAGACTGGCCTAAATTAACTGAAATTAAAAACAGATAAAAATTAATTTTAATATCTTATATTTTATTTTGTGCCAGATCTAGCATGTCACATCTCACTCACTGAAAAATCCAGTTTCAACTGAGTCTTTCTAAACATACACAGTTTTTCTGGTTGTAGCTGATGTTCTCTAAATTGTCTTTCTTCGTGAAGTCCTTGATATTTTCAGGGAATAATTTCCCAAAAGGAAATGCAATATTCACATTATTGACTACAATGTGCTTGAAAGTTTGGAAGGGTTTCACAAACGCAGGATTAGATGAATCAACATTTTACTTTTTCTTTGTTGGTAGAAAGCCAACCAAACCCACAACAGTTTGGCGGGGGGGGTGGGCGACTATATTTTTCTGCACTGATAGAATGCTGTGACTTTTAAAAGTCTGTTTGGGGGCTCGTAGGTTTAAAAAAACAAATGGTTTTCACTCTTGCCCATCGGATGTGTTGCATTTAAATGAGAGTCTACCTATCTGGGCTGCCACTGGACATCTGTAAGCCTCTCGGTGTTTGTATACGGAAGCCAGCATAAGGCTCTGTGGTTCAGTGTGTAAGTCCTGGCATAGACAACCTCGGCATCACAAACATAGAACTGTTTAACTTTAATTGACCCATGGTAGTCCCACAAGTTCATTGACATGCGAACCTAGTAAATTAAGATGCCTAGGAAGAATCTTCTATCATTTTGAAGTGAACTCAAAACTCATCTATGTAAAACTATGCATTTTATGTTTAAAGAGCATTTTCTTTTAGCTACTGGGCTGTTTTTTTTTTTTTAAAAAAAAGAATGACAGTTCGGAGATATCAGTTAGATGAAAAACAGCTGAGTGCTGGATGGGATTATGCTCAGATGTGGTAAACAAAGTAAAAGGTTTAGTGTAACTCGGCAGAACCCCGGAGCAGCCCATCTGCAGTCTGCCAACGGGGCTCACCCACCCTACCTGCCTGCGAACTTCGCCCAGGGCAAAGATGCAAATTATCAGCTCATTAAGCTAACTGTGAGAAAAGCACTCCTGGTGTAGGGCAGCTGCTACTGAAGCAAGTGCCTCACCACTCCTGGCTTCTGTTGTCATGGGGAACAACAGGCTGGAATGAGTGATTCAGATCTTCTTTTAGGGGTTAGGGCTCAGTGCCTAGAACTGGTAGGTTCAAGTCCTGTGACTGGCAGAGCATGTTGTGCCCTTGACCAAAGACCTTAAGGTTATACAGGGGATTTTTTTGAGCAGTGTTGTCTGGCAGTGTTGCCTGGCAGTGTTGCTCAGCAGTGTTGCCTGGCAGTGTTGCTCAGCAGTGTTGTTAGGGCACTTTCTCATCAAGAACGGGCAACAAATATCTGTCTGGACAGTTTTGGTCTCGGTGCAATCTCTTACAATCAGAATGCTAGCAGCTGATCATGTGACCAACTTGGAGCTTCAGTGTCCATCCTTCTGGTGTCTGTCTCCAATAGATTTGCTCTGCTCTGATTAGTTGTTGCCAGCTGTCCTTCGCTTTCATTAGTTGCCTTGTCTCACCTGGTTGCCTGTTGCTGGCAATATTGCTCATAAAATTACCCTGTGTATTATCATACACTTGCAAGTCCCACTTGCTCCAGCAGCACTGGATGCCTGTTGACACTGTACTCTGACCTCAAAACTTGCTGTCACATTTACATATGTTTGTGTATCTCACAAGCAAGATAGTTTCCCTGCAGGAATGAATAAAGGATTTCTATTATTAATTATAGATCATAGTTCCTGTTTATGCAGTGTAAAATCTGGTCAGTTCCAAGCAAATGCATCCTAAAGGCCTCATCTCCAAGGTAGCCGGCACCAAAGCCGCGCAGACATGTAAAGGAGACCCACACAGACCCCTGTCCGGCCCGACTCCGACTCAGGCTGCCCTCGGCATGCCGCATGCCCAAGGTTTTGCAGCAAACAAGCTGCAGTTGTGGGATTTTTTAATATACTCCTCAATATGACTATGTGGGTGGAAAATACAAGCAATCGCAGGCCGTGCCTGAGAAAGAAAGTACAGAACAGAGTGCTTTTTTCCTCCTTAATTGTACTTGCATATCTTTTGCATTTATTTTTTCCTAAGTTCAGGGAGACATAATTAAATAATGGTGCTCTTCATATTTTTGAGTAAAGATGGATGATGAGTAAAAGAGCAGCATTGTTCGAGGAGGACGCAAAATCTCAGCTGAAGTGGTGGCCTTTAGCAGAGCAGGTCCAGAAAAAGAATGGGGGTTGAAAAGGTTGCAAAAGGATGAAAGATGAAAGGTAAAAAAAAACAGCCACCGTCACCATGACCAGCACTTAACAAGTGAAGATAATCATGCAATCACAAGCACACCCTTTTACCTTATTTCTAGGAATAACATTTTCATATATTTTACCAAACAGACTCATAATCAATGAATGCGTCATTCGTTCGTTCGTTTGTCCGTCCGCTCGCTCGTTCTTTCGTTTACTTCTGGTGGGGTACGGGGCACAAGACCGGGGACCCCCTGAATGTGATGCTAATCCATCATTAGGCACACACTCATAAACACAGCCAAGCAATATAGACCCCCCCCTCAAAAAAAAAGAAATAAAACCATTATCATCAAAGCAATACAATATAATAAAGTCAGGTTATTCATGGATGATTTGTGTCTGCATACTGATATGGGTGCATCATGATGTGGGATCAGAAGATTGATAGATGTTCCCTATCAGACCAAAAAGTGTGTAGGTTTCAAAGTAGGTCTCTTTACCTGTGTACTGCACACTACATGATTAGTTATACTGCTAGTCAGCAATGGTATCTACAGTCTTTTATTTCACTGAAAGCCCTGGCAGGCTGTGCGGTTAAAACGTTCTTATTTCTCTCTGCTGGCCTTGTTCTGCTCTTAGATGTGTGACAGAGTCAGTCAGGAGACTTATTTAAAACGCCATTTCAGCAGAGACCAGACCCATGCACTCATCTGCCTCCTTCCCATTAGGTTATAATTGCCTTCCCATTGTTTAAAAGGGTGCTTCCTCCACCCGTCGTTGGCAGTAGTCATGTAGGGAGATATTGGGATACTTTAATAAAGATAATATTGTTATAATTTTGATCTTTGTGTTTTATTGTTATTTATGGTTCTGAGCAATAACGTCATCTAGCTAAGAGTCTGGTATCATATTTATTATGCATACACACATATATGTTACTGCATGCTGCTAAACATATGTCTTTCGAGTACCTAGGACTCAATACAGTGTGTACTCTATCAGTAAATACAGAGAGCATAGTGTCTGCTGATATACACACACACGGGATCCAGAGGACTTTAAAGTACTTATACAGTCTGACGGTCATTTCTTACATTTTATTTTTTAGCATATGTGTTTTACCCAAAGCAACATGCATTTATGAGTAAAAGCAGGGTGAGCCAGTCCCTGCAGTAACCGGGAGCTGGGGGCCCATCTGAGGGGCCCGACAGTGAAATGACTGCACTCACCCTGGGACTCGAACTGGTGACCTTCTGATCACAGACAGAGGGTCCCGACACAATGAGCTACAGAACACCTCCCGCACCAGCAGCTATACGTTCAGATTATGGGTGGTAACCGCAGAGCCCCAAGCATCCTGCAGGTCTTTTGCGATGAGATGGAGTCCAGCGCAGGCCTCTGAAGCACCTGCACGCCCGCAGGTCCCTGCTACGCTCCCCCCATCTCCGAAAATGGGTACCAGGGCTGCACTGGGCCCATGTGCTGTTTTCCTTCAGGGTCTAGCCCGAAATTAAGTCGTCCGTTCCGTTAGATGTTGTAAATATCAGCCAGGAAATGGCCGAAATTCATTACAAAGCAATTCCCAGTCATCGGCAACATGAGTCGGTAGAAAAAAAGCGCCAGACTAACGCAGGACAAATCACTCTGCCAGCCAACTTCCTATTACTTTTGACAGCTTTGACAGAATAATTGCCCCCCCCCCCCCAAAAAAAAAAAAAATGTGTTCACGTAGATTAAGTTCGATTTACTGCACTGTGGCAAGACAGAGGGTGAGAGAAACAAGGGAGAAGAGAAGCATGGCATTTAATACTTTTAAATGTATTTTCGTTGGTATGTAGGCCATTGTATCAAAGCAATTTAAACTCACGTCCTGCAAACCTACTGGTATTCAGTTTTGTGTCATTTTAATCAACACCTCTGACTGCTTCACAGTATCTCATCCTGAATCAGCACATTGCTGTTCTTTCTTATTTTAATCAACAGCCTTATAAATTCAGTAGCTTTCATCTTTGCTGCATTATTTAACAACTCCCCCAGTGTATGTTATTTTGATCTACTCAGTTATACTGTTTTTTTTTTTTTATCTCAATACAGTTAAACAACACCCCAGCATTTCTGTAACTTTAATCGACACAGGTCTAATTTTAGTGCAGCTTTAATTAAAAGAGACCAAATGTTTATATATTTTCTTTTACATAGCTATTGTTGCTTTTCGAAGATGCCTCAAAGGCCCCTCTCCCACAAACCACTGGTTTCTGACAGCAGCTAGCATCCCTGTAAACTGCATTTCATCAACTCCATCTCACAGTGAATGAGCAAATTGCTGTAAAAAGATCTGCTTCCAATTACATCCCTATGTAACAAAATATAAGGTAAATTGCACTAATATCCTTCCTCCCTTTATTAATTTGTGGACAAGATTTATTAGACAGTGCAAGGTGTGCATGTGTCATTAGAGCAAATATTTGGGCACCTTGGAAGTGGGTAGCTTTACAGTAGGTAACTGATAAGGAATCCTGTTTATGTTACGGGCTTGCCATTAATGTTTTATTGAGGAAATACTATTGCATGAAAAATGTAATTGTGTAATTGTGTTTTAGTATGAGCTATACTACAGCATTCAGGCTTGGTATTCCCCCTTGGATACATAATGATTGAAATGTAATCTCTCTATTTACATATCTTAAAGTGATCATTGTTACAAGTTTTATACAGAAAGATATTTAGAGATGTACTTTGGTTTAAATGTGTTGCTTTTGATCTTAATCCTGCCACCATTTGTCGAGTTTTGCGAAGCCCTCTATCAAATCCAGATGGACTGTTTATTATCGCCGGAGATTTCAACCACGCAAATCTCAAGTCCGTTCTCCCGAAATTCCACCAGTA
>JAABNX020000053.1:14189146-14201356 GCA_015163995.2 Mormyrus lacerda | reverse complement strand
AGTTAGAATCTTCCCTCTTTTTATATCTACGGTGAGGTAGGAAGATTCGCTACACCTGTCGGGTCCCGCCCCTCCGGACCCGGGGACGTCACACAGATGAACTGTAAGAACTGAATGATTATATTTGTTACTGTGTTTCATCAAAGATATATAGTGTTTAGATTTTGTCTTTCGTTTAAGTGTAAAAACACTGCAAAGCAACAGTCTCACCACCATACATCCTGCTTGGATACTCCATTATCAACTGATTTTCCAAGGAAAAACTCAAGATTACTTTAGAACTTAGATACTAAACGCTTTTTTTCCTGTAACAGTCCTATGATACAGGATTAGCTGTTTTTTTTTTTTTTTTTGGCTGTCATATTACGAAAACATACATTCCACTTCAAGTTACAACCACAAATAAGACAGCCCTCAATGGCCACTTCACATTCAAAATGGAGCACATGCAGGATCACACGTATGTGTGACCCAGTCAATTTCATTAAGTAGTAATGAAACATCATGACTACTATCACTCCCCTCCAGCAATGTGCTGCCCGTTTGGTTATGAAAAGATTTTATGATTGACAATTCCCTCTATTATCTGACCACATGACCTATACCCAGGCCAATAAGACAGTAAGACAAAAATGGTGGCTTTCATCATAATGGAAGAAAGCAATTAAGAAATCAATCTAGGCTAGAAACTGGATATTTAGAGAGATTTTGCAATAAGAACCCAAATAACTGGCCCTACCTTGTTCTTTTGTCTAACACCACCAGATTTCATACAAGAGGTCAAGAGTGATGTCACAGTTAAACCTGGGTTCCTTTAGCCAGTGGTTTCTGGCAGCTATACTAATTCAACAGTAACATAGTACGAAGTAGAGCTGTGAGGAATATTCTTTGAGCTGCTAATTTAGAGTTATGGACTCAGGATTACAGTTAGTTTAATTGTAGCTTTGTTGAATCCAAAGGGCTGCACATTATATTGAAAAGGTGTTAGAGTGCAGCAGGATCCAACTCCACCCGGGATCCCTGAAACATAACCAGAGGTGCAAACAAGGCTTTGCTTCTCAGACAATGCACCTCCTTTAATCCCTAAAATGCTAATTACACTTAATTAAATTTTCTCCCCAATCAATACTATTAAGCTCCCTTTACCATATGGAGTTAAATGGGATGGTGCCAAATATGAAATGCAAAAGGTACTTAAATTAATTGAAGCTCAAGTTCAAAATTCTGGACTTTTATCAGAACTGTTTAGTTATACTTTTCCGTATCTTACTGTACATACTCCAACTCATAATGGTAATATCACCAAGAATAAAACAAAGAAGATTATATGATTTCTGTGTTTTATTATGATCTCCTTTGAAAGGATTGTTTGAAAAATGGGATCCGACTCAAAGCTCCCACAGAGGTGAATGTTGCATCTCTGTGTAACTGATGAAAACAGATCCATCAGTTGAAATATTTAATGGTTGAGGGTGGCAAAGCTAGCAAACAGACTTAATTACCACCTTCTAAATCAGACACACACACTCCTTTGCTACTTGATTTATCTCGGTTCTCCAAAACCCAAAACTTAAATTGTATTATTCAGTCAAGGGAGTCATTATTCATGCGGCAGCACGATGGATTACGTAAATTTCTGGGACAGGAAATACAGGCATTTTTTTTTGTATTCTACTAATTTCTTTTTGAATATGTCTACTGTTTACCCTGTATGTCACTCAGAGGATACATGCATATCTGACATGTCTTTACCAGTCTGCACCTCTCTATGTTCTCTGAATGTTCTTAGAGTTGCACTTTACTTGTTGATTCAAACAGTTGTTCTTAAGCTCTTACTGCGTTAGAGAGGTGTAGTATAGCTATTGATGCGATACTCTGGTATTGCTCTTGTTGGGATATTGTACTGTAGTATAGCTCTTGCTGGGACACTCTGGTATAGCTCTCGTTGGTTTACTCTGGTATAGCTCTCATTGGGTTACTCTGGTATAGCTCTCATTGGGTTACTCTTGTATAACTCTTGCTGGGTTACTCTGGTATAGGTCTTGTTGAGTTACTCTGGTATAGCTCTCATTGGGTTACTTTTGTATAACTCTTGCTGGGTTACTCTGGTATACAGTAGGTCTTGCTGGGTTACTCTGGTATAGCTCTCACTGGGATACTGCTTCCTCTTGTAACTCAGCCTAGTTGTACTTACGATGAGTTCTTGACAGTTTTTTGACAGATTGTTAAGTGCTATTTTCCATACTTGTACATTGCTTTGCCAAAAGTGTCTGCTCAATGTATTGTAGTGTAAATGTAAATTTGTGTTTAACCACCTACAGCAAAAAGTGTACAGTATATAGATTCCAGTTTCACATATTTCTTATAGCAATCAATTCCCTTACCTGCTAGCACTGAGTCATGAATCCAGTCAGACGTCCATAGCAGGGGTAGGAGGTCCTGATCCTGGAGTGTGGGTATCCAGCAGGTTTTACATCCTACCTGATGAGTTACTAGCTGCCTGAGATCAGATGGGGCTCATCAAAAACCAGGTAGGACGGAAATCCTGCCAGAAACCGGCATGAAGGATCAGGGCTGCCTATCCCTTGGACTCAAAATACCGAGCAAATGGACTAAACATGGATTGAAGTTTAGTAGAATGAAATTGCTGCCATATTGTTGTTTAAACTCTTTTATATCGCTATTTATTTATGTTTACATGGAAATAATATAATTTTACTTTCATCTTTATTGGGCATTTGGAGATTTTTGGATATTTTCAGCATGACTGCTTCCCCTGTGAAAACGTGTCACGATGGATGGCAGTAGCCATAAAGCCGTTCTTTGTGGATTCTAATTATGGCTGGATTTAGCTGATGTGGCTCCGTTCCGCGCAGCCTGCGGATTGCCGCTGGGCATGACGCGTGACGGATGCTGCCAAGCCCAGATTTCAGGTCTCTGTGGTGATGCAGTGGATTCGGCATAAGCCAGCAGTGGTACCTACATTTGGACCTCCAGTCAAGCGACTCAACATGTGGGAGCTGAGGGATTCTGTAAAGACGATGGGGTGTGCAGCGCCACCTAGAGGCCCAATGACTAACAGCGCTGATGTCATGCCAGTGCAGAACATCACTGTCTACATCTGGACTGATGTAGATGCTTAAGATTAAAATTCAATGTCAACTATCTAATATCCCTGCATCTGTTTCTGAGCTCTCCTGATTTTTCTCTTATCCCATTGATGTTTACATAGTTGACTATTTAAAAGAGAATTATGGAAATTTCTAGAACATGACTGCAGAAATTTCAATCTTAGCAACAAGCATCTTAAAAATTCTGCAGGCTAGTAGCAGGTAAATCTTAGTTTTTTAAATTAATAGATATTTTCTGTCTGGGTCTTTAGGCTTCTCAAATGAGTGTTTATCGGTGTTGGATTCTTAGATAGGTGTGTGTTACTTGCTCAAATTTTAATTCAGATTTCAGTTCTGAAAGGGTATACTTTCAGTGATGAGTTAGAATGTGGGTCTTTCAAGTGTGCTGATAATCCTGATGACAAGGCTCAATAATTTTGGTGATGTCAATATAGAAGTAAAAGCAAGGAATAGTAAACAAAGAAAGTAATCCAGGCTTCCCCAATGATTCACACAACTGAATGATGCAAGGTGATATTTGTAGTACCCCTTTTTAATTGCAGGTAAACTCTTTGACTAAAAAATTATTTTATAGTTGTTAGCAAGGATGGGAGCATTCCTTGCTGAGTCTGAGTCAAGTCTTGAGTAAAAACATTGCAGTCTGAGTCATTTTGAGTCATTTGCCCTCAAGTCCAAGTCACGTCCAAGTCTTTCCACCATATTTACTGTAAAATCACAGTAATGAAAGCTGTGACTCGAGTCCAAGTCGAGTTGTGAGTCATGCAAATGGAGTGCGCACCTATGTCCTTTTTTACCTTTAGTGATTAAAACTTGCTGCAGCAAAACTGTACCACAGTACATTGTAGGATACATTCTTTATAGGCAGAGATAGGTTAAAAAGAGTCTTCCCTCTATCACAGTTGTCCTTACACAGTTTTTTGCCCTTGTATATGCATGGAGTGATGCATCTTTCCAACAAACCGTCTCAGGAGACCCTGCATTCAGCCTATTGAAATTGCAGACAGCATAGAATTAATACACACTGAAATTATAAATTTAATGGTATGCTGTCCAGAGGGGGACTATAAACTCAGGTCATCTTGAGTCATAGTGTCCAAGTCGGGTCCAAGTCTCAAGTCATTTGCCAAGTTCAAGTCAAGTCCGAGTCTTCAGTTAAGCTGAGTTGAGTCACAAGTCATGAAATTTGTGACTTGCATCTGAGTCAATTCATGAGTCAGTGACTTAAGTCCCCACCTCTAGTTGTTAGCATAGTTTCTAGTTGTTCTGCTATTACAGGTAAAGTGAATTACCAACATTCATGCAAGAAACTTCCTTTAACTGCTCCACTCATGAATGTTTAACAATTCAGTTAGTAACTAGAATTATATTAAACCATATGCTGCAAAAGACGTGAAACAGACACATTAGTTGCTGATGTATTTGTGTAGAGCAATGATACCTATTCACCACATTTTACTGTAAGTATTTTTTAAAGTTTATCGAACAATGGTAATTACTTGACCTGCTAATTTTAGACAGTGACAACAATAATTATAATTTATATAGCACCTTTAATCAACCCAAGGGCTCTTCACAGAGGAAATAACTAGCAAGAAGTAATAATTACAAATAAAAGAAGGAAGAGATAAAACATAAACACAAATAATATGACAGAGACCACAGATTATAACTCTGCAGTATTAGGGAATGGAAACAATGACAATGATCAGGAAAGGACAGGTAGCAGAAAGAGAGAAGAGTGGGACTTGAGTTGAGGTTTGAATAGGGGGAGAGGAGTAGTTACACAGGGGGGTTGGGGGAGGGAATTCCACAGCTTGGGGACAGAGACCTTAAATGGCCAAGCACCCATAGCGGAACGAAGACAACCTAGAACAACCAGAAAGCTGGACTTATTCTCTGCTAATCGACACAACCTGTCTATTAAGCTGGCATTTGCTTGAATACAATGCTCTGCTCAGTATCCTTTGACCAAAAAAGTAAAAAATAAAATGAAGCACATCTGAAGTTTGCTTAAAGCAGAATGATGGAAGATGAGTAGCTCCTACAGACAGACACGGAGGTTATTGCTATGCTACGATCATGGCCCAGACTTCAGTAAGACCAAGCGATTGCTGCAATCTGTTTGTTCTCAGCCCAGCTTCTGATTCCAAAAAGGCTGGTCTGTTACCACCAGCTGTCTGCAGTGCCCTGTTCTTGCCTGTTGGATCTCCCGTTGATCTGCCCGAAAATCTGCATGGTCTGTGATTTAGCTCTGAGGTGCTTTCATGAAAACAAACATGGAATTCAACAATCCAACCTTGCTCCTGACCCGAGTCGCAGGCCATCTAGGTGACACAGTGCTGTTGGATTTTTCATAAGCGGCAGCTCTCTCGAGCTAGTATTCATTTGTCCTGTCCTATCAGGGATCAGGGCCATATTAGGAAACGACCTTCCAGAAAGTTCCATTTTAACTCAGTGGACTGGGAACCATTAAAAAATGCCTTTCATTGCTGTTTCGTTAAGTCCTGTGTGAAACAATTTAGAGTGGCACCAGTTCACCTCATTACTGGAGGGAAAAGAGATGTGAATTTTGTGAAAAATGCATGAAACTGTCCCAGCTTCGCTCCTGTGTTGCTGTGGCACATCCACACACCAGCTGTCTTTATGAGATTTTTTCTCGGCATAAAATAATATTTCACTTTCCCTCAGAGGTAGGTCTTGAAGTTTGGGTCACCAGACTGGGCGTTAAGCGGTAGCTAATGGAGCCGATCTTCATTTCTTCTCTGGAAAATGAACCACTGGAACGGCCCATTATCCCAGCAACGGAGGGGAGCTGGGAGTCCTATCCACCGTGATGAGGTGTGGGATTGAGTCAAAGATGGCTTTATTATAAGTTCTACGTTTTAAAACTGAGTGACTGAGTATATATCAACCATTTTGTGATGTCAATTAGGGCAAAGGATCCCTGATATTCAGAGAAGACTGTGGAAGCTGAGTTCATTCTTGCTGCTTCGGTTTATTTAATGCAGCTGGCAAACGAAGCTGTTCTTCCACCAATATGCTTCATTATCTTCACAGCAAACTCCAACGACACATAATCATAAGTTTGGCTCAGTTGGGCAGAAAGGAAATTAGGAAACAACAGAATAAATTCATAGGGGGAAGCGAAAATTCTGTAGATTTTGCCTGGAATTGCTACTTTTTGCCGCACTGTATCTCAAAACTGACAGCCAGAGATTGAGTATGTTGAGCTGAATGGTGGAAATCAAAGGGCAAACTAAATGTCACTAATCTTTGCATCCCGTACCGCAATGGAGAAAAATATATTCATCACATAAACAAACACCAATCACCGTAAATGTCACTGGTGGCCAGCGATGTTCCCATTTACCGCTTGTATTTTTTGGACGGGTGTAGTGCTGGAATTAGCCATGTTTGTTATGCTGGTAATGGTGTTGGCATCTGCGGGAAAGCCAGTTAATGCAATGAGGCTGGATCTTCCAGTGGACATCTATAATAGTCTCAGGAATTTGTCAGATGACCTGACAGCCAAGACGGATGTGGCCACAGTGTGGAGCTGTGAATCTGCTCCACCTGTAACGGTATAACCTCCGACGGCCTGACCCTGTGACCTCAGCACCATATGTTCAGCTGTGGGCTGGATTGCCAGTGCAATCTAAGATGACAGGCTGGAAAATGTAAACAAATCTAATTATGAACCATAGCGGAAAGCAGCAGGGTGTGCAGTGCACCCGAAACTGGGCCTGCCACCAGAAGTGTCTAACCATTGTCCTTGAGTGAAGCATTTAGCCTGAACACCTTCTGGAGACTCCTCCAGCTCTGTGGATGACAGCAGCGTGGAACATTAAGCCTCTAGCTAATTGTGACTGTGAGTGAAGTAAAAGCACCATCTAAGCAGCTATGTATAACCGGAGGGATGAGCATTAGCGGTGAGAGCAGAGCAGGGCGGATATTAGTCACCGTGACACGTCTGACGCGGTTTCTGCTTGTCAATACGGTGCTCAGACATGCACTTCTCAACGTCTAGACTGGCAGCTGTACGACAGGCAGAATGAAAACATGGAAAGGCAAAGGAGGGGCTTGCAGCAGATCCACGGAGTCAGATTCTCCACCTCTTAAGAGTCGCCTGACTCCAGACGCTTGCGGCATGGGATATACTCACTGCACTCCCCAGTGTTTGCCTCATGGGGTGGGGCTATCTCCCCAAAGTGACCACCATGCCCCCCCCTCATAAGTCACCCAAAGATGCTGGAAAAGAACAATTATAACATATTGTGTGAGCATAGCAGATGTGCCTTTGTTTTCTGGGGTCTGCTGATGCTTGACAACTGTTACTGTCACCCCCCCCCACACACACACACACACACACACACACACTGGCATCCTGGTAACACCACTGCTTCACCCCCATGACCCCACCCCATCAGAAATGTTCTGGTGCCGAATCCAGCCCCCCCTAGGTAGTGAGGCCTACTTGGGAAATGAAGGTCCTTAGTAATCAGGATTATCAAGGGGCGACAAGGTCGTAGTGCCAGGTGCCCGGCCCTCACCTTGGGATGTGTGCAGCATTGGGACAAGAGCTCTCCGCCAGTCTGCTCTCCCGCCTCTGTTCCAGTATTTAGAAGCGATCTGGGGTTTGGGGGGCCGAGGTCGGTGCCCGCAGTGGGTGCTAATGAACCTGTTAGCATTTGGATGCGAGCGGCGGCTGATATGGGAGGGAGGTAGAGGCAGCACAAAAGCTTTCATCTCCACCGTTCACATTCATTGCGGCAGAATTGATCAAAAAGAAGAGATTTTTTTGGTATTATTTAGTTTTTTTTTTGTCATTTACTGCTTTTGGTGCAGTGAAAAACAGCCAAAGTGGTTCCTATTTTGGCAGCTATGGGGCAGTTCTGTGGACAGCTGGGTTGCCCCGAGGCTGTGGCAGCCAGCCGCTCCGGCCCTTTAAGTGACGCCTTCGCTCATTACACCTTTGTTCTCGCCAGTTGCCTCCACAATCTGCCTGTCGCCAGCCCGGGCTTTGATCTCCAACGTGATTCATGTTGTCGCAACGCAGACAACGGTAACGAGATCTGAACCAAGGCGCTGTGGCCATTATCTCTGTGGCACTGTGCAAGGGCCCGACCAGAGGATCCCAGAGGAAGCGATGTGAATTTCGTGATGCCGAGAAAATGCATAAAATGATGCTCTATTCACCATTTTATTCACCATTTGCACCAGCACGTCAGAATGCTTCTATTCGCATATCCCATCATGTTGCTTGAGGCGCACACACACACACAAAAAAACACAAATAATGTAATATAATATGTTATACTGTATATGTAACACTTTACTTGAGGGGGCACAAATCCACAGTAGTTACTCAGTGAACAAATATAGTCGCTACATGAGATAAAACATGCATCATGATTCGTTAATGATGACAGAGATCAGTATGTAATCATACTGTTGTGTTATCACCAGTTCCTTCAGTAGTTCCTTCACTAGTTCACAAAGTTAACAGACTTAGTAAGTGCTTGACATAAATGTGTGTCACTATTCATTTAGGATGAACAAACATGAAATCAATTAATGCATAAGTACAGTAATGGCACATATTAGCAATACTACATTATTTGTGCCGCTTCAAGTGAAATGTTACCGCTCATATTGTATGTGTGTCTGTGTGTGTGAGTGACGGAGAAACAGCAAAGCTTGTGCCCTAAGTACAGGGCAGTCATTTATCCAGCACCTCTAGAGGATTTCAGGGGAGTCAAGGGGCTTGCTTAAGGTTCTATGGAGATGTAACTATTCTGAGAAGGATGGGATTCAAACTGGCAACCTTCTGATGACACAGAGGCCTAACCCACAAAGCCACATACCACCCCTGTAGGAGTATGCATACGAATTATAATACAGCTTTAGCCCTCATACAAGCTGCCTAGCTCTCACTGGGCTCAAGATGGTGGGTAATATGGGTAATCCAGGGCACTGTGACATATTACCTGCTTTGATTTCTAAACACGTCTTAAACAAATAAAACACATGGAGTAATTATCTCCATTGCAGACAGTTTGACAATCACTAAAACACTGAATGGCTTTATACGTAATTACACAAATATTCAGAGGCTTAAGGGTTATCATTTAGATTGGAATACAAGAATCATTGCTTAGAAACCTTAAGAATCCCAAATGAAGATATTAAGTATATTAAAAAGGCTTAGTCCATTTTCAAAGCATATGTTTTGGATTAGGGTTAAGTTGTCATCTGTGCATTACTAAATTCTCCTTGTATCTAGAGCTTAAGTGCTGTTTGTTAAGAAAAAGACTTACTGTGTCAGCATAAATTTTAGGCCTTTTAACTTACGCTGCATACAGCATTTATGAAAAATGAAATACAATAGCACCCCCCCCCAAAAAAAAAAGAATAAAAAAAATAAAGAACTGAGGGTACTTAAATCATGCCGTTAGAGGGCAATGCGCCACATTCGGACAGCACTACAAAGACGAGGTGGGTCAGAACTCTCAGTTATTACCGTGCATTAAAACTTTCCTATGCACTTTCTGCACTTTTGTAGTTTGCCCAGTACAAATGCCTCATGATTATCCTGCACAAGTGAATTCTTGGAAATGATCACCGGCATGTTAGTCATCACAGAGAGACAGTCTTTTTAAGTTTTATTTATCACCTTTTTTTTGAAGGCGAATAAATTATGAATGTGACTTTACATAACAGTGAAGTTAGTGGGAGGCAGTAGCGGATTGCTGGAATCGCAGCCATGCATATTGTGATTGTTACCAGAACTTGATTCATTTTACTACGTTTCTTCAGAACTCAGTGGAATTAGCCCAGTGCTCATGCTGCGTCTTTACTTTCTAGGTCAACATGAAGACCTGGTACTTAGCAGATGGATTTCTACACCATATGAGGCTTTTTCTCCAAACCATTCAGCCTCTGTGTTCATGGACCATCACATATAGGAGTCAGTGACATCTAAGTTCGAAGATAAACCAGATTCTCACTGCAGTACATTAACTTCCACACACATCCAGCAGATATTGGCGCGGCAGCGCAGTGGTTAGCAGGCATGGATTGATCTAGAAGAAATTTGAAGGTCTCATATAAGACCTAATGTGTGTTTTTTCAATAACAAAAATCAAGTTGCAGATATTTCTGTAAAATTGACAAAAATCATTGAACCTTTCAACACGGAACACTGCTTTTTCAGTATGGCAGTATTTAGTACGTATCCTCACTATTATAAAAGATATTAGCATATTAGCATTATGCCTGCATCCGTCAATCCATCCAGCCATATTTTAGCTGCTTATCCAGGGACATTAGCATGGTGATAATCCTAAAATATGCTTCAGAAAATAGATAAGTAATTACTGAATATGTTATGTTGGTATTGTGAATTGTAATTTTCTGAAGAGAATTCAGACCAATTGCTCCCGCAACATTTATGAACGTACAGGATCTCACACTTTTAATTAGTAAAGTCTCCACACCATTGGCATAAATTCAATGCATAATTCATAGAAAATGAGAAACGTTATGAGGAATTAGGAGATCTTAGCTTTGTTAATCATCCATAGTTTTAAAATGTGAAAAAATACAGCATAATTGCTTAATTCTGTATTATTATGCAGATGTCTCCGCACAGCGTTGCCGGAACTTTAGTGGTCACAGGAATGGTCATTGTAACTATGAACTACTAGCTTAGACATTGTCATCTTCGTCATCTTCATCATCATCATCAACAACAATAACAAGATCCACAGCGGGGTGGTATGGTGATGCTATGATTAGCACCGCTGCCTCACTCCTTTGGGACCTGGGTCTCCATCATGGCTCCACGTATATGGAGTTTGCATGTTCTTCCCATGTTCTCATGGAGTTTCCTCTGCAGTACCCATGTCAGTTAATGGTGTGTGATTGTGCCTTGTGATGGGTTGGTGCCCCATCTTGGGCTGATCCCTGCTTTGTACCCATTGGCTCTGGACTCCTGCGACCCTGAATAGGACAAGCAGTTACAGAGGATGTATGGATGTAAATCCATAGAGGGGTAACGCTCTACTTAAGGGAACACAAATACTTACAGTAGTAGTTACTCAGTAACTACTGAAGAACAAATACACTCGTAATAATTGTATATATTGTAAAATGTATTACCTTCTTACCTCCACAATTTGCATTAACTACTAGGTGCTACATCTGTGTGTGTGTATTAGGTTTATATTACATTGTGATACAGTATGATAAAAACATTTTATTTTTACATCGTCTGGACCATTTTTCAGGTCTTCACAAAGATGGTTAAGGTGAAGGCTGAGTAGGGGTTAGGGTCATCATGTTGGGATTGCAGTTTTCCCCAAGGAAATGAATGGAGAGTCCCCACAAATGTATAATTACAAACCTGGCTGTGAGCGTGCATATGCGTGTGCGGCATCGAGCTGCCGGACACATTCACGCCGCGTCACAGCACGCAGTATCACCAGTGTCACTCCCGCTCCACGTGAGTATGGTGCTGCTCACGCCACCGCTGAGCTAATAACGCACTCTGCAGCCATCCCTACACAGATGCTGATGGGGGCAACAGCTGTCACAAGCACAGCCAACAGGAGAGAGAGAGATGCGGGCCGGGGAGGGTATGCACCAAGGCGATCTGACTAAACAATGGAACGTGTCAGTTTATCATGGATACAATTATACCCCACGTATATAGAACAGTGTGTGGGCTGAACAGATAAAGTGCTCGTGTCCGTTTTTGATAATCAATTTCAGTGCAGTGGGCAGGCAATGACCAGACAAAAGTTTTTTTTTTATAAACAGTTCCAATTGTCTTCTGTTAATTCTCACACATTGGTTCACCCAGTTTGGGCCACATTCATTGTGGACCGTCCAAGGCGCCCCTTAGTGTCATGCGTGCCACATAATTACCAGACCAATGCCCCTGGCACTGAAGCCCCATTCTGCAAAATAGCTTATGTGCTCATTGTGTACTAGTGTGTGTCGCCAAGCCTCTGACACCGTGACTCACTGGGCGTTGGAGGAAGTGACACCGCGGCCGGGGGGGGGGGGGGGGGGGGAA
>JAABNX020000053.1:14175512-14189119 GCA_015163995.2 Mormyrus lacerda | reverse complement strand
GGCGAGAAGATGAAGGATATCGACGAGGCACAGACCTGCGAACACTTATCTCAGGAAGAGGCCTCTGGGCTGCAGTCGGGCACAGAACTTATCACACAAAGCCTTTAAAAAACCTAACTTTCAGTGTCTCTTTTGGGATTCTAGAATAAAAACAAGCTGAACTGGAGCAACAACAGCACCACAGAAGTCCAGTATCAGTACCTATATCCAACACTCACAAAAGTAATCCATTACAGACAGAGGTGGAAAGTTCGGGTCCAGAAAGTAGAAATTCAGACCGAGGTTTTGTTTCAACCAACCAGTTGAGTATAGAGAATCACAGTCATAGAGTACATAAACTGGTTGGTTGAAACAAAGCCTTGGAGCTGAATTTTCCTCCTCTCTCTGTAATTGATTACTTTTGTAAGTAACTTCCCCAGCACTGCCAGCCCTCCAACATGAATCTGGAGAACCTCTACAAAGAAATTCTAATTATCTAATGATTTATTGTAAGGTGCAGAGTGGTATCATAATCTTACATTTTGCAAACTATCTGTCTGCTGTTTGGTGCTGGGTCACTGCTGGTGGTCACTGTTTATATGTTTAGTGCTTTACTGAATTCCATCCATCCATTATCACACATCCAGTACTGGCATGGGCAGGATTTAAATACAGACGAAGCCCAGCACCGCCTGCTTCTGTCCAAATCACACCTTGCCGGGGCGCAACTCTGCCTAGTACAATGTTAAAGTTTTTTCTTAATGTCCCAAATTGTCATTAATTGCTCTGACCAGACATTTCTCTAGTGAGTGAGATATTCCTACATGCCACCTTGATTTCTGTTCTCTGTTTTTGTGTTTTGAATTATTTCACTTACCGTACTCCAGCCAAATCTTCACTTCCGCTAGAGGTATGATGTAAGAAGCAATCCGTGAATAACTTGATATTAATGGATTTTCACAGGGACATTACAAATGAATGAGCAAAAATACTACTTGCGGTAATAAGCCATTTTCATACATTATTAATTTTCACTTACATGTTGTTTAAAAATACTGTTTAACCATGTGATAAGTGCAATAATCATGTCAAATATATAAAAAAAATTTGAATAACTTTTTTATAGTTTATTCTGTATTTTTTTAATGATAGCTCAATATGCCAACTAATGAACATACTGCATTTTTAAGATCGTGATCATAAATACGTATGATAGCCAATAAACTAATATACAGGGAAGCTCATTCAGGACCCCCCCCCCCCCCACCCTTCCATCCAGTGAGTCCCGTTCCCGGTGCATTCTGGGAGAGGATCCTCCTCTCATTGATTTATATCGTTAATCATATGTGCTCATTATTATCCAGTAAGTAAAAGTCATTTTTCTCGTGGCTATTACGTTTAATACATAATTATTAAAATATTCATGAACTATTCTCATCTTTTCAGAAACATGCTGTTCAGCCCCATATATGGCAAACTGCACGCGAGTAGAAGCAGCGCGTAATACCGGGTCTTACTGGGAAATGCACTTCGGCTTATTATGTCGCGTGCTTGCCCTCGAGGCCGCGCGATCGCAGGAGGAAGTATGACGTTGGATTAGCTGTATTCTCACAGGCAGAGCCCTTCACAACATTTGTTTAAAAGTGCGCTGTCAGAGCTTGCTGCTTATAATGGATCCGGGCCGTGACAGCTTCGCCCGAGCTGACACCGATCGCTCTCTTCTCCCGCTCCTACATAATCATCTGCGGAAATGTCAGTCTCTCGGCTTATGCCTCGCTCTTTCCGCTCCTGCCCCTCGTGCTCCGTTCCTACTTCGGCGTGCCCTTCATAAACACGCTCGCCACGTACACGTAGCCTCCGGTATTGCTGAATTTTGTGGAAAAGTTTCTCCGTAAATTACACTTCCCACGCCAGGCAGAATGAGCCGCGGTAACGCTAGAGGGCTCACGTGTGTCGTGGATCGCTGAAGGAAGGCATGAGGAATCCATCTGGGGGGGGTCCCAGGGCAGCGTGAGGCTGATCGCTTCTGTCGTCATTATTTATGGTTCTCCGCCGTACAGTAATATTCACTGCGGATGGATGTGAGTGTTTCGCAGACATGACAGGATTCGTGCCGTTATATGTGCAAGGGTCCACCAGGAACATCTTCATGGGAAGATACACTGCGATGTACATACATTCTATTCTTCAAATCTTAAAACATTCATGGATCACAGATGTGCATGTGACTTATTACATTAATATCATAGTTGTTTATTTCTTTATCCATCTGTAATGTTAGATGTTTTATTGAAACAATTTAGGCTAATTACCCTTCTCGAGGGTCTGACTCAATGTCTGCCAGCCTGTGTTTCTGACACCTATGAGATCTGCTGCCCAGTTGTGCTAACTCCTGATTGATAGAAGGCAAATAAAGCAAGCCGGCTGTAATTCCGTTAGGCACCTGAGCAGATCTCCCTTGGGGGATGGGGGAGTGCTGACGGCGCCCCCTCTAGCATGATGTATGCTAGCACAGGAGTTTTCTGTTGTAGCGGAATGGCACCATACCTCCACAGCCCCTTCACCTCCTGCCCCCCCAGCACCCTCTATTAAAGCGTAGTTGGGGCCACAATGACCTCATTTACACATGTGTCTAAGGGGGAAAGATCTTATTTTATTATTTTTACAAGGGTATGGATGCCACCCCCTCCCATTGACAATTTTTACCCCTCACCCCCCAGTAGACAGGTGACCCTGCTAGGACAGCATCGGGGTACCTCTACTGTCCTTTTTTATCCTTCCCATTCCCTTGCGTGAGGACCTTTACCCCCCCCCCCCCCCAAAAGCAAGACCTTTGCCCCCCCGATCTTCCTCACATCCCATAATCTCCTGAGATTTGCCTGTCTTGCTTCCTCATACCACAATGGCAGCATACTTTGAATCCTGTCGATACTGCATGTTTTTACACTACAGCCTTTGCCAGAGCTCTTAAACATCGCTGTTTGCTGTTACAAGCGAAAGAAAAATCAAAGGAGAACTTGATTTGATTTAATAATAAAATCTGGATCCTTTTGGTGAGGGGGAAACATTTTATTTTTACTTATCTGATGCTGGAGACGTCTGCAGAACTGTTTATAAATTTCCCAGTAAGAAAGCTCACTGAAAATGATCAGATTAAGGATTTTTTTTACTCGGTACAACAGCAGCGACCTGCTGGGGGGATTTGAATGGTCACATGTCCAGGTGGTGATGACGGCACCATCCAGCCACCCTCATTCGCAGGCAGACATACGGACGGCTGGGTCTGCCAGGTCCCCAGCCACGTGGCCTGGCTGTGGGGGGGGGGGGGGCAACAGCGTCTAGCAATGGGTGCTTGTCGGTTCTGGAATGGGGAAAACCTTTTAGACACTACAATTTCTTTATTAATTCATAGCCCTATGGGTTTCTACAGAGATAATACCTGACACAAAGATGGCGAGGGGGGTGGTTAGTGGCGGTGGGGACTCGTGAAAGTGTCATGACAACCTGCAGATTACATCATCACAGACACTTTCATCCAAAGGAATGTCCAATAAAAGTCAGAGTCAGCCGGTCCCAGCAGCTACTGGGATTAAGGGCCTTGCTCAGGGGCCCCGACATCAAAATCACGCTTCCCAATCTGGGACTGAACTAGTGACCTTCCAACCACAGACACAGCTACCCAACCCTCTGTCCCACACACCAGCCGCGAAATCCTACAACTGCAATAGAACTCGAACCTCCAACATATTACCTTTGTTTTCATACCTATACATTATACAATACAGGCAGCCGCCAGGTCCTGAATATGCCCCGTTATTATACAGTAGTAATAAAAGTAGCGACACACAGTTCTGTACCTGGAGTCAACGAATCGCTGAAGCTGCGCAATGATTTTGTTAGCATCAGCCATTGTATTTAACTCAAATCTTTAATATAATAGCTGCTATCGCAGTCCGTTGACAAGTACTGTAGGAGTTTTCTGTAAGACAGACATTGGTAACCGAGGGACTGCCTGAATTAGTTTTACAGTCACTACTTACCACAATATGGTGAACATTAGAATCGATCCAAAAGTCTTTATGCTCATGTTCAATGGGGAAAGGTATATTTATTAATGCAGGATTTTGTCCCTTGTGTTAAGTATTATCTTTTTAAGACTATAGTCGATTCATCTTTCTGTTTATTTAGAACATTAAAATCATGTCACCACCACCGAAAGATGAGCCTTACGTCTTTAGCCTAGAAATCTTATAGTGGGAAATTATTTTTGTCAACCACAGGCAGTTCAGCGGCATTTAATATTATATATAATGCAGGCATTGTCTTATATCAAGCTCTACAGAGGCAAGCTCTCTATTTCTGCACTACTAATCATATATTCGGTACTTTTTGTTTATAATCTGACTTATTGATTTTGAAATGCTTTTTATATCATTTATTGCTCATAAGGCAATCTTAAGGGAAATACTTCAGTCAACACGATAATTTGCGGTGTCCCTCCTGAGCAGCAGAAAGAGCCTCAAGTGGGAAAACCGCCTCGTGTTCCTGCCCCTTCTGCACCACCTCTGCTTGACCTTCTCATCCCAAAATGTATTAAACATGCCGAAGCCCATTGAGCATAGCTTTCCACGGATCCTATTACGGAGGAATCCGAAAGCTATCCGTCTGAGATTGTTTCACATCTGCTGTCCTTGGATATTTATCACTGCTGGAGTACGGTTAGTCAGCCCCCACTTGGGCCGAATGAAAACAGCATTGATTTCCTATAGGGACTCGCAACCAAGCTGGGCTCAGTGTTGGGGGAGGCTCCGCGGCTTGATTGACCAGTTGGGAGGATCATTTCCAGGGTATGGAGATTGCGGAAATGAACTCGCCGAGGTGAGAACCTTCTCATCTGCCTCTGGGAAGGCGCTACGGACTCTTTGGAACCCTCCACCCCAACGGCGGAACCGGCCCGTTCGCTTAGCATCTCTGGAAGCTGCTGTCCACAGTGATCCCTCGCGCTCAGCTCCAGATCTTCTGTTGCGATTCGGCCAGACCTGAGCATGTCAGATAAACACATGCTTCTTTTCCCCAGGATCCAAAACTGATCCTCGATCAGGGGCATGCACAGGGGCACTGGCCCCAGCTGAAAGCTGATTGGCCCTCATAGTGCCCCCTCCCCGGTCACTGACTGATTCTCAACACACCATTGACTAATGTCAAGGCTGGCCCTTCTGTATGCCTTCCACCTTAAAAATCCCAGAATCGCCCCTGTCCTTCATCCAAACCCTTAATCCTAATTCCCTTTCTCATCCACTGGTTCAAGCACGAACTCAGCACCCATAGGTTAATTATAGGGTCACTTCCTCGTGTTTATCAAGGGAAACACCGCTTTGGGTTAATTACACATGTCAGGGCAGAGGTAAAATCTTCTCTGCTTCTCCACGAAGTCAGATGTAATTAGTCTCATTTGCAGTAAGACTCGTCATGTGGGTTTGCATAAACAGAACACTCTGCACAACAGCAAATAGCTGTGGGTCAAAGGTGTCTGCACACATTGTTAGTGTTGCATGTGAAGATGCAGAGCGCTCACCAGAAGTAAACTCTGATGTTCTCCTGAGCTGAGACATTAACGATGAGGGCAAATGATTGCTCTGCTCATTTTGTAACTCCGTGAATATTACTCTGACTGTAAAGTGTCTTTCATATGCATCTATGAAACCTAAACATTGAATGATCTTGTGCTGCATATAATTTTCAAAGACAATTTGAGGGGCAGTTGGTATTACTATGCTATTGCTTACATTTTTCAACTAAAACAGATGACAACATTCCAGTTCTATAAAGAAATTAACTTTTAGATATATTCCTAGAGCCCGGTCAGATAAAGATCCATAAAGCTAAATGAGCCTGAACAGGATCCAGGCCAAATTGATCAGAAATCGCCGCAGACCAGTCCACTGAGCCACTTACCAGGGACACTTTCCGCACTTACCTTGCAAATACAGGCCAGATTTGGTGACATTCAATGTAAACCTGGGCCATATATGGCCTGTTTCAGATCCAGAAAGCGGATTCGGACCAGTATTGGGTCAGATCCGGTTTAAGGATCTGCGGCGATGTCTGAACAACATCAAGAATCACACCCGGATCCTATTGAGACCCAGCTCCCTATGTGGGGAAACAATTTAAAGGATATTCTCTGCCCCCCGTCCCCCCCAAAAAAACATTTAATATTTTTATATTCTTTTTTCAGCTGTTTGACTTTCAAAAACAAAAGAACCTCAGGCACTTAACTATACAGTATAAGCTCATATAGAACTCCATAATGCCAATGATTCCTAGGTTGCAAGCTGCATTTGAGACCAAACTGAAAGACTGATGGAAAATGAACATCACGACAGCGTAAGGAAAAACATGGCAAGATGGCAACATGTTGAGAATGGTTAGAAAAAAATGCCCCCATCTTGTTTTATTGTTTTTTTTTTTCTCTCAGGAAGCTGAAACCCAGTAGGGCTCCAACCTGATGGAGCTGAAAATGGTCATTAAACATATGAGCATCAGAGCAGCGAGTTCAGGTAATGGCTCCTCTCAAACCGGCATATCCATCATTAGATAGAGACCATTTGAAATGGGATTATCAATGATATTACTCCGGGCTTTTAATGGCCACAGCATGCAGGAGAAAAATACATATTAACAAAAAGACATTGCTCCTCGTTTGCGTCCTCCCCAGCTGGCAATGTAAATATGCCCAGGTGCCCTGTTTCAGGTTGAGATCTTGTACATATAAGCATATTTTCATATTTATGGACCCATTTTCGACAACCACTTATCCCACTTTACAGCAGGGGTTACAGAGTTGACCAGTGCATTGCGGGGCGTCCAGACACAAACGTGTCCTTCACACAGACAGATACGGGTGACTTCAAGTCAACCATCCACCTAAACTGCAGGGGGAAATATATCCAAATGTAGGAGAAACCCTACAAACGTCCAGGTGACAACGGATATACACCCTGGAAGCGCAGTATGAAAATGACTACAGGCGAGCCCCTTACAGACACAGCAGATATATTTATTTTCCGTGGGACCTTTTACGTTTGTTTAAAGGACATCTGGCTCCATGAATTGTGTGGAGAAGCAGCCGCCGTGCCAAGGAACAGTTTTTACTGAGTACAAACATGTTGACGTGAGATTAGAGCACATTGCTCACGGAGAATTATTGAGATTGTAAAAATGTCTCCGTGTTTGTTAGGCTGAGGGAGGAGCCTAGTGGCTGAGGGAGGAGCCTAGAGGATGAGGGAGGAGCCTAGAGGAGCTGGACATAGAAGTTTTACAGCTTTGAATGAACTGTTTCATCAGCAGTGCAGTCTGATGATGACAGAACACTTTATTCCATTTTATTTAACTTGTTAAATATAGCTTGCAATCTCAAATGAAGCAAAACCTCGACTTCTTAAATGTTGCTGAGGTTATTATCTGTATCTCTATGTTACCTGTATCTTTATCTGAGAGAGACCAGGGGTGGAATATATACAAGCTTTTGTACTCATTGATTCTTTATACTTTGAATCTTAACTTCTTGCTCTGTCGCTCTTATTCTGGGATCAGCTAGACACAATAAGTGATGCAAAACCATCTACCATTTTGTAACTGTTCATCTCTCCACCCTTAATCCCAAAGTGACAGCTCATCTAAAACTGGCCAGTCTTCACAAAATCGGACACAAAGGATAAAAGTATGAATCATAGAAGCTACAGAGAACCATTTACAATATGAATCAAAACAGTAATTGGCTCTTCTTGTGGTTTCTTGTTGTCCGCAAGGACTATGTACAGAGTCTATTGTCAAAACAGCTACATCCAACTGGAATGAATCACCATTGTAGTCGTGCTAAAATAACTTGGCCACGTTTGACGGGATGAAGCAATGAAAACTTTTCAGTAATAAATATTAATGTGCGTCTGATCTGATAGCAACATCAGTGACATCTGGCAATTTAAAGTCTGGGGAATGCAAAAGGCCATTTAATTTGTCATTGCCATAAAGGTGCTGTTAATTTCTGCATAACTGTACAGTATATAAATCACCAAGGCAGGATTTAAGGAAGGTGGCTTCTCATATGAGCAGCAAACAAGGGTCTGAGAGCGCTCTGGAGAATCTGCACAGCACTTATAGAAGAGAAGCAGAGAGGTGTCATGCATCGTTAATTTTATTATTATTATTATTATTATTATTATTATTATGATGATTATTATTGTTGCTGTTATTATTCTTATTAGATAATTGACTTTTTACATATCGTTATAAAAAATTCTTCCTTTACAACATCTTGATATGGGACCATTTAATCATTTTTTAATTATATCTTGCATATTATATATCACATCTAGAGACACAATATTACGGTGACCTCTTTTATTCTCCAAGAAGCAAGTTTTATGATAGTAAAAGTATCTAATGAATGCTTGAGAGAAACAATAAGTATGTATAATCTCACTGCTTACCTGAATATTCTATCCGCAGTATGTGTGTGTATGTGTGTGTGTGTGTGTGTGTGTGTGTATGCATAAAAGCTTTCAAGTTACATGTTACAGCTTCTTTCAGATGGACAGAATCAACTTTACATTCAACCGGGAAGAAAATGAGGACCAGTTTTGGCAGGTAACTCATTGAACACCTGGAATGGTGTCTGCATCCTGTTTGCACATTGCCAACTTCACTTATTCCCAGGACAGACTTTTAATATCCTACTTGCAAACACAGCTGGACAAATGGCCTTTCAGAGCTTAGAAAACAAAACAAAAAAAGCAGATTTCTTTATAATGCCAAAGGCAGAAGGGGAGGCTTAAGTGGCCAGATGACAAATGCACTCATCACAAATCACAGATGTGTATTAAGAAAAGAAATTTTGAACAATTCAACTACCTCTGCTGTTGGGAGCTCCTGTTTTCTAGCCCCCGATTCAATGGACTCCAAGGCATATCTACAGCTGACATCTTTAGGATGGTGGGGAAGAATAATGAGCTTCTGAGTCTACAATCCTCCGCTCCTCAGGCTCCAGGAGAGGGAGTGTGAAAAGCCTAGGAATTTTTTTTGGAGATCACGTTCACTTTAAATCCAATTTTACCATTCCAGGAGTATGGAAAAATGATGTTAATTTATTCCATTGCAATCTGTTGGTCGGGGTGTATTGAACTCTAGATGCAATGATGAAATCTGAAGAATTGCAGATTATAAAGCTAATCAGAGAACTAAGCATTCCTACTTCTGCAAAGATCCGTAACATTTTGATGTTTCTCCCCTAGGTGTACAAACAGGATGAAGCAAAGGCATTTTCTGGCACTAAACCAGTAGCAGTGAACCTCACCGCTTTCATTTCAACTGCTGACTGCTTCTGGTCTGAAATCTTTTCCTCCCTTACTAATCATGGCCATAGGACAGGTTGAGAGTCAGACAGGTTGCACCTCTAACAAGCATGAAATTATATTCATTCCTGGGAGTTCATTTGCCGCACTGAGGTATCTTTGGTGCTTCTCCCCCAGCTGATGTTCAGTGCAGGGAGGTCTGGAGTCAGAACAGAAATGAGAGCACTGAAGATTTTAAACACGGGCAAGCTAAACAAGACAAGACGAAGGCAGCCAAAGTATGTTTGCCCTGCAGTGCCCCTAACTGAGCTTCCCATTTGCTTGGTTCGCCAAACCCATCTGCTCATAACGGTGGCTAAAATAAACCCAGACTCTGTCTGAGACAGCGCTGGTGTCAGACGGGACAGGACACAGATTTCTTGAATCTTGCTTTTATACAGTTTCAGCTTCAAAGGTCTGAAAAACCCTTTTTCTGAAATATCAATGTGGGTGAGAGGCAGAGCTAATTAAAATGCCTAATAACATCAATGTTGTGTAACCTGACCTTGACCGGGCTTGATGTGCGCTAGTCACTGCGATGTCCACAGTTATCAAGCTTCCTGATTCGGGACAGTCAATCACCAAACAGTCTAACCATCACGCATCAACCTTTCTCCACCAAGTACATCCCTGCGTCCAGCAATTGTTCCAAACATTTACATCCCCATTCCACTAAATGAAGGTGGATGTCGATGTGCCCTGACAACATCTGTTCCTCCGGCAGAGTAGACGATAGTTTGAATAGATTTGCGCCGATACGCTCCACCAATCTCCCAGAGTCATGTGACGTCTCTCCAGAGCCAATCACACCTGATTTATCAATTTCTCAGCATATTCAATTCAGAGGGACGGCCGAGATGAATCATCTTCAGAGAAATAGGTGTAGATCTACATTAGTCTCAAAGACAACCACATTAAGGATTAGTTTCACTGTTTCATTCCAAGCCACATTGCACACTTATCTGATTAATTCACTGCTGCAGTCTGTTAAAAAAAAAAAGTATGTGTACTGCTGGACAAAAAGACAAGGTCAGAAACTCAAAAAAAAATAATAAGAAAGAGAATTTACAGTCCTGAGCTCCATTCCTGTATTTCGGAAGCAATCACTCTTCAGACGGGACAGGTTTTTGATACACATATAAATAACCGGCTAGGTTTAGGGTGATGCTGTTCACATGCATGCCAGTGGGAAAACAATTTTAAGAGGCATACTAATCAGTAGTAATGAACTAGTCACAAAGTTGGTGTACAGTTATCAGCTATAGTTAGTCTGGGGCATATGGGAATGGTATTTTGCTATACTGCCAGTAGGGGGCGACTCCTTCGTAATGCAAATGGTCTTTGTAGCATTTTCTTCCACAACTTCGTAAAGCCACATTCAGCTCTGTTTATTATGATGAATGGGTATTTTGTAATGAAAGTAACAGAAAATAAGTGCAAATTGATAAACTCTGTGGCTGTTGGACATTCAGATATATGATTTTTTATTTTTTTCCCTGTATGCACCCGCTGGTGGATTTACTGAGGTAAATGACACATTTATGATGTAAGGGCATGTAAAATTACCCGGCTTGCATGACCAGCTGGGAGTCTGATCTCAATAGGTATTACCTAGCTTACCTGTAATCGGAAATATGTATCTTAAGGGCAGATATCACTGATCTCGGCAGCCCAGGAATCTTTCTTGTTTACAGTTTGTTGTATCTTCCTATTTTGATAACCATGAATGTTCATCTCCTCTCCATCTCCAGTCCCAAGCAAGTCCCATCGGCACCAGAGCCTTTGTAAACGTTTGCCCAGTCTGCTGGAAAGGCATACCTCACAATCTTGTTTTTTAATAACTGATTTTAATCTCCAACGCACATTATAATCTTTATTTTTAATTTTTATTTTTTAATATATATTTTTGCGGGGGGGGGGTTGCATCTATTTTGCTTTTACTTTTATTTGTACTTCCTCTTTCTCTGGAGTGGAGACTGGGGGAAAATAAAATGCACAGGCGACTGGTTCAGAGGAGTCTATCTCACATGCCCTCAATGCATAGCTCAGATTCTCACAAGTGAATAAAAACGTTAATTAAACGTTTTCCTTAAATCGTTCAGGGAGCGGAAAACAATGATGACGATGAAAAGCAAATCCTCCAGTTTCTGCACGACTCCACGCTTCCCTGGTCAGTTCACCGTCAATCCAGCAGGATAGATGCGAACAGCTTAGAAAGATAAGCAAAGCAGACACAAATATCCCCAATGTCTGGACTGTAACACGGAACCTCTCCGTTCACCTAAGACGACCGCCACATGACCTCAGATTTATCCTCTGAAATACGAACTATGTCCGCCGTAGGTCAAGAGATCACATTGTGATTACTTATTAGAGACCTAGCACCTTTGAAAGAGAGAAAGGAAGTGACAGACAGACAGTGACAAAGAAAGAGGACTGGCTTGGGTGTCTGGCTTAAGCTTAATCAGTCCCATTTCAGCTGGATAATGAGAGAAGGAGAAACAAATGAAAACAGGGCCTGGAGCTAATGTGGATCATTTTTGGCTCAACATTTAGCCTTTTACACCGAAAAATCGTAGAAATCAATTGCGAGGTCTGATTAAGGGCTGCATTGTAATTATTCCTGCCGTCTCCCAGGGTCAGCACAGCTCTGATGAACGCAGTCGTACCTTTCCCGAGGAATGAAAGCAGTCTGATGGATGTGGCACCCCGCGGAGAGGCGGGGCAGAGACGCTCTCAGCTAATGAACACCTAGAAATCAAAGAAACGTGTCTCGCGAAAAAACAAACATGGCGGGTGCCCTTCAAAATATTCTGCAGTGCAGCAAATTTTAACCATGTAAATATATATACTTTTTTATATATATATTGACATTTTTAACGTATTTTCTAAAATGATTAATTTCATCATCCTTCCATCCGTCATCCATTGATCCATTCATCTTCCAACCAATTATGGGGGTCAGATTTGTTTAAACTCTTCTCTGTCACATAAGCATGTAGCTCACTTCTACAACACAAGTTTATCCGACGTATTCCATAATACGTAGGATAAACATATTTGCGCTTTTTTTTATTAAATTGTTTTGCTTAATTTAAGCAAGTATTTATATGTAAATAAAAAAAAAAAACAAAAAAACAATAATAAAGCAAAAGACAGACATCATGGTGTCATCTGCAGTTTGGAAGTGCTGACCCCTGTTCATCAGTCGTGAGTGAAGAAGCTCCCGCAAGATCCATCCGCCTTGCTGGCAGCTCCCACCACACTCCCTGCGATAGGGAAAGTGCACTCAGACGGCGTCCTTTACGACAAGACAGATCCATTTAACTTACCAAAGAGAAAGTGATGCTGATCCCTGAAGGGACAGACCCACAATCTACCTTGGGCATCTCACCATGAGATGCCAGGTGACCAGACCGCACTTTCTCCCGGACTTGGTGGGAATTGACAAGGAGCCATCAACACATGTTTTAATCGACTGTCAGGGGAAGTTAGGCCCTAAAAGGCAGGGGGGGCATTTAAGCTGTCAACACTCGTCCGGAGGGGCTCATCAAAATTGCCTCTGATGTGCAATCTTGTGGCTGCCTGTCCTTGTTTCTCACCATCAAATTACGGAAACCCCTCGGGATCACTGGAGAGGGAGGGGTGCCACCAATCATTTGCCACTAATTTCAACATCAGATGCCGCAATAAATGGCTAAATAGGTCGGCCAAACCAGAGAGGTACTGAACTTCATTTACATTTTAATTACCCAATGAAACGGTTCCTCTAAAGCCAGCCTTAAAAGCTCGGGGCATTGGTACTGAAGAGATTCACTGGTAAACAGTTAAAAGTTCTTAACTACCAAAGTCGAACATCAGATGGATGAGAAACACCGCTACAATCCTGAATCCTCTTCAGAGTGGTCCCTACGTGACCTTTCGTGTTTTCTGATATAATGGGATAAGACATTATGGGAAAATGACAGTTGCCTTACATATTGAAATGCTTACTGTACATTGTATTATATTACATTATATTTATACAGGTGTAACAAATTCTAACCTCCAGAAGTTTTTCTGTTTGGCTGCTGAACCATTTCATTGTTGTGCTGAGCTGTGAGTTTTACACTTGTGACTTTCTCACTATCTGTAATGAATCTGGCCATTCTCATCTGATCTCTCCAAAATCTTGTGGAAAGCCTTCCTAGAAGAGTGGTAACTCTTACAGCTGCGCAGGAGGGGGGGGGGGGGGGC
>JAABNX020000053.1:14165073-14175502 GCA_015163995.2 Mormyrus lacerda | reverse complement strand
CCCCCCCCCCCCCCCCCCCCCCCCCCCCCCCCCCCCCCCGACCCCAGATTGAGGCCTACAGATTTAGAATGGGATGTCATAAAAATTCCTGCCTGTAGGTGTGATGACCAGTGTCCCAGTACGCATTCATACAGGGGAAAGTTTATTATATAGGATGCATTGTGCTTTTCCTTTGATACTTTCATGCAAGAGGCCTTATCATCAGCAGGGAAGAGCATGAATTCTTAGAACACAACATTCCAAAAGTTCACAATAAAGGAAAATAGGAGCAAAGCATATCTCTCTGGAACCACGATCATTTAAAATGTGTTGAACGCTCACTGCAGACCTACAGCCTCATTGCGGGGGGGGGGGTCTCGGTAATTCCTCTGTTGATGTGTGGATGACATCTGCCACGGTGCTCTCTGCCAGCGGCTCATTTCGGCAAAACGCTCTGAAGCCTAACCTCGGCTCACTGTATGCTCAGTTCCATCACCAGACTGGATCTCCTATCATGCGAGAGCAGAAGAAGCGGGTCCTCAGCGACCATCAGTCTGTTGTCTAATTTATGTGACCCGTAAAGCAGGTCCGCTCTGATTGCCAAGAGTAACACCACACAAGTGCACGCTAATGACGACTAATCAAGCAAATTCTTACTGCCTTTCAAAAGAAATCAGTCTACAACAAGGAGGGAACTTATTAATTCTTATTAGCCATAATAAGAGGATGAAACAGTATAGATACTTAGCAGAACTACATGGAAATGGCTGTACTTTGACTTTTGTCCATTTATATTATTGTACACTGTTGTTTGATTAGCATTTTTTATTAGTGTCCTGTAACAGTAGCGATGCTGAACCATGCAGTTGGAGTCAAGCTCTTTAAGGCAGCCATCGCGCCCCATCGCGCCGCTTCCCCTCACATAAGGTTTCACGTCCTGTACTCGTGCCGCATTATGTCAAGACGCACGCAGCCCAAAATTAACACGCCGTGACCGATTACGTTTGCACGTCCTGATTTTGCTGAATTCGACGTGTCCCTCGGTCAGCAAGGGGGAGGGGTTTCACTTCTTTAACCAATCATAGTGAGATCTGCAGTGAGGAGATCAGCACGTCTACGCCACATACCTCCAAGAGCTGGAGACCAGAGAAGGCGATCAGCTCAAGTTTAATTGCTTGTGGTGGCAGTCAGAGTCAATAGACTAGCCAATGGCCCATGCATACAGTGAGTTCACCTCTTTTAATTACAGTACAATCACCTGGGCAAAACATAAGTCTGTCATCGTTAAAGGAATAGGAAAAGGGGAAAGGAATAATCACAGAAAAATCAATAGAGCAACCTAGCTTTCCTGGGAGATAGACCCATGCTGTCTGAAGTCTCCGCTTTTATTTGAATAGTCAACATATTTACGTTTAATATACGTTTATGCATTTTAAAGTTCTCTACAGCAGGGGTGTCAAACTGCAGTCCTGGGGAGCCGGAGCCCTGTGTAGCTTAGTTCTTTCCCTGTTCCATCATGAATGATTCAGCTCAAGAGCTGTGTGGTAATTAGGTCAAAGGAGTTGAATCAGGTGTGTTAAATGAGGGGAAACCATAAAAGGTGCAGGGCCCTGGGCCCCGAGAACTGGAGTTTAACACCCCTGCTCTATAGTATAACGGTCGATGTAGTACAGTATAACTGTAAATATTCACCCAGACTGTAGGGAGCAGTCCTTGATTAGTAATTTTGTAATGTTTTCAAAATTTATGAAAGATGTCTTGGATAAAGCATTAACATTAATAGTAAATGGAAATATCTGAAAATATATTGCCTAAATCCCAGATTGATTTGGCAACGATCAGATTAGCTCACAAATTTACATAACTGTGTATACTTTGAAAATGACCTTGAGTCGGCAACAAACAATATTGTCTGTCCCTTCGCGGTTCAGTAACAATAGCTCAACCTCCGAAATACATTATTCACTTTATTGCCCATATTTCAGCCGTTTCATTCTTTATATAGGTATTCCACATAGTTACAATTTATTTTGCCATATTTCAGTTACAGCTGTTTCTTAAATTTATTTCATATTCATTCCAAAATCACATACCTCTTCAGTACCTAGTCATATGTCTACTTTAACGTTTGTGAGTATCTTAGCCTTGTTTTATGTTTTCGAATCCAGTTGGATGTCATATGTCACTGACTGGATTGTTTAAATAACAATCGCTATAAATAAATAATCTTGATGTTATTGATATGAGAAATTAAGCCGGTGGAGGTTTGTTAAGACACTGACAAGCTCGTCCGACATCCTACCAGTAACTGATTATTGATTTCTAATGGACTGTTCAGGTAGAAATCGCCAGTGAACCATGATGTCAGCCGCAGGGTGGTCAAATCCTCGATTCACTGCTTGAAACAGTCATCGCTACAATACTTCCTGCTGGCCTTAACGGCCAAGCCTGCTCCCACAGGAAGTACAGTTTGAGAAGACTGTGTACTGGCATGGCAAGAAGAATAAACTTCTTTTTTAGGCTAAGGGACCTTTACTATGTTTAGCCACAGCAATCAGCATTCAATACACCATTTATCGATGGATCCGAACCGATGGAAGTGCGAGCTGCAGCGCATCACATATCCATAGGGCTTCTGGGAGTTTTGCATTGTCCTGGCTTTCATTTTCACCCCCACTCTCTCACCGTCTGTGTGATGTCGCCTCCCGGCCAACATGCACAAGGAAATGTCTAATGGTCTGTTGCGCTCGTTTTGGGGATGGTCCCACTGAAGTGCGAAAGACTACTAAAAATGTACATGTGCAGCTTGCGTTTAGGGAGTCTGGGCTCTGAATCTCAGAGCAGGAGCGGCACAGATGTAAGCCTTTTTGATGCAGCACCCCTAAGGATGGAAACATCACTTTACTCATTTTAGCGTTGTACCAAATGTCCACCGAAAATTGCACTTTCACTCCTGTGACTCATTGTGATTCAGTTATAAAATATTCCTAACATGCCTGCTTCCAAATGAAGACATCATCCACCAAAGTCAAACAAATGCTCCCAAATTAACCCTATGTTGGTACAAGATCCCCCTGCCACTTTGGAATCTGGACATTTAACGCATTTAATATATGGGTTGTCAGTTTAAAAATCTGTGACGTATATCCCAATGTGATGTTAGTTCAATAAACATGTTTCGTAATGAAGCAAAGTTTTATTTTCCACTTGTTTAAGTATGAGATCAGGTACCAGGGGTGTCTTTCTCACAAATCCCATCATGCTCTTCTTTTGGTAGAGAGACACACATATGTAAGGGTGAGACAGAAGCTTGTGCTCTAAGCGCAGAGTCAACCAATCACCTGGCATCTTTAGAGCATTTTTTGGGGGATTAAGGATTTCAGTCAAGGGTCCAGCAGAGATGTGGCTACTGTGCCAAGCACGGGATTCGAACACGCGACCTTTCAGACACAGGCCTGACCCACTGAGCCACACACCAGCCTGCATTTCTCTCAGAGAATGATGAAATAAAGTGAAATTAACTGGGACAGTTCACGATTAACTTTACAGAGCACTGCAGCACACTGGACCACTGCACAGGACACCAGTGAGCCATTTCTGTTCATTTTCCCTTCTCCAATTCAGTGTCCCTTCTCAGAGGACCCAGGTGGGGATGTGAACCACAGCTGAAGGGCCACCGAATGGAGCCCCAAACCATCCATTTTCTTTAACCACTTGTCCTGCGTCGTGGGGGTTTTGAAGCCTATCCCAGAGGCTATGGGAACAGGTCAGGGAACAACCCAAGATGGGGCACCAAGCCATTGCAGGACACACACACTTCCAGGAAATTTGGCAACTCCAGTTCACCCTAACATATTTTTGGACTGTGGGGAGGAATCAGGGAGAAATCCCACGAAGACATGGGGAAAACTGCAAATATTCAGGGTTCATAAGGGTTTGGAGGCTTCAAAGACTGGAGGTAACAGTGCTAAACACTCTACGACCATGCCACCCATCAGATGGCTGTCAGGTCAAATCCCAAGCTCAGCAGAGTGATGTGACCTTTGCTCGCCTGAACAAGTGTCTGCTAAATAAATAACATTTAAAAGTAATGTAAATGCTACTGATGCCTTGGTGTCAGTGGTTTAAGTTGCATTTAGGAGTATTTAGGAGTAAACCCTTCCATTTCTAGGCCATGCATAAACTGAAAGTGACTGCCATGGAGCAAATGGAGGACACATGCTGCCATTATGAAAATGCATGTAAATGTATTGCTTATTTGTTGATTTATAATTTTTGCCGCCATGAGGTCGTGTTATGTCACTTTCCTCATCGTGGCCGACACTAAGTCCTCTGCACGCTGCGGTTTACCGAGAAGGGTGTCCTCTGCGTTACCAGGGAGGGTGTCCTCTGCGTTATCGAGGAGGGGGTCCTCTGCGTTACCGGGGAGGGGGTCCTCTGCGTTACTCGGGAGGGGGTCCTCTGCATCACCGAGGAGGCTGTCCTCTGCATTACCGGGGATGGTGTCCTCTGCGTTACCGGGGATCGTGTCCTCTGCGTTACCGGGCAGGGGGTCCTCTGCGTCACCGAGGAGGGTGTCCTCTGCGTTTCCGGAGAGGGGGTCCTCTGCGTTACCGGGGAGGCTGTTCTCTGCGTTTCCGGAGAGGGTGTCCTCTGTGTTACCGGGGAGGGGGTCCTCTGCGTTTCCGGAGAGGGTGTCCTCTGTGTTACCGGGGAGGGGGTCCTCTGCGTTATCGGGGAGGGGGTCCTCTGCGTTACCGGGGAGGGGGTCCTCTGCGTTACCGAGGAGGGGGTCCTCTGTGTTACCGGGGAGGCTGTCCTCTGCGTTTCCGGAGAGGGGGTCCTCTGCGTTACCGGGGAGGGGGTCCTCTGCGTTACCGGGGAGGGGGTCCTCTGCGTTACTGGGGAGGGTGTCATCTGCGTTACCGGGGAGGGAGTCCTCTGCGTTACCGGGGAGGGTGTCATCTGCGTTACCGGGGAGGCTGTCCTCTGCGTTACCGGGGAGGGTGTCTTCTGTGTTACCGGGGAGGGTGTCATCTGTGTTCTGAGTTGCATCTAGAATGCAGACCTCAAGCCCAGCTGTTTGTATCTAAATGTGAGTACGGTTACCTGGAACAGACGGCAGCATCATCTCGCTCAGGCGGCAAAGGCACCAGGTACGGAGCCCCCCGTCTGGCACGGCAGAGTTATTCTGCGTTACCTCTCTTCTTCCTCCATCTTGAAGCCACTTATATACTTTTGCGATACATTTGTCAAGCCAGAGATTTGAATTCTGTTTCAATTATGTGCCAAGTTTCAGAAGATCTCATGCCCCCCCCCCCTTTAAATAAATCAGGAAGGTGGCACTGACCTGGGTGTTGCCTGAACCCACATTGTGGGAGCGGGCAGATGGGATGCCAATGACAGAAATGTAATACAACACCAGGTGTGTGTGTCTGTGTGTGTTTGGGGGGGGGGTTCTTGCGCGGTCATTCACCTGGCGGTCCCTCCCACCGGCTTCCAACCCCACGAAACATAAAAAGGTTGAGCGTTCTGCTGAATTTTTCCTCTACCATGTTCCGTATGTTTCCAACACAAAGAACCCCACTGATTTCAGCCATTGTGAAACATAATTAATCTGCTAAAAGGATATAAATACCGGTTACGGAGCTAGTCAGCTAAATTTCACCTGCCATCCCACGAGGGGCGTGTAACTGACGGGAGGCAAGTTAACAAAAACAGGATGCTGGAGAAGCATAATACGGCAACTAAAACAACAGACATGTTTGGTAATATAACACCTACTGGCTACGTGATTGGTGTGGTTTTCCCAGTTGTAATTTAGAAAGAATTAAAATTGTTGCTTTGTCTTATACAATTCAGCATTTAATTTTGTAGCTGCTCCTGCTGGGAAAATTAAGGAACTGAGGAAACGTGTTGTGTAACACGATATGGAGTATGACTCATTCCTGCTATGGCAGAAGGGATTGCACCAGGAATTTTCAAATATGTGAAATGTGTTTTGTCCATGTTTTTTCAGCCGGGAAGAGGGCAGTGAAAGGCCTTTCCTTGAAGCGTCAGTATGATTCTGGTCACCTCCTTCATCCTGTGTTGGCGGAGTGCTGTCATTCGCCGAAAGTCATGGCCGTGTCACTAACCTTTGCCGCATTCAAATGCCATGTCGGGCTCGGACGCCCAAGCACCGGCCGTGGACAGATGGACAGGATGGCAGTGTTGGACAATGCCAGGCCCGCACGGCGGGCTTCTGTTTTGTCTAAGCCTGGGGGTTTGCCGCGTACTCCTGTTCGCCCGTCCTCCACACCCATGTCAAGCTGAGCACTTAGGCTGCTTGGATTAGCATCCGTGCTCCCGTACCTGCATGCACCAACCTACCTGGCCAAAACCGGTGAGCGGACAGGCTGAGACGAAGACGAGGCACCAGGACGATGAGGTACCGTCATAGGAGTCAAGGGCAGAGAGCATACGCCTGAGAAAACCCCGTCTTCTTGCGCACCAAAATTCTGTGTTCCACTTATGTATCGTTGAAAGCGCTTGGATTATCGGCAAGGAGAAAACCCCGCCAGCACCCTTCGTTATGGATGAGGATTTCCGGGGACACAAGGATGCTTCTGACGGGTTTCCACGTCCCAAGGCGACTCTGTCCGAGCCAAACCATGTGACCACATGGCGATGCAAGCCTGAAGCTGTCAGGAGTCTTCGAGTCGTTTGACGAGGGCCAACACGTCTCCAACCCGATGGCTTGATCTAGCTTTCAGGAATAAAAAAGATGCAGTGTGGAAAATGGAGATTATCTCTTTGGCGGAAGTAACATCTCTTGGAAAAATGTCCAGCAGGTAAAGAAAGATGTTGGCATCATTTGGCAGTTAACTTTGGGTAGGCCGCAATGGAGGGAATCTCAGGGACAATGATAAATTAAAATATAGAGTAGCTTGCGAAATGTGTAATTATGTGTGTGTGTATGTGTGTGTGTGGTCATGCACTTGAGGAATTAACCTGAGTTTCCTTTTCAGGATTTCATTATGTGGGTAATCATCAAAATAATCATTTCTTCTGTTATTTGATTTGTTGAGTTTCTCTGAAAAAAAGCCTGGACTTTAATATTGAGATACAGCTCTTAAGTGGGGAATAATTTTCAGCATCCACATCGTAATCTCATTTGAACAAACATCGACGAGTTCTATTGTTTGCAAATTAAATACAAAAATAAAATGAAAGCCAAACAGAGAGATTGACTTTAATATTTCAGTGCGGCTCACGTGTGTTTCGTTGGGCTGACTTTGAAAGACGGCCGGATTGTTAGCTGCTCTCTGGTGCATTTTAATCCGGCGCCCTGTGTAAACGGGAAGGACAGAAGCTGGCCAGACATGAGACACACCATTATTCACGGGGAAATGGTGCATAGCAGCCCGCGGCCGCAGCCGCTCAAAAGGGATCTGGCGAGATTAGCACATGCACTCTCTTGCTTGCCAGAAGCTACCATTTTCGTGTACTATCGCTCTTTCTGTGGCAATTATACGGGACCTCCTCGATTTAACAAGCCCCGCAGACATTCGGTGTGTAGGCATTTGTTATCAATATTGAGAATTGCGGCCCAAACAGTTCTGGATTTTTCTCCATATTCTTTTATTGAACTGGGTGGCTCATGGACTTCAGAATGCATCTGAATGGAGGGGGGGCATGACTTTAAGGCAGGAGTGGGGAGCATATTCACTAAAACAGACATATTACTGATGTAAAGTATGATGGGAAAACAATTATGGCTTTTGCCTATGAAGTTAAATGGGAGCTTAAACAAATAAATGCAGCACATTTGGATGGTGAAGGTAGACAAATTGAAGAAAGAAAGATATGTTGCATAAATTCATGAAGATACTTAATTCTGAGTTGTGTCTAGAATGCAGACCCCAAGCCCAGCTGTTGGTATCTAAATGTGAGTACGATTACCTGGAACAGACGGCAGCATCATCTCGCTCAGGCAGCCCGAGGTTTACGTGCCTGTTTGCAGAGGCACCAGGTACGGATGGTTGCAATTAAATCCATGTATCTGTATGTATTTTTTAAGGGATTGAACATTACTTCATTCTTAATGATGCTCCGAGTTACCCAGGCAACTGCCGTGATCCCGCCAGATCTGTCACCTGAGTTTGCAAATGAAGGACAAAAAAAACCTCCATCCATCATCCATCTATCCATCCATCCATACTCTGTTTCCACTTGTTTAATGCGGGGTCACAGGAGTCTGTAAGCTATGAGCATCAGGCAGGGAATAACCCAGAACGGGGCAGCAACCACAACTACAGGCAACTTGGAAATCTAAATTACAGTTATGACAATTCATTTGCTTTCTAATTAAAGTTATATGCAGAATTTGCAATGGCCCCATTCTAGCAATTCCTGCCAAACTAGTGGCTAAAAATAAATTGTAGCAAAGCAGCAGTAGTGGTCAGCAGTATAAAATATATGCAGGGGGGGCATTTGCAAAATATACATATATAACAACAACAACAGCAATAATAATAATAATAATTACATATGTATTGTAATGACATAAAACAGAAGAGAATGAGTTCATAGCAAAATTGCAGACATGTAACTAAAATATTCAGTAAGGTGACATATTTTGTCCACCTCAAACCATTTTATTTCCAGCTGAAGCTCTATCAGACTGCAGTGCATAGCTCTGAATGGTTTTCTTCAGCTAGGCTACGGTGCCGTTATTACAGCAACCGTGCCGCTTTGGGGCCGGCATCCCTGAATGAAAAGCACTCGCGTGTGACATATTGCTTTCGGTGTACGAATATTTGTATTCTAACAAGGCGCTTTATCCATAAGACCTAGAGGCTGCTAAAGCCGCGATCTGTGTGCTAATGTCACACATATACCAGTGGACCCTTGTTGTTTGATATATGACACAAGCAGAGAAGTAAATCATACAATGGAAGGTTTAATTGAAATGACGCTTTATTTGCTGTTTATACAAGCATGAGGACATTGGAAGGCTTCTTCACACATATCCCATCATTCTCTCTCTCCTTCGAGACATACTGACATATATACTGTACAGGTGAGAGTGAAACTCTGGGACCAAGCGCAGGACCAAGCCATTTATCCAGCACCCCTGGGGATGTGATTTTCTGCCAAGGCCAGGACTCAAACCAGCGACCTTCTGAGGCCAAACCCGCTGAGCCACACCCTGTCACCCCAAAGGTCTCCATCACCCAGCCAAGACTGCACGAAGCAAAAGGGGAGAGCTCGTCTTACCTTGCGTATCTAGGCGGGGCTGCGTCCCAGCCACCCCGCATGTGGAATGACTCCGTGCTTTTATTTTTATCACAGGAAAGACCAATTATAACAGCATAGCGGAACGTATGCCCCGTTTTTTTATAGCGAAATGTCACGTCCCGGTTAAATGACCCTGCCTGATAGCACAGCGCACACAAAACTTACTGAAATGATATCTTCACTTTAGCACTGGATTCATGTCTGTTTTAAGAAACGTAATAATAGAGGCAGACCGATGTGTCACTGCATGCCAGAAATGAATAAAAGATTATTCATGAAACATTTATGCAATGCAATGCAATTTCAGCCTGAATTGGTAATTTTACTACAAAAGACCTTATATTATATTCATCGCATACATGGATAAAACTTTACTAGACAGAACAATAATGCAGATTAATACCAACTCCCTAGAAAAAAAAAATTATTAGTGACATATTAAACTTATAGTTTCTGTTTAATTAATATTTTGTATTATCTATGTAGATTCAAATACCATGCTGAGATCTTGTATTACTGTATGTAATATGTCACTTTTGTGAATCTCATTTTGTGGATCCATATTCCTCGCTGAGAGATGGGTCTTATTTATTTTTTACTGTCTTCATACGACTTAAGCTGACTAATGATTATTCTTAGCACTAATAGAACTATCATGCATGATGTCATCATTTAATAACTTGTTTACCGAAGCCCAAACATAAATTGTAGTGGCGATGCATATATAACACAAAATGAAACGTTACATTTTTTTCCAAAGCAAGCAGCTTATTCCCTTTTTTTGGTCATATTTGCCAGTTTCCCTTGTATGACATTCAAGTCAGGACTAATTTCAGTGTATTGCTATATGACGGGATGTAACCCTTTGTGCCTGTAATCAGAAGGTTGCTGGTTCAAATCCTGTTGCCAGCAATACTCATACCTCTGTTAGGCCATTAAACCCCCAAAATACAGCAGGGGGGCTGCATGAATGGCTCCCCCTGCATTGGGATCCCAAGTGTCATTCTCAACTGTATATACATGTGTGTATCTGTCACAAAGAACAGCATAACTGTATATACATGTGTGTATCTGTCACAAAGAACAGCATAACTGTATATACATGCGTGTATCTGTCACAAAGAACAGCATGACTGTATATACATGCGTGTATCTGTCACAAAGAACA
>JAABNX020000053.1:14146527-14164973 GCA_015163995.2 Mormyrus lacerda | reverse complement strand
TATATACATGCGTGTATCTGTCACAAAGAACAGCATAACTGTATATACATGCGTGTATCTGTCACAAAGAACAGCATGATGAGAAATATGACAATGCCAAACAAAGCAGTGTTGCATGTCTCAAGACTTTTTTGCTGTGATTTGATCCTATGTCAGTGTGGCTATTTCCGGCCGAGGCCACGCAGATCAGCCCGGGGGAGGGGGGTAGCTGCCTGGCAAGGGGATGAGGGCCCCAACCCTGTCCGCTTTGCTCGGACCCTGATGCCTGAGGACTTACCAATGTCGGAAAGTTAAATGGACCTTAAACATAAACCCAATATGAGAGTGTCACTAAAAATGTGTCATTTTGGTCTGTGTGCACTAATGTTTATGCAGTCAAATCAGATAGCTGTAATCCCCTAATCGCTTAACCATTTAAAGTGTAGTTTTATTGAATTAATCATTTTAAATATAGGCATGCTTAAAGCAAGGGTTTAAAGCCGTACGCCTCCCTGACAAAGCATTAAGGAGATGTTTAATAATTTCACGTCAGGCAAAAGTGCCAATAGGAACAAGTGATGCGTAGGTGTATGAGAAATTACTAAAGGGTATATGTAGGCACCTCATAAAGTAATCATGGACGAATGCATACATTAGCTCCTCAAGCGCTTCAAACGCAAGCAGGCCACTCGCTTTTCATATTGTAATCCACATCTTTAGAACATCTTTGCCCGCTGATAAAATCGGAACCATATTTACATCAGCTCAATTGCTTCAGTTCTCGTTTCCTTGCATTCCCAGGCGTGTGTATGGGCTGAGATTAGTGCCAAATACCCTAAATTTGTATTTAGGAGTTTGGAATGATAAGACTCTGGGGTTGCTTTCAAAGTCAGTTGCATAATCTCAAACTCAATTTCATTTTAAAATGTGAAAATTTCATTTTCTGCAATTTAAGATTAAAATATTAAAAGTAGAACACTAATATAGCCAACTGAATTACTTTATGCAGGTATGACTAAATAACAGATTCAGGTTTTTTCGATATTTTTCTAAGCCAAACTGGATTTTTTTGGTGGTGTTGACCTAGTTCAACTTGGGAGCGAAGCTCACCTTCAGCTGTGCTTCCCCATGGACCCAGTGGTTACCAGCATCTTACATTTGTACAAAATAGGTATCATTGTAAATGAGAGTGGGCAGCGCACAGGAAAGGGTTAAGTCAGGTTTAAAGTCATTTTCAATGTGTACATGTCTATAGTGCAATGGGTGGCTGCACTGAAACAGCCCTTTTCAAGACTGTTTAGTATATAAACACTGGATCTCTCCATGCTTCTCATTTAGCCTCCCTGTCATAGAATCAATGCTTGACGTCAAACATGCTGGGTGCTTAAGTATTTTCCTTCTCATTTATTTCCTCTACGGTCACACCTGATGACAGTTCTCCCTGCCACACGGAAATGCAGATGTTTGCCTTGACTGTAAGCTTGCGTGACTGTGTAGCCATAACACGTAACAGATTAGGATTCCACAAACTGCCTCGGCGTCAAACCCCAAATTTGGCTTCCATGTTCTAACATTAATTTCAGCCCATTACTTCATCACTCTGAGAACTGCAGCTCTGCCCCCGGCGAGACCTTCTCATTTTTCATCAATGGAAAGACACATTGGTTAAAAAAAAAAAAAACAGCAGTTTTTCATGAGCATCTAATGGTGGTGGGGGGGGCGGGGATAGTACGGTCATGTCCAGTTCTCTGTTTGCTATTGACCCTGCGCCTCTGCATTTGCATTCTAAATTGTGGAGACCCGCTCACTTCACACTTTGTGATGCGTGCTGGGATTCGACTAATGCTGCCGGTGACATAACATTAAATGTACAGTCTAAAATTACAGCTGATTGGTTGATATCAAAACACAACACCCAGTGAGTAATTAGTTTGCCATTGCTAAAATCCACTTTTTTAAAAGAAAAAAAATAACTGTAAAATTAAGGCTTTATCCATTTGCATACAACTGGCCCTAAAATGCTCATTTTCTTATTTTCTCTTCATAATTTTATTTTGTAAGTCTGCTTGAACTGAGTGTCGTGCTTCAGTGTTCCAAAACCACACTTTTTTCTCATACATCTCTATTCACTCTGTAACACTGCAATGCTCTGCAAGATCTTTAAGCCCCACCGCTGATGAGCTCAGTCTTCTCTGATTGGACAATCTGCCTGATTGGTCAGCTTGTCCTACATGTTCCGCCCCCGGCTTGCAGTCTGCAGACAGATTCTTGCAGATAGGCGGCCAATAAGAATTGCGTTACAAGGGAACCTCGCCACGTCACAGAATTAAGGGCTGGAATTCCAACCAAGCATTTCATTGCTCCCTTTGGCGTGTACTTTGGGTCTTAAGACTTTGCAGACCGTTAACACATAAAGCTATATAACACACTAAAGGAACGGAGAAAGCAGAGAAACGTTATAGGCCCTTGAAGTTACTTGAAGGTGATTTTTCATGACTGTCCATCCCCACATTCTTCATAATGCTCCAAAAGTTACAGCCCCCCTATGTCTCCCCTGGTTCTGTGGTACATGCATGGTAGGGCATTTGTCCATAATTGCAGGAGCGATGACTTCCACAGGTTACTGCTACCTTTATAACAGTGGAAAATGACATTTTAACCTTCAGGTTTTATCTTACAGAGGTCTAATCAAAGTTTAATTGGAAACAGACTGTTCTAGAATGAGGCCAGGGAATAAGGGACAGACGGAATGGTTGCTCCCCCAATTTGGCTGGGGATTTTCATATGGGGCTTTAAGTAGCAGAAAGACCAGTTCGCAGCTCATCTCCAAATAGTTTCAGTCCCATTTCATCGCAGTTGGTCTGCAACGCCATGCCATAGGAATGAGTCGCACTGAAAACAACACGAGATAAAGATTTTTCTCAATTTACTGCAGAAATTTGGCACCTGCTGGCTTGCCAGCAGCAAACAACGGGAGATAGGAGGAACATAATCAACACTTGAACTTTCCATCGCAATCCTGCACCTAAATACACATAAGAACACAGCGCACCAGTACAGTGCTAATACTGCAGGAGCTGTACTTTAGAGTTTGGTGGTTTTCTAATGTCATTGTTGATTATTCTGGCAGCCATTTACAATAAACCTCTAACATTCATACTCATTTGCTTCGGATAAATAGTAATGCTGGAATTACTTATTTTAACAGATAATGAATTTGTAAATTCCTCCCACGTGAATGTGCAACAGTGTTTCTTGAGGACTGGTCGTATTGAAATAGAGTGTTACAAGATAAGTCAGCCAAAATTACTGTCCAAAGGGGCCTTTTGAAAATAATATCGTCATGGGAATTTTCACTTTTAGCAATAAGGACCACCTACCCTCAGAAACAGCGGTCAGGGATTTTCACTGAGATGATGTCTCTGCTGTACACATGAGGAGGGAAAGGTCAGACACTTCCTCAACTCTAAAAGTCATCACAGTCTGTCACTGGCGGCATTAATCCACTCCCTGCTGTTCCATACACCAAGCCAACAAGCTCAAACAACCAACTGGAACAGTAACAGGTATTTTAAAATATATACAAAATGAGCAATTAAGCATATAAGCCAAAGTATGGACAATTTCTGTGACATTTACAGGAAAGCTATGAGACAAATCCCATATAAAAACATAGATCTACAGTACAAAGAGCTTGTTTTTTTTTTGCATTCTGTCAAAAAGTAGGACTCTCATTACCTGACAAACGCCAATAATTGGCCTCGGGCCAATGTTTATTCTTAATTGGGTATTTTTACAGTTGTCTTAAAGTATTTTGTGGTTAGATTTTCTTTACTTCGGCTTTGTTTACCATCTTTCTTTGACAGTCAAGGCGGTGTCAAGTGAACTGGGTAACTAATGATGTGGACCCAGAGCCTCGCACTCAGTAGACTGAAGGATAATTGTGAAGCAGCAGCAGTTCTCACAGGTGGCGGAAATAGTTGAAACGATTGGTGAATGTTTAATCTGTCAACGTGATTTAATACAGGTGTGGGAAAAGAGTCAGTCATAGAGCACCCATTGGCCTATGATTTCTGAGATGAAATCTGCTCTGGAGCGACATTGTTGGTGTAATCTCCTGTCAGGTCTCGACGCCGTATATTACTGCTTCGTGTCTGATGCCTGTGCACATACAAAGGATGCAGAATTAATTCTGAAAATTCACTTCCACGATAGAGCCTCTAACTGTTCCTGTAAGGAAATTAATGACACAATAATTCCCTTACATCCTTCCTTGTCCCGTAATGCGAACAAAAAGCAATCTAGCGCCCCAGTCAGGCTGGTGACCCCTCACTCCCCCCCCCCCCCTCATGCATTCTACCTTACCATTTGCCCTTGTCCTTGGTTCCTGTGTGCTGACCTGGAAATCAAGGTACACCCCACCCAAACATGCCTGTATATGGCAGTCTAATTACAATGACAAATGCCACTGGCTGCCATATGACTTTTGGAGATTTACACTGGGTGTGTAGTCAGACTGGGAGTACAGGACAGGGCATCACTCCCACTTTCGGTATTGAGTACCCATTCTGGTCTGATTTTAGCCTTTAAATGACAACCGTGAAAAGGATTTGGCTCAATTTCCAGTTCACTTTTCCTTAGACTGACCCTAGACTTCCTTTCCATTGACTTTTCTGATCCCCTGGCCTCCTGCAAATATGTCATTTACACCAAACCACACAGCTTTTGTGTTTCCAGGTGTGAAATGAGCTACTTCTCTTACGTCCAGTGTGGTGATACAGCCGCATTGAAACACAAGAGAAAACATGCCTGTGCACATACAGTACGCATTACTTTGCACGCAGATCCTTCATCGTGAAGTCTTGTGACGGAATTCTCTGTCCCAACCTGTTAATAATAAAAATGGAGAATCCTTTACATTGTATTTTATGTGTATTTCATTATACAGGCGTGACTTTGACGGACCTATAATCAAACACAATTGAGTCAGTCCTTTGGTAAACATGAGTTATCCTTAAGTCATACGTTGTTAACCAAGGGACAACTTTCAGTTTAATACTGGGGGAAAAGGAACAAGTTGAAACTTTTAATCATACTGGCAAAGGTTTGGAAACAGTACGGACTGGGCAAGTATGTCAAATGATGAAAAATCTGCTCCGAAACAGCCAGAGAGAGGTGGTTTAAAAAGCAAAGGAAACAGGCCCTTGAGTGAAGATTAAGTACTTTATTATAAATCATTGGAAAGCAATCATCAAGGTAGATTAAGAATGCATATTTTTACATTTTGTCATGCAATTAAGAAGTATATTTGGGGAATTAAAGGAAATTACACTGTAAAAAATTCTTGTACATTCTTTTAGAACATTAGACAGGATGTTTTATGAAGTATATAACAGCTTATGGTAGCCTGCACGTTTCTCAGTAGAAAAACCACATGCAAGTGTGTCATGACTTTCCTCTTTCGAGAATGTAAAGCAGACAAGTTGACCTTGGACTCTATGCAAAGTAGATTATTACTGCAAAAGAGACAGAGGCATTATAGTTTAACAGGTAGAGAACAACCGTGAAATAACAGAGATACTTGGATAATGTCACAGAATGACCTCACTTCCTCACACCCCTTGAAACGCGAAAGCGTGAGTGCATTCTATACGCACTCAAAGTGAATGAATTTAACATGTCAAGCAAGTCATGAATAAGGGCTAGGTATAAACTGTGGCCAATTTGATAGTTAAATCTAGCCAGAAGCATTATGGGTCAGCAGACTATGTGCAATAGTAAGAATACTTTTTAATGACTCTCCGTTACAGATGTCTTATTCCTAAGAAATTATTTTCTACTTGGATTTTAAAACACTCTGCTTGTTAGCAAAGTATAGAGGAACAGAGTGACGTTATTCTCAGTTTAGTGAGTCTATTTAGCAGAATTGTCAGCAATCTCTATGCCCCTCACTGTTTCTATGTGTGGGTTTCTCTCTGGTCCGCTTTCAGGCATGAGTGCACCACTCTATTTTCCAAAGAACGATGGCACCAGGGGAATCTGCCGAGGGACTCGATGGTGGATCAGGTGTTCTGTTGTATTGCGACTTAACACAGGAAGGTGCCGTGTTGGAGAGAGAAAAATAACACTGAACCACGGGGGACAGAGATTAGAAACTGCAGACCAAAAGCATTCGGCAACTACAAACAAGACAGAAAGTTCTTTCCCTGGAAGGCAAATTACACAGAAAGGAAAGAGGCTTTTGTCATCCAGAGATGGATCCTGCATCTGCTGAACTAATACTATAAATGAAGAACGGCAAGCGAGCAGGATCAGCAAGCTCTTCTGACAGAGACATAATTATTATACTGGGCTCACAAAGTCAGAGTGAGCTCTGACAATCTTTCATCCTGCTGACAGACATCCAAAGTGAGAGTACCATTACAGAAGAAAGAGTTTGGCCTCAAACCACATCAATGACAGCCTCAACATCATCTTCACCCAAAGAGATGTGGTTATCGCAGTGTACCAAGGACAGAAGACCACACATGTAGGAATTGAAGGGGCACAAACTAATTCTGATATTACATATGAATTAATTAAGCACAAACTAAACGTTAACCACATACTGATCTCGTGTTAATTTGGAATTGAGGAATTGTGATGTATGTTTTATCTCAAGTGGTTACTCTATTTGGTAGCTGTGTCTGTTAATTCTGCAAACCTTTGTGAACTACTGAAGGGACAAGTTATAAATAACACAAGTGAAATACTGATCTCATGATTGCTCATTATTAATGAACTGTGACGCATCTTTTTTCAAGTAGCGCCTATACTTGCTCATGATTTGTTCATAGTTGTACTTCAGTAATAACTGAGTTATTACTAAGTATTTGTGCCACCTTGTTTCCAGTCACTTCTTTCTGAGATGTTGAGCATTTTCACTATGCTCACTTTTTGTTTTGTCTCTATCCTGATCAGACCCACCATGCTTCGACTGGGCCTCCATGACTCTCCTCGCACCTGTGTCCTCTCCTGCCCCCACAAGGTGGCAAACATGATCCCAGTCCCGTGTACCACTTCTGCCTAACCTACTGGTGTTCTGTCTAATGCGTTTTTGGGTTTAGCATCTACTTCGCACTTATCAACCCTGTGGGTGATTTGGATTTTGTCCATGTGCAATTATTGGTTTTCTGATTTACCACCTGTGCTTTGGACTATGATACAATAAATGCCATGACATCAGTATATATAGCAAACACACATATATGAAGTTGTCTTCTCAGATACCAAGACATCTACTCGTTATATTTGCGAGGTGACAATGGATGACTTGCAGTAGTTCCTTAAACACTACTCACTGCACAGGTCCCTGGATGACTCTCATTTTACACAAATATGGCTAAAATTGTTTCATCTGTCACAGACCCAGATAAAGAGGTTAATCTAGAAAGCAATCGCTATGCCCCGGCAGATATTAGTATTAATCAACCTTAAACTCTGTCTTCAATCAGTGCTGACATAAAATCCATGCGCACTGACAATGTTTCTAAAATCACCCACAGCTCACATGGGAAAACATATGACTGAGATTATTTTGCCCTACTCTCATAAAAGGGCATCTGTAAGGAAAAGATCTATAATTTACTTGGAAGGTAGAACAACATTTTGATATATGAACTATGACTGGATTCCTGCAGGAATCACCAGCACCACCCATAAATTTGATTACTTTTAATTACTTTTTCCTCATTTTTTGCTGTGCAATCTACTTTACACAAGGTGAACTACATTAGTCAGTATTATGATTATATTGTAACACCTGTTTGCACTCACACTTGGTTTTATATAAGATGTAAACACCATAAATGCGATAGCATTTAGTGCTATTTATTACCATTCATAAACCATTTTAACAACTTTCAAAGTTAATTGTGAATATAAACATCAAATTTTACTCCAAGATCATCATCACAATACAAATGTTTAACTTCCAAAGAAGGATTACAGTACATGGTAGCTAATTAATGAAAGCCTTTATGGCTAGAAAGCATAGAAGTGATTTATATTTAACAAGCTGGTTACAAAGTAGTGGAGCAGTGATGAGCCTGGGTACGAGAGAAGATGAATACCCAGGATTTGTTAAGTTAAGCAGTTGTACACACGAGCACTCTTCCTGAATTACTTCAGGAAACACTGAGCTTTAAAATTCCATCCATCCATCCATCATACTGGACAGCATCAGAAGAGCTTTATAAGTCACTTGGATAAAGGAGAGGGGTGGAATGTGTAAGCATCCCAGGTCATCTGCTCTGGATTCAAACAAGAAGTTCGAGTGTATCTGCATATCTGACTGGGGAGGGTGGGAGGATGCCGGGGGGGGGGGGTCGCATGTCTTCTAATCTAAGCCCGTCAGCTAGGCACTGGAACGTGGATTAAATTCTCTCCAGCATCCATAAGATGAGGATGGCAGTTCCAGCAGGATATCGCTAGAGTCATCTTATCAGAATTCTGTCAAGAAATATTCATATATGTGTCGGTGAGGATGGATGAGCCTCCCTGGAGCTCAGTAGACGCTGTGACTCCAGGCGATCCATGTCTCCTATTGACTTTGAAGGTCTTCTGTGAATAAAATGGCATCGGCATCCCAGGTCAATCATTTCATCTCGCTGAAAAGTTCTACCGTGACAATGTCGGCCTAAATTGTAACTATGTGCCTGGCGGTGTGACAGAGCTTGGCACGTGACCCTGATGTGTCATCGAAAGTCCCGGAGCACGCACGGTTCTCGAATGACCGTCGGAATGGCAGGACAGTCTATCGCTATTGTGGTAGCCATGACGACTGTGGTAGTCATGACTACCTCAGCAGCCGCAGTAAAATGATGAAGGATTTCAGAATCCATTGGGTTCGGAGGGGTGGGTGCTTGTCAACTGACTGTAGGGCGACACAAACGACAAGCTATTTAACTGGTTTGATCGAAATCATTATTTAAACCAAACTTAGTGTGGTTTTCTCTGACACAGCTTATTTTCAGAGTGTGGGGAATTCATGCAGCGACCTATTAGAAGCCAGCTGGCAGGCAGCTTGTCAATTAAACCCCCCTTTTAAAAATGCTTTAAGCGGGTCCTCCGTCTGGACGCACTGTGAGCACAATCTGCAGCCTGCATTTAGCGCTGCTCAACTGAGAAGACACCTGTCTGCTGCATGTTTAATACCAACCACCAGAAGTGCTTCCTAGGGGCTGCTCATGGATTTTATGGATGAGCCCATGTGCGGGGGGCCAGTAGAGGATTTCTTCTTGAGTTTAAGAGTCATGCTTATGGGGGTGCAAGGCCCTTAACCCCGCTTGACTCTGCGTTCGGACTGTTTGTTGCGTTAGATAAAAGTCACTGTTAAATAAATGCATTTAACGCTTAGGGCAATACATAGATATATAGGACAAGATTGGAGAGAAGGCAGATAAAACCAAACATTTTAGTTATATAACGATCTTATTACATATTATGTGGACATATCAAGCCTCCAGCTCCCAGCCTCTTATTACATACTATATGGACATATCAAGCCAGCAGCTCCCAGCCTCTTATTACATACTATATGGACATATCAAGCCTCCAGCTCCACCTATCCTAGGTAGCACAGAGCCAAAAGCAGGGGGCGCCCTAGATAAGATGGCAGCTTAATGCTATATGTATATATAGTAAATGCAAAAGAGCATTTAACCCCGTTTTAAAAGTCCTTTTGTGCCTCACTAGAACGTGATTTTTTTAGTTTTATATTTTACATGAGCTCTTCGTGAAAATTCATTTTTTTCATTTATTCATTTTCCAAACCGCTATATCCTATTGCGTCGCGGGGGGGTCCGGAGCCTATCCCAGAAGCAATGGGCACGAGGCAGGGAACAACCCTGGACAGAGGGCCAGCCCATCGCAGGGCACACTCATACACCATTCACTCACACATGCACACCTACGGGCAATTTATTAACTCCAATTAGCCTCAGCATGTCTTTGGACTGTGGGGGGGAAACCGGAGTACCTGGAGGAAACCCCACGACGACACAGGGAGAACATGCAAACTCCACACACATGTAACTCGGATCTCAGAGGTGTGAGGCAACAGTGCTAACCACTGCACCACCATGTGGCCCCCCTCTTCATGAAAAGTAAATTAAATAAATGCCCACAAAAAATCGCATTGTCTGTAATGCAATTGCCTCTGCTGTTTGAAACAATATGACTAACAGGCAGCCAAAACATTAATACTTGTTGTTTCCCACTGAGTCGCCCACGACCCTGAAAACCAAGTGTGTTCTGCATTTAATTCGTCACGAAGGGGTGACAGGATAAGCTGGACCCTGAGCATGTCCTGCATCGATACCTGCATGCTATCATCCTGCAGCCAGAGTCAATCCGACCAAACAAATACATACGGGGGGGGGGGGGTAAGGTAAGGGGAGTATTAAGGCCTGATTTTATGTTGTTGTACAGTATTCAGGGGCAACCACTTCCATACAATAATTTTCTCAAAATATACTGCAGTGTTTACTTTAAAAAAACCTACTACTGTTTTGAATGTAACATGAACTATACATTTTCCATAGTCACTTATCGGCTGCAATGTCATGCTGAGCCTGTCACAGGGCAGGTGAACCATAGACAAGGTTCTGGCCTGTGTCCATCACCATCATCACCACCACCACCACCAGCACTATCACCATCACCACCATCAACACCACCATCACAACCACATAGGACCAACACCAACAATAAAAACAAAAAGAACAACAAGAAAAGTACTGTATCTTGCAGAAAAAATCGTCAGTTGTTGCAATATCATATAGGACAATAAAATAATGAGGGGGTCTAGGATAAATTCAGCAAGAAAACGGAGGAGAAATGTGAGTGATGACTCACAAAGAGGAGCTTTTTGACGCTCACCTTACATGAACTCTACACAGCAGGAGCTCTTCAGGCTCCTACAGCTCCAGACCTCACTGTCATGCCCGGCTCGTCCGATCCTCGTGTGTGTGCCACGCCCCCTCATTTCCCACGTGTATTTCCCTGATTGTACTCGCCTGTTGCCAGTTAGTTTCTACTTGTCCTGTGTATTTAGTCCGCGTCTTTCCCCAGTATGTCAGATCGGTCATTGATGTTCGTCGCCGTTTACTCCCCTGTCTCGCTCATTAAACCCCGTTTGCCCCGTATTTTGGCTTGCCTGCCTTCTTCCCCGCTCGCCTGCCTCCCGGGTCACAACACTCACAGTGTCTCTGTACTTATAATTATCATATTACTGGAAATTATTTTAAGTTTTAACATGACATTTTCTTCATCATGAATGCGTTCTAATAAATTACAAAGGGGAGATGTTTATTACTCTGCTTTTTCTAAAATTTACTTTGTAGAATTATATTTTATTCATCCCAATAGGGACATTGTCAGTTTGCAGAATCTTCACTGAGTGTAAGACACTGAGACTAGATTATGAGCAGTGGTCTGTATCATACAGACATCAGCTTACAGATGCCATAAAACAAAGAAAGGCAGGATAATAAATAGCATCTGCAGAGCAGGTTACATTCTTACCTCACGCGCTCAGTGACTGAATACAGACCCGTCTCTGTGTTCAGTGCAATCTCTCGCCTCGTGGTCGTGTTTGCTGGCAGCCCAAAGTTCAGGGGATCTTGAATGACCATGATTTCTGTCCCAGAGTAACGTCCCATACTGTATGGCCTTAAGCTTGAGATAAAAACAGAATCTTCATCATCATCATCCTCACCACCCCTCTGGATAGTGAATAAATGATTCTTCTGAGTCCTAAGTAAGAATACACTCTTTTTATTTCTTGTTCACAGAGGCTGGAAGTAGATGTAATGGCGCTGTGAGGAAGGTGTATTGATTTCAATTACTTTTAAAGATAAAGCAACTTAAAAACTTACAGGAACTATAAATGCTCCCTCGGAATAAAAAAGAAAGACCATGCTATTGTTAATTATACTTAATGGTGGCACAAGGCTTTTGGTTGCATTTCTAAGCAGAAATTTGGCATTTAGAAAGTGATATATGCATTTTTCCTAACAGTTTTTAGATTTATTGTAATGTTTTTGGATGCAAGCAAAATAAAAAAATAAATACCTTACCTTGGCCACAGCAGTACACAGAAAAGGCTGCGGCAACAGTTTGTTTTCTCTGCGTAGCGGATTTACCTCCACCTGCTCTGTCTGTTTTGCGCTGGGGCCGTGCTCGTCCTGCACTCAAACGAAATGACACACTCAACAGCCCTCGTGAATATGCTTTCTGCTAGACAACATGAAAGCAAAGCAACAGCAAAAAAGACAAGTTTCAGCTGCTGCACGGGGATTGGGGAATAACGGGGAGCTGAAGAGCTCACCTAGTAGCTGGACCAACCAAACATCTCGAGTCACATAACTGCAGGCAATCTACAGTGTCTCTTAAGCACGCTTCTCACTGCAGTTCCCCTGGAGGAATATGCCTTCTTGGTGGCATTTTGTTGCAGTGTTGCAGCTGTGGACTGCACTGCAATCCTCTGAAATGCTGGCAGAATCGAGTGCCAGTCAAGAACACGCTATCACTCGTCACATAAAGGACACACGCCAGAATAGTGCCACACGCAAACGGCACTGGTTACTTCTGTGATGCCCCGTTTAATGCCATGGCAGCCGGTCAAATAATGCAAATAAAGTCACTGTATCTTGAGCACAGCAAGATGGACACCTTCGCATGCATGCTCTTCAGCGCATGCTCTGGAAACGTGGCCCTTGGGGAGCATTTTTAGGATTTCACACCACATAATGGTTCCATTGGTAAAGAAAATAAGGAATTAATAATGGTGATGTTTTATTCATCCCTGTGGGGAAATTGTGTAGTTTTCACATATTTCATCTTGCTCTGCATAAGATACACAGACAGATATACAGGAGAGAGCAAGTTTGGGTCAGCCAGCGCCCTGCCCCCCAGGGTAATTGGGGTTCAGGATCTTGTTCGACAGGTCAATGGTGACGTCACACTACCAGCCAAGGGATTTGCACCAGGCCATTTTGGTCACGGGCACAGAGCACTAAGCTGTAGAGAGAGACACCACCTCAGCTAATGGATGCATTTTTATGAAATTTTTTTCCTTACACACACACACAGTCAGCAGAGAGGAATCCTTTATGTAAGAGTATTAAACATTTACAGGATCTCACCATATCACCATATGTACCCCACTCATTTTTCAGGAGCTAACTATATCCCCTTCACACCTACTAATGGCCACGTTGGCAGTGTGTGAAAGATGTTATCTACCACAGGAGTGAGATGAAATATGGTGCGTACCATTCTCTGGCTCTTAACACGTTTAGCGTAAGAAATGAATATGTCACATTGCCTAAACTACTCAACACTCATGAATCATAACTCTGAGTAATTTTGTCACTTTATAGGCAGATTTCCGAAACAGATACGTGCCTTAATTACACACCTCTGGTTTAAGTCTAGCATGTAGAATCATTAAGAAAAGGTTGAGCTGCTGTCTCCATTGCTGGACCAGTTGTTTTTATAGCCCATATAACTCCATAAAGCCAGCCAGATATTAAAAATGCATAAGCAGCTGATAGAAAAGAGAACTAGCTCAACAAAAGCTACAAAGAAAGCTAATGCATCCTTAGTTGCAGGAGCAGCAATTTCAGGTCCAGAAAGTAAAAATTCTAGACCATGATTTACTTTCAACAAACCAGTTGAGCATAATGAGTCACAGTCACAGAGTACTCAACTAGTTGGATGAAAGTAAATCATGGTCTGGATTTTTACTTTCTGGACCTGAAATTGCCATCTCTGCTTAGTTCATACTTCTCTCACACACCCCCCACCCCGACTCCACCCAACTGGCCTCACATAAAAGCCTTACAAAACAATTAGTCCAATCAAGGCCAGCTGGGTTTAATTAAGTGAGGTTTTACTGAGCGTGGCGCTGGTGATCAATCACCATGGAAACGCAAAGGCTTACGGAAGCCCAGCCCTGCACTGCTGTGCTTCTCACTGGCTTACAGAGATCAGACTGAAAGGAAAAGTGACCTAAATCCTGTCATATGGGATACAGGTAATTACGTTATAAACCAACCAAACAGCACCCCAAGGCAGGCCAGCCCAATATGGATAATTGAGACACCAGATATATTCAAATCACAGGAGATGTTCTGATGTTGTACCTTTGAGCAAGACACGCAGCCTGAAATGTTCCAGTGAAAAAGCAGCTATATAAATAGGCAGGAATTGTAATAATACTCAGATACACCTGGGTTTACAGGGAAGGCAGTTAGGGAAACTCGTACACAGCTATGTTCATCCAGATTCCATCCCAAGTCACGGCTGCCTCTGTATCCCAGATACAATACTGGCCAGATACAATTTTGTCTAACGCTGCACAGGGGCTACATTTGCTGAACCTGCTATTTTTGTGTCCAGATAAGGGGGCTGCATGCCGATTACAGCGCGTTGCTGCACCCACCACGCGACCAACCACCTCAGGGATGAGAACCTGAGTGCAGCCATGCAGCAGGTGATACCTCAGCACCACACCAGCCCAAATGGACCAGGGTAAGTTTTTCCCGGTGGCTGGAGTGTCAATCCAGAAGGTCACAAACAGGTTTTTTTTTTTTTTTTTTTTTTTTTTTTTTTTACATGCACCTTTTACTTGAATATCCTTGTAATAATATCTGTTTAATTGCTGAAGTTGCCCCCCCCCTCCAATTAAAACTCAATTTGAAAATGAGGGGCTGCTTTCCTTTTAATCCACTGCTTTTGCACCCAACTGAGCCCTACACTCAGCCATAGCGGACCCAGCGCCATGGGCACACCTAAGATACGGCAGACACGCTTACCCATCTTTTCCCTCAGACAAGGACAGTCAGGCTCAACCAGCTGTCACAGGGATAGGCAGGCATGATGAAACCGCCATAGCTGTGTGAGAGGTGGGAAAACATAAGAGGCCGACGAGGACTGAGATCAACCCTCACCAGCAGGACACGACCCTCCGGCAGCTCCTGGGATAAACCAGGACCCCCCCCCCCCCTCCACTTTGAACGAGATACATCGGGAACCACAATAGAACCTGGCAGTCAATATAAAGTGGGTAGAAAACAGAAACCTGTAATAATGATGAAGGCTTTTGTTGAAGCAGCGATTCACCACAAGCATGAAACCAGGTGCTTCATTATCACAGAGAATTAGCGCCCTGAGAAGCCTCCATTAAAGCAGAGAGTGACTGAGGCCTTTCAATCAAAACAGGTAAGTCTTGCAGGCCTTAGAAAGACAGAAGGTTAATAATGCAGCAGAAGTGATGCTTTTGTGCCAAGGCTCGGAGTCCAGCCCGCCAAGAGAGGCAGACAGATCAAGCATAACTCCCACACACTATGTGACTTGCATACAAATGCTCCTGTTGTCTGAGGACATGCAGCCCTCCGGTCGAATCTCCCAGTGCCTGAGGACGGGTGATTTTCTCATTCACTTTTCAACCACGATTGAGTGATATGCTCACAATGTTCCTTCAAGAAACAAGGCAAAAGCATTGGGGGGAGGCTTTTAAGCCAGTGCATCTGCAATCTCGTTCTCAGGTACAGACAGGCTGAAATGTAAAGTAAAAACACTGCGGAAAATTATATATTACTCTCATGTACAGAAATCAGAATGGCTTAATTACTGTCATAGCACATATTCCAGTGTGACATTAAGTGCTTGGTCAACTCAAAGTAATATGCTGACAGAGTTCTTCCATTCTTTTGAACTCTGAAATTATATATACTGTACTAAAATGCAAGAAGGCCTGCTCTAACCTGGATTCAGGTAATCTTGCTGTCTTTCTGCACCACTGGATCCCTCTAACTTCCATATTTAAGATGGTTAGGCTGTGGAGATAAGAAATATTTAATAAATGCAATGAAAATGAACACACGAGACAGCAGAGGCTCATTAACACTTTTCGACTGTTGCATGCTGGGACCTGTGCCAGAGATGTCAGCAGGCAGGGCAAAGATCCAGCCCCGTGTCCGTGAGAACACATCCTCAGCAGCACTGTCCCGGAGCGCCATGACGCAGAGCCGCCCCCACCTCGGGAACTGGTTGTGGGCTAAATCGGCAGCAGCAATTACTGTAAAAGGCTATTCTGTGGTTGTAATGACGTACATCTTCGCAGACGTCCAGCTGCTAGATTTGGAGCCACATGGTCCTGCTCAACATACACATGGCTTCTGCATGCTGTCCTTCATCTTTTACTGCCGTACTCATCGTATTGCCGTCTAAGTCGTTTTCACGTAGGTGCTGAAATGTATGGTTTTGGCCATGTGTGATTTATTTTCCAACAGTTATTGAAATATATTTACCTTTAATAATTTACTTCCTTGTTTTTTCAATATAGAAATCCAGAGAGCTTTTTAATAAAAGGAACTTTATCGATCCTCAGTGAGCCTCTATGCGCCAGCAAAGGCTGACAAGCTTTCTCAGCACTCAAAATCTCACCTCTTTTGCAGCGTAAAAACACTTCTCTGGGTAATTAAAAGGGGGGGAGGTTATTAGTAAAAATGTCCAACCTTTGGGATGGGATCAGAGGCACTTTTTAAAGGATTAGCAAAGGGAACAAGTATAGAAGCCCAATAGTTAAAGGTCAAGGGTTAAGGGAGTGGCAATGATGTCCCCTTGAGCTTAGTGAGAAACTGCAAAACAGCCGACTTTACAAAATGGTCTGCAAATCATAGTTATTCTGCTACATTTGCCGTAATACTTACTAATAATACATTGAGCAAAGAGCTTTAATGCCTCATGCTAAGATCTTAAACATGGTTACATAAAAATGCTTTGCAGCGTGTGTCCAACCTTTCGCTGATCATTGGTCTTTTTTCTGCCTGGGAGGAAGTGCACCCCCTGTTGGCTGACCACAGCACCACTTTCTTGTGCTTCACGTGAACATTCAGTGTCCAAAGCTTTCATTTCATCCCTTTTATTCCTGTCCATGACCCAGTGGTGTTCATTAATGGCTCAGTTTTACTGCAAGGCAGATGGGTGGCAGTTCAACACGGGCTAGAACATAATAAATGTATTTTTCCTGCTAACCAAACAAAGAAAAAAAAGAGATCGTTACCTTGATTTTTTCCACCCTACTCCAGAGAGAGTCCTTTAACTAGAGCTTAATTTTCACCAGCAAGGCTCAATTCCAAGGACAGGAAAATTGTCTAAAACAGCAAATGATGGACTCATTACGGGATAATTCAGTCAGTAATTCACAAAGACATTTTGTGGCACGATTAGTGACGCTTATGCAGGATGAATGGAAAAGAAACAAAAGATTTTAGTAACACTCGTAACAATCAGTATGGTATTATTTTTAATTGATTAAAAGCAATACTAAGCTCTACTGGATAAATTTTGCTGGGTAATTATGAAACAAAATATTTTCTTTGTGCTTTGAAAGCTAAAAATCACTCGTGATTTCTGGGGAATTTAGCATGGTGATGTCAGACATGCAGTGAAAATAAACTCATGTAAATAAAGGCAGTACAACGAACATACCAGGGCTCTGTGGATCATTCGTGATACTCAAACATTACTGGTTTAGCACAGATTTGGGAAGAAGGCAGAATTGATTCTAACCTAGTATATATTAACAAAATTCCATACCTCTATCTGATGAAATAAAACAGCAAATTACAAAAATATTGAAAATATATTTCTTTCACTCACTCTTTCAAAAGGTATTATTCACAAAATTAAATCTCAAAACTAAAAGACAGGTCTTTTCTCATAGATTATGAATGCATTTCTGCCTGTCGCAGTTTCCTTGCATGAATAATGTGTGAAAATGGTGTGACTCTGGCTTTTAAAGTTAGAAAACCAAAGAAATTGCTAGTTTGTTACTGTTTCAGCTTTCTAGCTGTTTTCTGACTTAGCCTTAGCATCGCCGCCTGGAAAATTGCTAATTATGTTGTGATTCTTCTTCTTTAGTGCAAAATACAAGCAGTCTGGTGACTTCATGTGTGACAATGCGAGTGAGTCAGTGTGTATACTGACATCACTTGTGATACGTGCCTCGCCTTATAGAGAAACCGCCTCAGTTATTACTGTTGTATGGAATATATAGGCAGACTTATTATACGATTCTGATGTGGCAGTAAACACTGATTTATTGTTTGATATGTTTGTGTAGTTGGCACAAAAACTGAAATTGCACGTAAATGTATAGAGTATGCTGTAGTTATAAGCAAAGAAAGTGAAGACAGGAAAGAATAGTTTTTAATCCTTGAATAATAAACACACCTGCAAATGATAATGCATGAGGCACAATTTGGAGAGATTGCTTTACACTTATTTTAGAGTTAGATTTTATTGATTTTGAAATCCTGAAATATTCATTGAGGGTGTTGTTACGTCCTGCGAGGGACGGGACCCGACAGGTGTAGCTAATTAGCTCTCATCACCGGAGAGATAAAGAGTAGTAG
>JAABNX020000053.1:14125681-14136413 GCA_015163995.2 Mormyrus lacerda | reverse complement strand
CTTACCCAGGGCTCTGCTACGGCGCTCGAGGGCTTGAGTTAGTCATTGTGGGGTCCCTCTAGGGGCCTGTATCGCAAAGCAGGATTTCTGTATTAGCTTGATTAACTTGTCATATTTAAGGTTGTCTGGACTAAATGTAAGCGAATGAAGACACGGTTGATTTCAATTAGGCTACCTTAAATCCAACAAGTTAGTCAGCTAAGCATGAAATCGAGCTGATACAGGCCCCCAGGTTCTCTGGTTCTCTGGTCCCCCCCCCCACAATCTAAATTTAAAGTGAACTAGAGCCACCAGATTCTCTGAAGGTGGGAATGATGAGTGCAGCCCGTCCTGGGTCATTCCCTGCCTCTGGGATGAGCTCCGTGACGCTGCATAGGACATGTGTGTATGCATGCTGGATGGATGGATATTGCAGCATTAGATGCTGCTGATAAATTCTGTACACATATATTATCCGGCATTTTTTTGGGTAAGATCAGGTCGTAATGTGATTTTTACCAGCGAGACATAACACGAACCCTCCAGTACCTTCGTCAGACTTACCGGGTGCTGCTGGGAACGGTCAGCGCTTGAGAGAGCATCCAAAAAAGAGCTGCTCGATCTGACATCACCGCAAAGCCTGGCACCCAGTGCAGTTTCTGGGTGATTTACACAGCAACTAAACGAATCTGCGAAAGACCTGGAACAATGCATCAGTGACATCAACCTGCTCATCATCCAAAGCCCTCATTCTTAATCTATATCTGAGGTGATTTGCGCATTTATGAATTGAGCAGTGAATATGATTTTAGCGCTAAGGAGGCTCAGAATAACAGCTCACTGTAATCATTTTCCCACAAGCTCATTGCAGATGGCACCTACCCCCCCCCCCCATGTTAGTTGACATTCACCAGTCCTCTATATTTAGCGTTCCCGCTGCACAAAGACTCGTGTCACATGCTTCCCATAGTCACCTTTAGCATCCTACATGCATGGTGTACATTATACTTAAGTACACGTAAGACTGCAAGTGGTCAAGGCCCTCTCCCTATACATTAGTGCAGTCGCTGCCCATAGATCAGGCAGAATATCTATCCATCCATATTCTCTACCTGTTTGTCTTATACACGGTCATAGGGGTCCAGAGCCTTTTCCAGAAGGTAGAGACGCAAGGCAGGGAACAACCCAGGATAGGGCAACAACCCGCCACAGGACACACTCACACACCATTCACATACATAAGCATACTTATGGGCAATTTGGGCAGCATTAGACCCATTATTTTTGCTTGAATTTACCAGTTCTGTCAGGATCCTCGCTGGATATTTGATTATCTTCAGGTTGCCAGATGCTGATGTTTAACTAGCTGCTTGGGTCTAATGACTGTGATTAATTGCTAGTGATCACTCGCAGGTGACAGGGGCTCCTCACTGACAAAGTGCTGCCTTTTATTGTTTTTATTTGTAATTGCTACTCTCTCAGGCCCGTTTCCCTGCAAAACAGGACTGACACAAACCCAAGATGGAAGAATCACCCACAAAAGGAGTTAGCACATCTTTAAAGGTAGGTACAACAGCATATTAAAACTGGCCGTTTAATTGCCAGCTTCATACACTCTGTAGAGTTTGCTCACAGGTCCAGCCACATGCAGTCAGCCATGTTTAATTTCCCCAAGTATTCTGCCTGATAAAGATAGCATAGAGATGGGTGAGGGGCCGGTACCCCTTGTTTCAGCCACATCAAACAAATAAAACATCTCAGAAAAACAAAAGGAACTATACTATACCATACTATACTATACCTCTTATGCAAACTGGTAACCATATCATCATCCATCCACATGACTGGGCTAATTGGTAAAAATAACAAACGTAGTTAGACATTTTCACAGTAGTATGTTACATTTGCTATAGTTATAATTTCACATAGAACATGCAGACATTGATTCATGGCCAATGTTGCATCTTACCTGTCATGTCTGCCTGATTCTCCTGTCTCCTGCCGAATGTGGCCCTGAGGAGCCACGCCTGTTCCCTGCTGCCCCTCATTAACCTTTGTATTTAAGTACCCGTTTGTCTCATGAGCCGCTCATTGCCGTCGCTCCTCCTGTCTGCCCGTTTCCTTCCCTGTACTCACCTTCTTGTTTTGATTCCTTGCAGCCTCGTTTGTTTCCCTGCTCCTGGTAAGTTAAATAAACGCCCCTTTTTCGCCAAACGCCCGCCTTCGAGTCCTTCGTCCCGCCTCTCCTGACAGTGAAGCGCACCATCCCAAAAAAATTTTAAATGCAATAACGGAACACAAAACCAAAATGCTTTTTAAAACATTTTATTCCAAAAAAAGAAAACAAAACGTTAAAATAGGTTTCAAGTTCAAGAAAGAAAAATAAGCTTAAACACAATGCATAGCATCATATACAGACGGATAAAATACATTTTATATATTGCAGACAAGCCATGTTGGTATTACATATGTACACTAAGTATGTAAACTTCTATTTACAATCTTTATTACATTTACAAAAAAATTGTGGTTTTTATTTGAATTACATATATATCGCTCTGATATATATATAATTATGTTTTTATTTTCCACTAGTATTTTGTACTACAATAATGAAAAACAATGTACAGATCGCTTAGTCTTTTTTTTCACTTTTTTATAATACAAATTTATTTTCATAAAAATATATCTCTGTACAAAAAGGGTCTCGTTCGTTTGTTTGTTCTCTCTTTAGGTGTCTCTGTAGGTCTGCCTTTCATCCACCTACCCTCCCTCGCTCTCCCTTCCCTCAGGTATTAAGACCACGTCCCGGACGCTCGTTTTCCACGACCCCATTTCGGCGAGCAGCACGATGCACCACGACGGAGACAGAAATGACATGTATCAAATTATGTTTGTCCTCTCGGGCTTTTATGCATGACGATGACAGCAGAATGATGACTGGCCCTAGCCCTGACCTAAGCGCTGTTACCATCACATTGTGTATTTCACGTGTTCGCAAAATCTGTAAGTTGTCACAGTGCATCTCTCGAAACGGGTATTACCCTCGTGTAAATAAAAGGATGAATGTGTCAGAATACCAGCTGTCTTTCTGACCTTTTTAGTATACCTTTTATATATGATTGCAATTATATGAAATATATATTTTATATATTTACCTTTATATATATATATTAAAATTTTGTTATATACAATGAAAATATATTGATATAATTAAATGTATATGGTTTTTACGTATCTGAATCCACTGCATAGGGCTCTGCTGGGGGAGCATTTCAGGAGGTTTAAAGGAAAATAAAATAGGTCCAAACAGGGACCCTCTGGCCCAGGGTCTCTTGTGAGAACTCGCCTGGAGGCATCTTGTGGGTCTGGTCTTCAGCACGTAACCGTGACGACTAAAATAAAACCCACGCGGCAGCGAGCTGTCCAATTAAAGGCCGGGTACAAAGGCAGGGACAAAACAAACGATGTTCCCTTTCGGAACGGCGCATCGGTGAGCTTGAATTATCCGAGAGCTGGAGGGTCGGTCCGCGTGGCCGGCGACGCAATGTGACCTTTGACAAGAAATGCATTTTAAATGTAAATTCCACGCGCGACATCGAAGACATGTGCAACGACTGCAGGGGTGCAGGCACATTTAAATTGGACTGTAATGCAAAATAACCGCGACCACAAACGAAAAACAGGGAAATCGGCATCCTTGTTCTGACAGAGTCATGACAGAGCAAAAGCTATAAGGACGACTTAATAACTCGCGAAGATCCTTCCTGAAAGAGCCAGGCACTCTGCTAACACATAAATATATAAAGATGCACATGTGGACAGGCAAGGCTCGTAGAATCTCTGCCGCTGTAGGAACCGCGGAGAGCAGAGAGACGCAGGATACACAGGGTATAATCAACACAGCACTTCCATTACATCAGGCCATTTCTGGGGTTATTTAAAATAATACAATATGCTCTGCTTCACTGTATTACATATCTAGTCTAACCTCATCTTCATTCCTCAGGTTTGCATTTTATCTTTGGCAAAATAGGGACAATAGGGTTCATGGTTTCCTGTTTGGAGGCATGATCCAATTAATGTGTTTTCCTGAGGAGAATGTGAATGCATGTAAAAGCTGGGCTCCTACTTGGGTTGCGACACTCTTTCTAATATATACCCTCCTTCATAGATTTTTGGTGTATATGTGATAATAACCCTAACCCCCCCTTCCCCCCCAGAAGACATGGGCGGTGATGTGTCACTATATATGATATATAATTATTAGACTATATATATTTTTTTTTCAATCAACTGTGTCTAGGTCTCAGTCTTGTCAAATGTATTTTATCTTTTAATGTTTCTTTGAATATTGTAATGGCCTGTTTTATCTGGGACATGTACGGGGAAAAGCGTGCTGGGGCTTGTCATAAGAGATTAACTGAGGAAAGGAATTGGTGCACCATGGGAAACTGGTGGGGTGGGGGGCAGTCATGCCACAGGGCTGTACCCCAGCCGTCCCTCATGTGGCTCTCACTATAAATCAGAGCTCCCTGCTTTCTTTCTGCTAAGAATCCTCTGTCGATCCTGAATGAAGACGTGTGCTTGTGTGTGTTGTGTGTATGTATATAAATATATATGTTAACCATGCAAACTCCACACACACAGACCTGGGGGCAGGACACCCCCCCCAGACTCTATAATGCTGTCCACTAAGTCACATTGGCCAACCCCTGATTTTCAAACACTATATTTCATATGTATTTCAAAGTGAATGGTGATTGGTGGCTATAATGCACCTTCCCACCACTTTGCCTTGTATATCATTCGGGAAAAACAACCTTTGCTTCCCTCTTACTCTTCCCATTCCAATATTCTAATAAGCAGCAGGTGACAATCAATTCACTCAGCGGAGATAAGGCATTTAAAAGCAATGAAATAGTAAAAGGAATTACCACGGCTGCGTGAAACGGCTAACGTTCCCTACAATAATCCATTTCAGAAAGCCCCTTTATTTGAGCAGTTCGCAGAGACAGCTGAATGCTTCCAATAAAGAAGGCATCAGGTTGTAGTGTGTCACTGGGTAGCTGTTACGGGCATCGCGCACAACCAAGACCAAACGAAACAGTGATCATTTACATTTTAATTTATCGTCTTTTTAGCCAACTTTGTTTAGATGGAGAATCGTCTACTAGACCGTATGTGTGAGCACTGTAACACTATGAACGCATTGTAAATGGTGCTATAGCACGCCTACCGTGCCTGTATTACGCCGATCCTCATATATAAAGCTGAATAAAACTAGGGGAAACTTGCAGCTGCAGTTCTTAACTTAAAAATATCCTTTTCACAAAAGAAACCATGAAAAATGTGCCTGTAAATGACTGCTCATCACCTTGTACAGAATTTGCAAAAAAGTCGTTCCAAAGACTTTTCTGAATTCATGAAGTAAACAGAATTAGCCCACTGTCATCTACTTTGTACTCAGTTTTCACATATCTCTGTTTCTGAACCTAATGCTGCTATTGTGCTGAGCAAAATTAAACAGCCCTGACCAAGCATGTACGTATAGTATTTTGTTAACCCTTTGTTTTAATACCAAGGTACAAAAAATTAATGCAGTGTAGTGTGTCTACCAGTGAGTGGCCAGCAAGGCCTGAGGCCTATGAAATTTGTGATATGACTTCCTGTCAGGGTTCACTATTTACTTCTGGAGATAAAACACTAATGGGCACCAACGTGACCTTACTGTCTGGTTTCCAGGCAAATTATGCAAGCAAACGAAACACCTCATGTCCCTCAACCTGGACTTCCTCTAATGCGACGCCACTTCCTGCCTGCTTCGCACAGGAGTCACCCTTGTCCTTACTCATAGTACCGTGGTGAGGGTACAATCCCTATGACAACACACACAACATGACCACTCACGGACATTTCAGGTGCAAAACAACATTACGCACTATAAAAACTCAGCTTAATGATCCTGACAGCATCTGAGAAAAGGGACTTTTAAAGAGAGAGAAGGCATCTTGAATCGGAAGCAGCCTGCCCTACCTTTTCGGCCAATAAAAGATGCCAGTTTTAACACTCAGAAAAGCCCTGATTGCAGAGTGAACATTCAATACCACAACCTCTTCTGGCTGTGATGAAAACTGCAGTGCCCAAACACAAGGGGCTGATGCAGCACAGGGTCGTAGCGAAGCAATTACATTCTGCATTTGTCATAACTGGGTAAGTATTTATCTTTTTTCAAACCTCTGGGTACTTATGTGTAGCCTTCAGTTGCTTTCTTATCTCCCAAGACAAACCCTATGTGAATTCCATCATTTCATCCATGATCGCCATGAGAAAGAGCACCTTTTCCCATCCAATTGGAGCGGTATCACTCCTGCCCTCTGTGTTGGCATGCGAATTTTATGTCGAGCAATTTTTCAGCACTTCCTTGGGGATTCCTGAATATACAATCCCCGTCATGTGCACAGGAAACACAAATCTGATGGGCATTTGGTTCTGGGATTTACTTTAAATACACAAACACTCGCAAACAAATATACACACTCTCTCACACACATTCAGACATACAAAAAGCGAGTCTTTAATACAGTTTCCTTGGTGACAAACTGCAGGCCATGACATTTCCACTCGCTATACCAGGCGTACACCTGTGGGGCCTCTTGTCTAGAAGTTCATCCTTCAGGATATATCGTGGGTGCGGAGCCGCAGATCCACAGCGGAATATACACGGGACTGTTCCGTGTGACGTGGGATATCCAGTGAGCTCCTCAGCAGAGCGCTGTGGGGGGTCTGGCGCTCTGAGTTGCTACGAGCATAATGAGCCACTCACCTGCTCCACTGCAGAAACAAAAAAAAAAAAACAGAGGATGCACCGTCCAGAGGGCACGTCCACCACCTCCAAGCCGTTTGCGGCGCAGAGCCAACGGCCGCTGCCTGTGGCGGTGAGAGTGCATGAGCAGGCAGGCACCGTCCCACATGAAGCATCACTCGCTTTCATCGGCCGACAGTGAAGTGCTTCACCACGTCTACCACCGTGCCATCTACTGCAAGACCTTTTCTCCAAGAACTGAACAGAACATAGAAACTCTCTGGTTTTGGTGAGTTTGTTTCCATTCTGCGATGATACTGATTCAGAATGTTTTTGTTTTTTTTTTTTTTGTTTTTTTTTTTGTCTTTTTACAAGTCACCAGGTCCGACTGCAGTCCGACTCCGCTGGCCTTCCTCTGGTTGGAGATGCAGTTTGAGAGGGTGGTACTCCAGCTAGGAGGACGGCGCAGTGCCACGCAGAACTCAGAGGGCATTTTAGGTTCTACGATGACGACGTGTGATGTGACGGGACAGCCTTCTAGGTACAGTGTGGCAACAGACAGGAGCCTGGCGAGGAAAAGGGACAATGACGGAGACAGATCAGTTTAAAGCGCCAGGCTTTTGCAAGTACAATTACATTGGAATGCTCCTTTTTGCATATTCTGCCTAGCCCCGCTTTGAGACAAACACGCACATAAATTTGAGAGAGAAGCTTTGGGTCTGAATGCAGGGTCAGGCCAAGTATCCAGCACCTCTGCGGCATCTTAGAGGGTCACTGGCCTCGCTTAAGGGCTCAACGGAGAGGTGACTGTCCCGCAGAGGCTCCAACCAGCAATCTTTCGATCACAGAGTGGGAGGCCTGTACCACTGAACCCCACAGTGGCCATTAAAGTCTACAGATTATGAAGATGAGATTCCTTAAAAAGACGCCACAAAAGCTCTCCTGCCTCCTGTACGCATATTTGTTCTGCGAAGGAGTCACAGACTGTTCAAACCAGTGCAGCTCCCTCAAAATCTGTATGGAGGGCCGTCAAAGACACTGTGATTTTGTGTGTGTTTTAGTGCATGAGATGGGGTGGTGATTAGATCAAAACCAGAGAGGTGTATGGAATACAGCCAAATCCAATTACTCCCAACTTTCTGGGAAGTTCACAGCCTGTGGCTTATTTTTCGGCACCCTTTGGTAAATCCGCAGGAAATGAATCAGCACTTTGTGGTAAAGAGGGGAGTGAGGCAGCCGGTATCAGGCTCTCAGTCACCGGCCTGCTAAGCAGCGAGGACGGCTCGGGCTCCGAGAACAGCTGTCAAGGAGATCAGGCAGACAAAAAACCAACAGAAAAACGAAACACTGGGGTGCCTCTCGCCTGCTTTGCGTGTAACTTAATCTCATAACCGCGAAGGATGGACGCTTGGGGCTCTGACAAGCAAACTGCAAGATAATAAACAATGCTCTTCGTTGGAATAAAGAAAAACAGTCTGCTCTGTTCATCAGGGTGTACACAGCTCAAAGCTGATTGGCCACCAGAGTGCTCACTCAAAGATTCAAACCATATGATTGGACAAAGGTAAGGTATGAATCGTTTTTCTGCCTCTTAAAAAAATCCGAGAATTGTTCCGGAAGTCTCTGAACACTGCTGGCTGCTACTCACCTGGACAGGGGGTAAGGGGAGAGACCGGCCGCTATACCGCCGTGCACACAGTGCTGACGGTAAACTCTGTCTCATTGGCCATGATGTCCGTGGGCTGTATGTTGCGGTCGTACATTGGGTTCTCGAAGGTGGCTCTCCCATTGGTGTTCTCGTGGCCTGCGTAGCCGTTGAAAGGGCCCTTGGTTCTTCTCCTGGGCGTCGGTAAACAGAGCAGAAGGCTTTTAATGGAATGTAAAAACAAACACTAATTACTGCATTTGAAATGTCCTCAGCACGCTCACAAGCCGCCACACTGCACGCAAGGCTTCTATGTTACTTCAAACATAATATATAATTACACATTTGTTTTGTTTAATATGATGGTATTCAGCAAGAACCTCACCAGGAAGGCAAAGCAAAGGAAACATAAAAAAATGTAACATTTTCAAGCCTGATGTACAGCATTCACAGACATTACGATGAATTGTCGGATTGCAAGCCTTGCAGCATTTTGTCCTGCGCTTGACGTTTTTTCCCCCTGATTTGTCAGCCCAGGGTATAGAATAAGATTTTTTTGGCTACTCAGCTTGCAGCCTGAATAAGGGCTTGTTTGCCATGTAATAAGGTCGACCCTAAACCCGACTGCTTGAATGATGGAGGTTATTAACAGACAACGGGGCTTTTTGCAGGGCAATAAAGAATTAATCTACCAAACAGCTGACATGAGCAAACCACCAGCCATGATACACACAATTTATTTACTACAAACAGAACTTTATTTACTTAGCTGCTGTATGACCAGCAAAATTTCGCGGCGTGTTCTTCTGAGTAAGAGACAGTCAAATGTATAACAGCTGTGGTGTCGGGGACTCCAGGCCCAGCAAACATACCTGTGTTTGTAGAGGTACAGAGCGAATCCTGCAATGATCATGGCTATGAAAGGCACTAATATAGCTGCGGCCACAGAGCTGCTGTTGGAGGCGAAGTTGTAGCCGGGACTGTCGGGGTTTGGGTCCTGGCTCTTCGTATCTGCGGGAGAAGGTACCATCAGAACACGGAAACACCGCCGTGGGCTGCCGAGAGTGAGCGTTCGCTTTAATTATCGCACGATTCACAGCTGAAACAGCGGGTAAGGTGACACACCATCCCATAATGAAAAACAAACAAAAACATCTCTATAAAATGAGCTGAAGCAGGATGAAAATTAGGGCACCCAACAGCTCTGAAAGACCACGGTTAGACAGCCTTCCCACTGGCACTGAAGATGACTTCCAAGCATGTAAAGACTGAGAAACAAGTGTCATTAGCCAATCTAACGAGAGCTGGTCAGATACGATGATCTCAAATTTCCCCATGAAGCTTGCATTTTATTTCAGAAAAGCAAATTTATAAGGCCTAGACAACCAAGTGTGGGACAAATACAAGGAGCTACAATATAAGAGTAATACATTACCTATGTGGAAGGGGAGCTTTTTTCCAATACCATTACCCCAGGGGTGATTACAAAATATTGATATTAAGACTGAAAATAAGCAATTTTGCTTGTGTTGTGCAACCCAAAAAACAACACAGGAAGCTGCAGTTACTTTGCACATGATGGCAACAAACTGAAATAAAGTCAAAGCTAAACCAGAGCAAATCCAATTATCCGCCATCATTATGGCAGGGGATGGAGGCATGGTCGGCCTGTGGCCCCCTCTTTTATTAATAAATTCGGTGTTTGAATAATCTGTCCCAGGTTTGGAAGAATACTGGCCAGGCATCTGCTATATTCTGGAAGGAGGGCCCTGCTTCACAACAGGAGAATTGGCGAAATTCTACCCTGATTGGCATCCTCTACCCTCACTAAAAATCTTACAGTTAAATCATTTTTTGGTCCATACTTTGTAAGTATCTTTTTTTTATTACTTTCTCATCCGACGTTTTAATCTAAAGGCATATTTTTAGTAATTTTACTGAAGCAATTATGCTCAGTAATTATGACTGTCCTAGGGGCCTAACCAGAGAGCAGATGCCTGTCCAATGAGCTTAACCAGCAAGCAGATGCCTGTCCTAGGGGCCTAACCAGAGAGCAGATGCCTGTCCAATGAGCTTAACCAGCAAGCAGATGCCTGTCCAATGAGCTTAACCAGCAAGCAGATGCCTGTCCTAGGGGCCTAACCAGCAAGCAGATGCCTGTCCTAGGGGCCTACCCAGCAAGCAGATGTCTGTCTTAGGGGCCTAACCAGCAAGCAGATGCCTGTCCTAGGGGCCTAACCAGCAAGCAGATGCCTGTCCTAGGGGCCTAACCAGCAAGCAGATGCCTGCCCTGGGGGCCTAAC
>JAABNX020000053.1:14098684-14112254 GCA_015163995.2 Mormyrus lacerda | reverse complement strand
ACACGCACACACACACACGCACACACACACAAACACACACACACACGCACGCACACACACACACGCACACATACACACACACACACACACACACGCACACACACACACACACACAAACCTGCACTCAGAGTAGCAGGATCACAATCAAAGCCATCCAGACCACAAAACACACCCGTATGACAATGCACTCTACACAGACCATACCATCCCCAACGGCAGGTGCCATACCGTGGCATTCAGGCTGGATGCCCGTCCATGTCCCGTTGGCCAGGCAGGTCCTCTCGGGGGCGCCCTTGAGCGTATAGCCTGGCTCACAGCTAAAACGCACCACGCTGCCCGTGGAGAACTGCTCCCCCAGCCGGATGCCGTGAATCGGAATGCCGGGGTCGCCGCACAGGCCTGGGGAATCCCCTGTGATGCAAGAGATCAGGAAGCAGCGGTGAAGTACAGTGAAGTACAGCTTCCCTGCTGACCCAGAGAGGGAGCCAGCTTCTCTCCAAGAAGAATGGAGCAGACATGCTAGTTTAAAACATACTGTACACAGTACTGTGCAAAATCTTAGGCTGCCACCAAAAATGACATTAGTGTTAGTATCAAACTGTGTTGGTGTCTCTCAAAGTGATTTTCCCCTCAAGTCACTACAGTATCCACTGTCACCATCCACTATATTGAGATATTTGCTAAACTCAACCACTTGTTTGGCTAATTCATACCTAATACAGTTTATTACCTGATTACGTTAATTAATTAAATGAACTGGTGGCAAAATTGAATGAATTCATGTAATGGCTTGGATGCCCCTGAGAAGAGGTTTGAGAACTGTGTTCTTCTAGTCATCCAGCAAGATATCAGTAACTTTTTTTCCGCATTTATTTATTTATTTATTTAGTAGAAGGAGCCAGTGCCTGGAGCGGGCGGAGGTGTAGGAACTTGCCCATGGGCCAGATGGTGAAATGAGTCTGCTGACTGCAGGATTTAAACTCAGGACTGTCTGGTAGCAGGCATGGCACGCTAACCCGCAGAGCCACGTGTCGACACTGTTTATTAGTTTGTATTCTAATGTTGAGAGGAAACGAATGAAAAAGGATGAAAAGCAGAAAGTGTAAATGTGGAGGAGCGGCAGGTGGTAAAAGTCAAGTAGGAGAAAGATTGACACACGGCAGGAAACTAGGGAGGATTAAAGATTTCCATTTTTTTCCGGGGCTTTACTCTTCAAAGGGAAGGTCTCATTCCATTTCAGCTCCTTTGTGCGCAAATTCTCAGATAATCTGTACACCCTCTTGTCTGTTTTTAGCGCCCCTCTCTCCCCAGTCAGGCCCCTCTCTAAATGGTTTAAGAATCTTGCCGGTGATGTATTTAATATGTGTGTGCACTAAGGTACCTCAGTGGGCAGGGAGACATTACTTTAATGCTGTTTACCGCCTTTATCGGAAAAGCAGCACAATAAGGGGGGATTTTTACAGCCCTCTGCCTGTCAGACCTGGCGTGGGAGACGGACACTCCTGACAACATCAACGCTATCAATTGCAATATTAACCCATCCGACTCCGTGCGAAAGGCTTCTGCCGAGACACAAATGGGGGGATGATGGGGGGGAGGGGTGATGGTGATGCAAGGCAGGCGGAGAGCCTTAGAGGAACACGCCACACCGTTTTCCACGCACTAAATGCACACGTGCGTGAGCTGGGAGGGGAGGGGAGAGGTGGAGCATCGCTGCTTGGCAGGTAACCAGCAGACAGATGTCTCAAATCTTGGCAGTGTTTACAAATGTGCTTCCTAAACTGTGTTAGTTAGTTTAATTTTTAATTTTTTTTATTGATCCACAGGTTTTAGTAGATAATCCACCAGCAGGAGTGCAGTGTAAGGATTACAGCTCCCCTGTATGCTCTCAGCCGCCCCAGTGAACCTCCTGAGGGATGTGACAGCCTGAATAGTACAGTATGTGGCCCCAGCACACAGAGCCGCTCATGGCGGGGGGAGAGGGGAACACTTCTGACATTATATAATTATTAGGTAATGCTTTACATTAAGTGCACCTTCATAATGCATTCATAGGACATTCAGTGCACCTTCATAATGCATTCATAGGACATTCAGTGCACCTTCATAATGCATTCATAGGACATTCATAAACAGCATGCAAGTACACTTTAACATCCTAACATCCCTTAATAGATTTTATAACAAACATTACATGATTATGCGATTATAATGTTTGTTATTATTATATAATATTTGATATTAATGTATATTTCAGCTGTTAAGGCATGTTAGGATGTTAAGGTATAGATGCATCATGCTTATGAATGTTTTATGAATACTTAATGAATACATTATGAAGGTGTACTGAACGTTTTATGAATATAAAAGAATTATGAAGGTGCAGGTAATGTAAAGCATTACCAATCAGGGCCCCCTTTAAAATGCTGGGCCCCCAGGGTATCCATGCCCCTACTGTGGATATTGGTAGTTTTAGTTTGGAAAGGGGGGGGCAATTAGATTTGGGAGAACCTATCAGGGCCCAGCCGTGTCAGTGTGTGGTCCTGCCAGTACTTTCTGGACAGGACACATGCTGGGGGGTGCATGGTGGCATTACCGGAGCAGTGTGGCAGCGATCCGCTCCAGTGCCCATCCAGCTGGCACATGCGGGTGGTGTTGCCCACGACCTGGCGCCGGCCCGCACAGCTGTAGCGGATCACCGAACCCACGGTGCGGCGGTCCCCCGAAATCTGGGTGTAGGGCGGCACGCTGGGCCGGTCACACAGCACCACTGCAACGGGGGAACAGGGGCACGGGGTCGTGAGCAGGCAGCAGGGGGCACAGAGGCGAGGGGAAGGGGCTTCCCCCCCCCCCCCACACTGAGGTTCCAGGGTTAGAGACTTCCAGTGCTTACCAGCTTAATTACTGCAAACAAAGTAAGGCAGTGAAACAAAAAGACAAAGCGGCCACAGAGATCGCATCAGGCCCCAGCCTCCTCCCTGCCCGCTAACGGCTATTTAAACAATCGCAAAATTTCATTGCTTTCATGTGACGGTTTTGAATAATAATACAAAAGAGGCCATGTGATGAACAAGGGTAATTTACCTGGGAGAGACAAAAATATCTATTCTCTCTCTCACCACCCGCAGGCTAAATGGAGGCTAAAAGCTAAAAGACGGAGCAGCTGGGGGTGGGGCGGGGGGTGTCGGTGACTCACAGATGCACTTGGGGAGCGCGCGGTCCCACGTGCCGTCGCCCTGGCAGGCCAGCGTGCTGCTGCCCAGCAGGTAGTAGCCCGGGCTGCAGGTGAAGGACACGACGGTCTGGAAGCTGAAGCGGTGAGGCCCGCTGGGCAGGACTTGCCGCACGCTGTTCTCCACGTGCCCGGGGTCCGTGCAGTTCACAACTGGGGAATGCAACAGCAGAGAGGAAGCTTTCACCATGGGACAGCAAATGAAGGCGGCCGTATGTCCGGCGTATCACCGCCGCGTGAGCGCATTGTGAAATGCATCGGCTCCAGCCGCTCATGACCATTAACGTTTTAACTAAGGTGATGAGTATGTTCTAGACCCTTATATAGTTTTTCAACATGGTTTCCCTCAAAATATGAGCGAAATCGATAAGAATCACATTTAATGCAGATTATTTGATGCAAAGCATTCTGGGAAATGTAATTTAAACAGCTACATGAGTCATGATAAACAATACCCGTGACACTGATCTACGTGTATTTCTTGCAGGCACGTCACATGGGAGCATAAAAGGTCACTCTGGCCTAATACATATCGTGACATCGTAGATTTGGCAGGTGCTGGTTGCCTGTAATATTAGTGGAGATTGGGGCACTCTATTCTTTAGGTAGGGTACTTAACTCAAATTACTCTGGTACAATGCGCACAATGTGAAAAAAGGGTTTAAAAATATAAGCTCTTATAATTTAAAAAAGCACAACATTTTCAGTGTTTAGTCAGTGACACTCAACACGCATTTACCCTATTATGCCTGTTCAAGTTGCCTTACCACCAACACATATCGTCCTGTGAAGAAGGAGGTTAAACAGGAACTTGGGGGAATCCATTACCAGACACTCTCTGAACATTTTTAAGGATTTATTTTTTTTTGTTTACGTTTATCCAGAAATGGGTTGTGTTACGAAAAAAAAGAAAAGAAATGGGACACATATTTCCCTCTCCTGACACTGCTTGACTTCACCCCACTTAAGATGCTTGCCTCCTCTCGGGCTGTGTCAGGCCGGCTGTCAAAGGCTCTAGGTATACACGTAAAGTTTAAAAAAACGCAAAACCAAACTGACCTGACAGCTAAATTGTCAAGCACAATAGCAGAGGAAAAAAAAAAGTTTGCAGAATACTTTGAAGGAAACAGCTTAGGCTCCTTGAGCCAATCACGCCAGGATGCGTTTGCAGTTTCAAATGACCTGGATCTTATACTTAAACGAAAACTGCCATGGAGAGAGATTGGGGTGTCGGTTTTAAGCCTCACGAAAGAAATGGAGGACTGTGGCAGGAAGTGACTATTTGCTTTGGGTCTAAATGAGGCGTCTGATAGCATCAGAGCCGTACTCCCAATCAATCTGGGACAAAAATGCAACAAACTGTGAAGCAGCGGGCACGTTCTGGGGGAGTCTCAGTGGAGAGGAGGCTGTTAAAAATTTGCGACAGATGAATAAAGTGTCCTCTGAATCCATTTGCAATTGGGGACTCCGGCGATCTGTATTTTGGTGTCAAGATGATGGAGACCTGAACAGGGAGGCCAGGTGGTTGCACCTTCCAGGAGGGTCACCATTGCTCCAAGTGGAAGGCTGGCATACAGGGAGCGAAGGCAGTGGGCGTGGGTGGGAGGTAGGGGGTGCTGTGGGCACTGGAGGTGCGCTAACCTTCAGGACGGCTTGCCGGTGCAGGAACGTGTAGTGGAACCCTGTTGATACGTGGACATGAGGGCTTACTGAGCGATACCGAAACGCAGCCCAGACTCCGAGGGTGACAACGCCGGAAAATAATCGCTCATTGTTTTTCCTATTTTTTTTTTGGGTGAGAGCAGCGGATTGTTTTATTCGTGCAACTGGGGAGCGTTTTATGGAGAGCAACGCAGTGTCCTGACACAAATTGGCTCTGATTAGGAGGGATGTATGTACAGAAGCCGGCTGAATTGTTGACGCAGCCCTGATGTTAATGTTTGGAATCTCATTTTTGGGCGTTATTAGCTGTCTTCATGTTCTTCCCCTGATTTCCGTAAATAGGATTTAATGATCTAGTGAGAGGGGAGGGCGGCAGAGCGATTTGGAAATTATGAAGGTATTAAGACTCCAGCAAGAGGGTAAATATACATGGAATTTGAAGCGATTCTTATATTGTGATTAACATTAAGAATCCAACCAGGGAGGGCTCTTGCTGCTTATGTTCTTGTATTCTCTGCCCGTCTGTTCTCACGACTTCATTTGCATAGCAAAAAGGCAAATTTAGCAAAGCGGAACGATAGAACGACGACCCAGAATGAATGTGGAGATTCAAGGCAAACAGTGGTAGGTAGGTATATAAGCAACATTGTGAATTTCTGCCAAAAGATGTTCATCCAGCTCTTCTTCTATTCATAGTGAGAGAAAAGGAAGTGGCACGGTGGCTAAACCCTGTGGTCGTGGGTTCGAATCCCATCTCCATGTGTGTGGATTTGGCATGCTCTCCCTGTCTCACATGTATTTCTTCTAGATATCCAGATTTGAACATTCCAAAGACATGCCATTAAGTTTCCCTGCAGTGTAGGAGGGTGCACGCATTCCATTTTGGGGGGGGGGGCTGCCATTTGCCCCGTGCCACCTGCAATAGGCTCCAGGACCCCCCTGCAACCCTAACCGGGATAAATGGTTAAAATATGAATGGGTATCATGAAATTTAACTAAGAAAACTCAATGTGATGTAACAAGATGGCATCCCTGATCTTGTTCCCTTTGTCAAGCATGAAGAAAAAAATAATAATAATAATCCTGTAGACGATTTCCATTCACGTGGCCAAGTGCATTTCGAGCCCAGGACACCCTGGATGAGGTGCCAACCCATCACACTCACACACACAACGCTTAATTAAGAGACAGCGACCCACATTACTGCTTGCTTTTGGGCTGCAGGGAGAAAGCCGGCGAATCTGGGGAAGAGCCATAGAATAGAGCGACGTGTGAACTCACACACACACCGAGCCAGAGCGGCGAGACGATCGCAGAGCCACCTACGCATCCAGCATGCCGTAGCTTTCAAACCAAATTCAAAATGAAGTTTCCTTGCTGAAAGGTGATATTTGCCACACAGCCAGACAGAGATTGGAAAGCCAAGGACTGAGTGATTCGGCTCAGCATGCTAATGGTTGAGTTAATTTCAGCCTGATGAAGCCATTGTTTCTCGAGAGAAGCTGATGTACTGAGGACAAAAGTGTGACACACACAAATGTCACGTTCTGAGACAAGCCCTCCGACTTCAGGCAAATGACATTAGTCCTTATCCCCTCGCCTGCCACATTCTGCCACGTTAATGACAGCTTCACGCCTCCTTATCTGAGTCGCACGCCTGCACGCGCCAGCTCAGACACACGGAGGACGTACTTTTGCAGTGGGGCAGGCCGTTGCTCCACTGGCTGTTGGCCTGGCACTGCGCCTCCGCTGCCCCCTGCAGCACGTAGCCCGTGTTACACGTGAAGCGCACGACGTCGTTCAGGTTGAACTGCGTCCCTTGGGTAACGCCGTTGGCTGGGTTGCCAGGGTGACCACAGGTTAGGGCTGCAGCGGAAACAAAAATCGGATTGAGGACGGCTATGCTGACAAAAGCATATACATCTCACTACTATACGTGCATGATTATATTTCAAATGACTAACACTTAATAAAAAATGCTTTTTAATAAATAATAGAAAACAGAAGCAGGCGGCTGAAAATGAATTTGTGATGGTTCAGGTTTAAGTACAATAAACTGCTATCAAAAGGCGTCATGCTGTTGGAAAGTGGAAAGTAGTGGTTCGGTAAGGTCAGCCAGAAGTCTGATGACGAGTTTCCAGGCTGAAGCCCGGCTGCACTGCCAGGCCGCCGGCACACTCACGGACGCAGACGGGGGTCCGGCCGGACCAGTGGTGATCCTGCTCGCAGATGCGCACGGAGACGCCGATGAGCCGGAAGCCCGGGTTGCACTGGTACACCACGCTGCCACGGTAGCTGTAGTTCTCACCGATGATCTGCCCGTTCACCATGGGCTCGGGGGCACCGCAGTGGCCGGCTGTGGGGACCACACACACACACACACACACACAAACAGTAACACACATTCAGACACGCACAGCAGAAAATAAAGATCAATTGAGCCGCTAACGGGGGTGATCAGACTTTGGTGTGCGAGATAAGCTGTGAACAGGGAACCACAGAAGAATGATGGCAAAAAAAGAGGATGAACAGAAAAGAAATGTGTTGATCAGGGGGTTTCGACCCGGAAAGCAGACCCACCGAGACACTGGACTTGTGTTCCACTCCACAGCCCATTGGACATGCACTCCCGCACCCGGGAGCCCACCAGCGTGTAGCCCGTGTTGCAGGAGAAGATGGCTGTTGCTCCGTACACGGTCAGGGTGCCGATTTTGTTCCCATTGGGTGGGCTGCCCAGTTCCATACAGGAGATGACTAAGTGACGGTAAAGGGGGCGGATGATATTAGCCAATGGGATTTCATTTAGAAACTTAAATTATCCCAGATTAAACACCCTGACACTTCAAGTTCTTCTATCTATTTGTCTTTTGCTGTTTTTCTTTTTGGAAGTTTGCCACATTTTATTAAACCGATGCTGATATCAAGGGTAAAGGTACAGTACAATATACAAAAAGTAGCAAATGTGAAACTTTCCGCAAGGAGGCGAGTCCTTACTGTTGCACACAGGCCGGGGTTCTGGATAGTCCCAGGTTCCATTGGCCTGGCAACGGATGACTCGCTGACCGCGGTAGTAGTAGCCAGGGTCACAAATGAGCATCATCATGGAGTCGTACTGATTCAGGGTCCCGTAAATCAGCCTCCACCTGCCATGGTCCACTGCTGTATGGCCAATATCAGGACACGTAACCGCTGAAATGGAAGGGGTCAGAGGTCAGAGACATTGATACAGAGTGGCTCTTTTAGATGAGAAAACCCAGAGGTCATTCTTCACCTTGTTTGGAAACTGAAACTTTTGTCCAAAACTAACAGAACAACTGAAAATAATTGAGTAATGTACAGCAGTATAATGTATCATGGAAGCTGCTGTCATCTTGTAATGCACTGTAAAATACTCCATATAGAACAGAACGTACCTTCCATCTGTGAAGCTTAAAAATGTTTGACAGGTACAATTACAGGAATCTGCCACTGCTACTTTCCATTTCAACAGAATATTATTAAAAATAAGGACATTTAATTAAGCATAATATTTCATATAGCCCCACATTTAATAAACCAATAACAAGGTGAAATTTCACCTCTGTTTGCTCTGAGAATCCTTACTGACACATCCTGTAGTTAATGTCTCAACATTCTTTTCAAAAGATTTATTTTGCGGCTAACAGCCACCCAAACCTCAAGACTGTGACTGAAGCATCGACACATGTCACTGACCAATGTGGGCGGGACTCACGTTCACAGTGGGGCGGGGCATCAGCAGGGCCCCACCTCCCAGAGTCCAAGCAGACGATGGACACTGTGTAAGGGCTGGTTAGCTGGTAGCCGGAATTGCAGTGGTAGGTGGCTTTGGTGCCCACAGTATAATCACGACCGGTCACGCTGCCGTTGATTGGGGATGCTGGCATGCCACAAGACACCACTATGGGGCGACAGAGAATGTAGGCCGTGATGGACAAACTAACGCCGTGACCTGATTTTCCAGAAAGCAGTGTGATGTTTATCTCAAGGTTGGGCAAAAATCCAGCTATACAAAAAATTTAGGAGTTTTTGCCTTTGTCCAGTAGGTTGCTGGTTCGAATCCCCTGGCAATAACTGTATCGTTGTTGGAGAAGTCTGCAAACCCAAAAACCACTTTGACATGCTAGAAAATGGCTCATACTGCACTCTGTTCAATGAGTGTCCTCCATAGAAGAGCATGATAGGATATGCAAAAAAAAATAAATAATTCCTATGTGCTTATAGGTGTTTCTTAAAGCACCTTTTGAAAAACACTGCTGCTGTAACTGAAGAACTCTGAAAATAAAAATATTGATGAGAAATTCCAAAATAAGGACAACCCTCTGGTATGGTCAAAGTTAAAACAAAAAAGCGGATAAAAAAAAACTACCTCAGACAGATAAAAGAGAAACAGAAAACTGAGGCACGGCTGTGAACAGTCATAACTGTCGATAAAAGGATTAAAAACGGTATCGGCGTAAAGGAGACAAGCTCCCCTCGTTCCAAAAAGAGCGAAACCCAGGTGAACCAGAACCGCAAACCCAACGCCTAAACTTTAAGGGGAGTTTCCATCCGCTAGCCCGTTAAATTGCTCCCATAGGTGAGGCTGTTTTCCCAGCTTCAGAGCAGCTTAAAGTGAAGTGAAGAGGCAGGCAGGATGAAGGAGTCACACAAGCGCAGCCAAAAAAGGTACACAGCAAAACGTTGGAGCCGTCTGGGGAAATGCGCGCTTTAACCGCAGAAACCGCCTTAATTGGCTTTGCAGAGGTTAGTGAGGGCCTGTCCCTTTTACCTCCACAACCCAGCGTCCTCCATGGAAACTTTGTCCACACTCTGACCTCACACCCTTATCCCACGATTCACCCGACAGAATCACCTCACCTGCACTCCCCAGTCCTCAGCAGGCGGGCAAGCCCATATGTACCTTGGCAGAGGGGTGTTGGGGCATTCCACTGGTAGAGGCCTTGGGGGGTGCGGGAGCAGGTGGTGCTGTTCTGGCCAATGAGGCGAAAGCCCTGGTCGCAGCTGAAGCGCAGGGTGCTTCCCAGCTTGGTGCCAGTCAGGCTGTGGACGGAACCATTGGCGGGGGGATCTGGGGGGCTGCAGTATGAGGCTGAAAGAATAAAACATGGCAAATTGAGTGAGGTCTCCCAATTTCTCATCATGGAGACATTTTTCATATCAAATTATGTATTTAAAAAATGCCTCGGATTAAAATAAACTAAACCAGAAACTTTTTTTTACTGAGAACTGCAAATAATGAAGCTGTTTTCCCGTCCACCTGAAGGCTGCTTATCCTAGACATGGCTGCGGGGAGACCTGGAGACAATCCCAGGGAACATGGGGCATGAGGCGGCGGTACGCCCAGGGTCTGATGGCAGATCACCACAATGCACATTATTCTTGGTACCAGCAAATTAGAGAAGCTCTAAACACGTCTCTGGACTGCAGGGAGAAACATGGGAAGGTAATGGAATTCCATTCCATGGAACTCCCCCAACACGTTGTAAGATATACCCAAAAATGTATAAAGTATCATGTTGTAAGGTAAGGTATACCCGCTTACACACACACACACACACACACACACACACACGCACACACACACAGACACATACATACACAGACACACACACACACACTGAGCCACTCTGTCCCCCGCTTAGCTGCTTTTATTGAGCTATAATGTCAGACAGGCAGTCACAACTACAATTTCCAGCCTCTTCGTTCAAGTATTTGATGTGGAAAGTAAGTCAGAATTTGTTGAAGTGATCATGAGATTGGCAGGTATCTGCGTGACTTGGATTATGTTTTAACACGACCATGGCGCCAAATTTTATGGTACAGTGTGTAATTGAGCCGAAAGGAGATAAGACCAGCACAGGATGTGGAAAGAACTGCATCTCAACCACTACGTTTGATAAGAACTAATGTATAACATCTCAATAAAAATGCTAATTCCCAGTCTGACAGCATCAGCAACCACTGGCAATTCTCCTCTGCCGCCAAAGTCTTTAGCACCCTACAGACAATCGGATAAGACTGTGGCAATAAAAAGTTACGGTTGTATAACGGTCTGATATATGTCTACTTTTATGAGTCGTTGGGCTCTCAAACAAATTGCACCATTGAGGCAAAAAATCTAAAGGAAAAAAAATATATATGAGCTTTTCATCCATCAAAGGCAGCTTGAGAAACATTAAATATGTGAACAACCGTGGAACTATGCTTTGTGTTAAATTGAAACACTGAACAATGGAATGAAGGGCCCTGAAATAGCAGGCAAATTCAGTACCTGGGTCATCTACACCGGCACAGTCCCTTTTGTTTCCGCACAAAAAAGAGAGTGTCCTTCAGCGATGACTTTTTCTTTCCATCCACTTTCTCAGACTTCAAAAAGCCTGAGGTAGTAGCCCAAGGGGACGGCCATTTATGGATCAGAAATGAGAGACTCTGAGGTCACCTCTGACCACCGTGTGTGCAAGCGGCTGCAGGCCACGGCACCATCGTGCCCTGGAGGAACTTTGCAGGGATTATAGATCCTGCTATTCAAGGTCATAAAGGAAGGAAAAAGTCTAACATTCGCTCTAGATAATTAAGGAATGCTTATAAGTAAAAAAAAAAACACTTTTCTATTACATCTGTTTCTATGTATCTGTAAAGACCCTCAAGCAAAAGGTTCAGAATTCAAGTCTCCTTCCACCTGAGAAAAGTCAGTTGCACCAATTAGATATTCTACTGCATGAATGAACAAAACTGTATATGTTGCTGCAGCCAAATCAGCAAGTAAAACATGGAACAAAGAAAATTATGAAAAACCCAGTACATTATTTATAAATTCATGTTTATATAATGTTTTTATCCACAAGCTGACTGATTGTGTAAAATCTGTAACTCCATACAGAGCATTTGGTGATACTTTAAGCTACTGTATCCAAACTTGTCAAACATGGGACAGAAGATTTTCCCAGAACACTTTTCCAATTTCCCTTCTGCGTCCTCATTTATCAAACGCACAACCACATGTTATTGCATTAGCTAATCTAGTGGGGGGTTCGTCTATAATTATGGGAGGTGTGGCTGTTTATCTATGTCGGCTGAACAGTGGAAAATTTGCTTCACGGTTTACAGTTAGAAACTTCCAATGTGGAGAACTCTAGACCTTCTTTGCAGAGGTAGAGGGTCACAGAACAAAATGAAATGTCTAAAATGGGAGATGGAACAGAAAGTGCTCATTACAGCTGGAAACAGAAGAAGAAAAATAAAAAAACAAACTTGGGTAGATGAAAGATAGATTGATTAAGCAAACAAAAAGCTTTGAATCTGTCCTGCCATCTGTTCCTCTCCCACCGAGGTATTTGTACTGAGCGGAGCTCATACTGAGAGAGATCCAGGCTGTCGCATTCCCAAAATCTAAAAAATCATCCCCCAAACTTAAAATTACCTGAACAGCTGGGGAGGGGAAACAGGCAACCTGTGAGTGTCAGGAACGGGGCCCGGAAAGCAAGCGGATGACGAGGGATTGGTACAGCATGACAGGACAAGCGGTGCACTGGGGGGAGGGTGTTGTCCCCGCTGTGGCCCACTGTAGCGGCGCACCTGCATAGTGGATCCGGAAGCCCTTGTGACTGGAGGCGTGGTCTGAGGACCAGTGCAGGTAGACCTTGTTGGAGGTGCTCGTGACAGTCAGGGGAGAAGAGTAGTTACCGCTCAAGGTGAGGAGCGGAGGACTTTGCCTAGAAGGACCTAGAGAAAAGAATAGGAGCTCAGCGTTGTACGTGAGTATTCTGGTTTTTAGGGCATTTTATTTGTGTACTGTGTACTTAATCTGTTTGCACCACATTTACTTGTTTGCACTATTTGTCACGTCTTTGCACTTTGTCGGTTTTGCTCTATACGTATGTTTGTCCGTGGACTACGCACCTGCTGCTGCATGCACCAGAAATTCCCCAGGAATCAATAAAGTTAACCTTCATTTTAATGAACACATACATTTTTCGTACATAACTTGCTGCACATCCCCAAATAAGCAATTAAGACATGAGCCAAGAGGCTATACTGACCAAGAGTCATAATTAAGTGCGAAAATGATCTACACTATACTATTCACTGTAGATTATACTGTACATTACTGGTCATTTTTACCAGTTATGTATCGCATATAACATTGGCACTAAATAACCAAACAAACTTGTTTCGGTTTTTGGTTCATTTGATCAGGAAAAGTCAAACATCGCAAAGTATTTACAGAGCACATGACGCAGCTTGATTGGGCTTTGACGGGAAAACATTAGCAAACCTTGTGCGGCAGACACCTGTTTGAAGGAATGCACATGAATTCCACCCAGTTACTAGGAAATGTATTTAAATGTATTCACTTGGTTTTTAGCCTGCTACTCAGGTCATGTTAGCTCGACCAATCAGGATGCACAAGGTGTTAGAAGTAAATAAAGAGCAGAAATCTGTTCCTTTGCACCTTAGAGAACAATTGGGTGATCAGAAATCATTGTGCTCACGGAAACACTGCTGGGGAAACCACAGTCCAGGGTGGAACTGAATGTAATATATGCATTTGCAGAACTCAGACTGGACTTGGGCTAACAGAATACACTAAATGGGGAAGTGAATGCATAAAGGTTTTTAATGCTTTGTAATTTTACTTTAGCTTTTTTTTAAAAA
>JAABNX020000053.1:14078255-14090964 GCA_015163995.2 Mormyrus lacerda | reverse complement strand
GAAGGAGGGGACGGGGTCCCGCTCGGGCTCCTGCGGCATGTCCGCATGCCCCGGCCGAACGCGCACGTCATCGCCTCTAATGACTACTTTGTTATTCACCCTGTGTCCACCGCTTGGAGTATCCTTGACGATGAGCATAGGGAATCGACCCCTTGTGGCACGGAAACACGCTGATGTGACCTGGCGGGCAATGACCCTGGTTTCTATCCACAAGCAGTTTGGAGACGTCATGGCAGAAGGCAGCAGACACGTGGCTCACATGTCCATCGGAGGGCAGTGTGTGGCTCACTGGTTTAGACAGGTTTGAAACCTGTCCTCGGCAGAACAGTCACATTTCCGGGGGCCCTTGAGGGAGAATCTTAACTCCCCTGTATGTTCCAGAGACACCGCATAAATGGCCTCTCCCTGAGTTTGGACTACAGGCTTCACTTTCAACTGCATATATGTGAATGTGTGTCTCAAAGGAGAGCGCGATATGTGAAAAGAAGCATTGCGATACACGTGCAAACAGCAAATAGAGCATCATCTCTAAAGTGATGCTGAAGACTGCTAGGATCAAATGCCCACTGGTTACTGGAACAAGGCTTCACCCCGGCAATTAAACATCTGTTAGTCATGTGTTATTAATAAAAATGCTACAGGGGTAGGGATGAATGGCAAGAAGGAAGAATGACTGAGATGTGGACAGTAACGGGGGGCAGCTCACCCTCACAGGACGGCGGGGGCCCCTCAAACTCCAGGTGTGTGTTGAGCCGGCAGGTCAGGATGCTGTTCCCGCTCAGCTGGTATCCTGGGAGGCACCGGTAGCGGACGATGTCCCCTGAACGGAAACGGCGGGTTGAGCTTTCGCTGGGCCGAGATTTACTGCACAATCCCAACACGAGTCATAAGCAGAGAGTGGGACAGGAACAGATACAGCAGGGAGCTTTAGCTTCAGGTCCAGGTCACATCATTTGTACCCGTAGGGAACCTTATGCATTGGGTTATGCTGCCTTGTGTTGCATATAAGAAGCTTTATACACACGTGATGTCACATGAAGCAGTAATTCACATCACTAAACTTTTCACAGCGTAGAAAGTGCTCTAGGCAAAATCCTGGAAAGATTACAGCCGACACCTGGTGTATGCGATACGATCAATCCAGGGGAGTGACCGTGGCAGTAGATGCCGCACTACAGATTTAATTTGTTAACTGTTGCGTGGGTATGTGTCCCCTTCCCGTGCCCTTCTATCAGCACCTTCACTGAATCAGCAAATTAACTTAATGTGACGCATAATTAATGATGGCAAAGCGAGCGGAGAAGGCGGCTGCCAGCAGGCTCTGCCGTCCTCCACGCCTCTCACGGACGCTCGGCTTCGCTCCGAGGGCTCTCTGGCTGAGAGATGAGGCTGTTTGAACGATTCTTGGAATGTTTAGCCATTGTCACCCGAGAAGGTCCTGGAGGCTTTCCTAATCTATCGCAGACGGAATGGATGCCTGAAAACAGGACCATTCGGCAGGAAATGGAAACGTACAAGGGCATGAAATCATCGCTGATTGTTTCAGTGCTGCGGACGGCCTCAAAATGGATTATCTGTTCCTCACTGAATCCATTTTTAATCGAAACAAGTTTCGTATTGGCTGGGGAGGTGGGGGTCTTACTCTATTTTAGCATTTCAGTAATTTAAAACACAGAGGTTAAAAAATGAATCCTGTGTCATGTAGGTATAGTGTGGCAGCTGGCTACGTGAAATTTTAAAAACTTGCATCTGTGTGTAGGAGTCATCAAACATCCAATTTCGTTTTGATGACTTGTATAGACTTTCTGTTACTGGTTGATTATTGTTCTATGCTGATACTCTATGTTATCTTTTATTTGACTTTATTTTACTTTAATGTGACCAGTTACAGCAAAAACGAATCCCTTGTGTTCGAGTCGCACTTAGTGAATGACGTTGATTCTAACTGTGATCCAGAAGCGTCATAACTGTCCCCCAGGCATCCGGGGAATATCTATCCTTAGAAGCGGAACTGTCCTGTCTATCGAAAGCAGCCTTTACTGCCACCAGCTGCCCGCGTCCTGCTGCCCCGGAGTCTCGCAGTTGACGCTGCTTTCTGTAAAGTTCGGTCGGCCTTGAGGCTCTGTGCCGAGGCTCACCGATTTTAAACTCTTTGCTGGCTGTCAGGATCTCAGCGTTGGGGATGACAGGAGGAGGGAGGCAGAACTGGAGGCGGTAGGCTGGAACGACATGAGACAGAAGAAGGGGGTGAAATCACACACTTTCTGTGGGTGTCTGCGTGTGTGTGTGTGTTTGTGTGTGTGTGTAAGGTATTCGTGGAGGGAGGCAGAGAGTGGGAGGCAGACACGGTGCGAGGGTGTTTAAGTGTGTCTAAAAGAGAAAGTGTTTATGTAGGTGTGAGCCTGCGAATGCAGAGAGGGCGGCAGCTAGTGACTGATGGTACAGCGGCCATGTTAGTGGGAGGTGGGGGAGGGCTATTCATAAAATTACACCTTAATATACAGCAGTGGTCATGCCAGGAATAGTATTCACCCATTTGCACTGAAAGAGAAGTACTTATGAAAGAACAAGCTACCTGAGACGTAACCAAAAAGGCGGATAATCCTTTAAAGCAGGAATGCAAGACAAAACTACATAATACCATGCAATATTTGAGCGAACAAAAACATACTGTAATGACAAAGCATGAAATTGTATTGCAAAATTTAAAAATAGCACTGAAGTTTACAGAAAATCACAGATCAGTTGTAACAAACTGTGACTAAATTAAAAGAGTGATGTATTCTACAGAGTGTCTGTAGCCTACCTTGGTAAGTGATTCTGAAAAGGCCACCTTTTTCAGAGTTGCTACGGAAACGAACAAGGACCTGATTGGACGTGCTGCTGGGAGGGTTGGTTGGCTCGGTGTCGGTGAACACGCCCAATTTCCGCGCCGTCTCCTGTGGCCCGTCCCTGAGGAGTGAAACGTTGCTGACACTTGAGCGCACAGACTCACCCACAATCCTTTGCGGCAGCTGCTCTCATTTTCACCAAACTGGGGCCATAACCAGGTCAATCATCCCCTTTTGTATCAACCTCTTCACATCTGCCTCCATACTACCAATTATACACAAACAGTGCCACACAAAGGAAGTAAACATGCAAGTACAAGTACACATGTGGAAAATCTTCGTTCTCAGTTCCATGGTTAAAAACAAGACCTGGAAAAGTCCGCAGCTCTCAGAATGGGGGTGGGGGGTGCCTGGATCTACATTACCTTGAAGACACAGGAGTAAATGGGACAGACAACTACCCCCTCCCAGAAAATGTCTCAGCCTCCCATGTGGTCTGTTCAGGTTTGGTCCAGAATTCTGGGCTGGGTGGGTGTAACCCCACCCTCTCCAAAGACAAGAAAAATCGTGTGCATCTGCAGCAGCCTGCAGGTACTTCGCTGCCACCCCCTGCGATGGTCGTGGATTCTAAAAAGCCTCGAGGGGCAACTAGCTGCCTCGAATCAGTGTGGAGCAGGAAAGCAACAAAGAAACACCTGCATCTTCGCAAAGCTGTTCCTGGACGTGCCGTGGACTTCTGGCAATCAGTGTGCATTAGCTTACTCTGGCTTTGTTCTAGAACTATCCAGGTGTCCCTATGAGGCCTCAAACATAAACTTGAGCTCCAAAGCTATGAGCTATCATTTGCAGATTAAAAAGTAACACTGTCATCTAGGGCTGGCACCAAGGGCCAGAACCGGCTATTTTCCAGGTCGTCAGCCTTGGCTCCTAGTCAGCGTGGAGTCCTGAACCTTCACGCTGAGGCGAGGTCAGTCGGGCGTGTCAAAGCCCCGTGCTGAATATGCATATGGTCCGTCCCACGCGTATCAGCGAGGAGCGGGGTGGGCACGCCCCATTGGCCCGGAGGCTGCATCTCATTAATTAAACAAACGACAGGCTCTGGCAGCACCAATGGCAACCTTGCGGAACCCAAAGCATTACGGGGATAAGAAGGGGAGGGAGCTCCAGCCTGTGGGTGTCCCCAGGCGAGGAGCGCTCCCTACATCAGAACCGTAACGGGGCGCAAAGTGACGTCAGCGCTGAGACGCAGAACGGGAGAGGGGATTATCCAAAGAGCTGGACCCTGACTTTCCTGTTTGTTCTGCCTCTGTGAGAACAGAAATAAAAAGGAATAAAAAAAGAAATGGAAGAGGAGGACGAGGGAGGGGGCGATCCTTGGCCTCAGGGGACGGAAGATTATCCAACTCGTGGTGGCGGGAGGAATCCTTACCAGACGGTGATGAAGTCATGGGGGCCATGGACCTGGAGCAGGGTGAAGTTAAGTCTGATACCCATGCCGGGGGCGACGGTGATTAGCCAGGTGCAGTCAGACGAGGTGGGGTACTCCTCCGGGTAGCCGGGGGAGAAAATGGTGCCATTGTCTGATGTTATGTTGCCCCCACAGGGTGCTGTGAAGAAAGGGATACACATATGGGGTGGGGTGCTTAGACACACGGCTCACAAAGCCGGATTCGTGAGGAACTGGTGAGCGGGGATCGCTGCCTTTCGCTCTCTCGCTCACCCTCTCTCATCCACTCGCACGCTAGGACCAAAGATTAACCGAAAAAGCCTTTTAGCAAGCGAGTAGTTGCTCGGAATGTTCCGGGAAGATAAGGGCACAACCTTCTCCCGTGAGGAGTCACTCTAAGCGGGAGCGGGAGCTGCGCGGGCCGCCGCACTTTAGAGGAGATGAGTGCCATCGTGGGGAGCCGCTGGCTTTAAATCCGAACTCGCCGGACAGCGAGACAGAACCGAAAATATTTCCCTGAGGCTCCGGACTCTGATTCGTTTCCCTTGCCCCATCCCAGATAACCACATGGAAATTTTGGGGTCTGCTTGCTTGTGTTAAAGAATTTTCCAAGATTCTTAGTGAAGTGAATAAAATAATTAAATTAAATAATAATAAAAAAAATCCCCATTTACTGATCCTCCCATAGAAGTACAACAGACTAGCTTAAAACTGACAAAGTGGGATCCTCGATGGCGACAGACTCCGCTGCCGCTTACTAAGCTGTTGGCCAGTGCTCAGTGCAAAATCTTCGATGGTGACAGCCTTGGTCCCTCGTTCTCGCTGCAGTCGGCTCTTTTTCCATTGACTGCGGGCCACCCTGAAGCCTCGTACGACCCCTTATCTGCCTGAATCTTTAGCAGGGTGCCCCAGCTGCCTCACCTGTCAAATGAAATATCGACTCGGGGCATCGATCAAAAAGGTGTCCTGCTATTGGACGCCGCAAAGCTGAGAGTTATCGACTGGCCGATGGCTGGCTCTAAGGTGGCTGCCCACAGGAACTTAAATAGCTCTGAGGAGAAAGGTGCATAGAGGGCAAGGCGGCCTTATTCTTCGAAAGGGTGGGAGGGGAGAAACCAGTGGACTCCGTCGCCAGTGAAGCCCTTTCTCAGGACAAAGAAGATGAGAATGTTGAGATGTTGGTCTTGACTGTGCCCTTTCACGTCAACGCTATCAGCTGATAACCAAACACATTTTCCCCCCTCTCCATCCTGCTCTCTTTTTCTTATTCAATCTGCATTTAATCAGGTTGTTTCTATATACTGCCGTCATTTGATGTCGTGTTTTCGGTGTCTGCCCCTTAAAGCCGTCTCCTGACCTTGGCTGAGCGAGCGCCACGTGTATCATAACAGTGACTTCAGTTTTTTAGACTGGCGTAGATGCAGCGGTCGCGCCGTCAGAATTATCTGCGTTCTACGTGCAGGTGCGTGTGGAAACCAGCGCAAGAAAAAGTGGGTGGTGTAGTAAACAGTTGACAATAATTACAATTAAGGTTTCTAATGTCAAAACCGTCTTATAGAAAATAAACAAACGGCACCTGAGAATAAACAGTGAAGGGGAGGAGGGTTTAGAGAAAAAAAAATAACAACTGGCATCAGTAGTATAGTGTTGCCAAGTATTAATATCTTCAAAATGGCAAAATTAAGTATTTGGCAAGTATGGTGCAGACAAATAAGTTCCAGAACTATAAACTGTGGATTTGTCTGAGACAGGTGAATAAATTGTGGAGTGTTAGGCTATAAAAAGAGCTCCTGCAATATCCTGCTAACAACTTTGCTTTGATGACTTTCTCTGAACCATTTCCTTCACAAGTGAGACGTTGTTGGCTAAATAAATCTGGAGACTAATGCGTCCCAGACCCCACAATTCTAAGAGTCATTCCAAACATTATACTGTAATTCCAGGCAGTAAAATATTTCAATGAATGGATTCCCGGTGATATGGATCACTAGAGCCATGTGAATCTACCACTGTTTCAAGCTGGAAATTCATAATGACCATTATGTTTTCTGGGCAAAGTTATATAAATGAAACAATCACTGCAATTATTTGTGTATATCTATATAAAATAGTTTTTAGTTTTAGAACAAGTGAATACTAAACATTATAAACTGGATTGTATAATGGCTGTAATTGCGTACAATTCATATTTCTGTACACATGGAGCTGGTCAGCATCTTAAAGGTGAAACTGTGGCTTAGTCTGAGAAAATGGAAAACAGATTGAAAAAGAAAAAGAAAAACACATTGTTCCATGTGAAATATAACGGATTATGTCAGAGCAGGTCAAATATGAATGATGCTTAAATCATATACTCTAGCCTAAAAAAGCAATTCATTAGCAAGATGGGTCAAAGAGAGTGAATTCTGATTGGCTGCATTCTGATTATGCAAATTTCTCAGAGCTAAGGTCACTCATGAGTGGTGCTCAGACTATTCTGCCCACCCCTCTGACATTCAACCATAATAACATTCATTCAGGCAGTACCATATTAAGTAGGAGGAGATGGTGTCTTGTTTTGAATGCTGTGACAAAAGTAATCCAATTTTCCCAAACGTTTGTAATGACCTGCATGAGCTGACTGATTGGGCTCTCGGCACAGGCCTAATATTCTTCAGTTACCGATGAGATGGTCCACTTCAGGCCCTTGTTGGTGTCAGGACCATTGAAGCAAACTGAACGACGTGACCGAGCTAGCCACAAGCCACCAGGAACTGCAGGCAAACATCGCTTTCGAACCCGCACCGCTGGGATTACACACAGGGCCGGAGCCATAGAGGCACTAGCTGAAAGCTGATTGGCCGCCAGACTGCCCACTCCCTCGTCACTCGCTATTTCAAAACACATCATTGGCATGTTAAGATTCCTCTGTATGCATGTTCGCCCTCTCTACCTTAAAAATCCTAGAATTCCCGATTAGACGCCATAAACATTAAACAACCTAACACTGACGCAAAGGGAAGGTCACGGGCCTGCAGGCGGGATGACGGGACAGCACCCAAGGCCCCCAGATCTAGAAAAGTCCCATTATGCTGGAAACCTCCGAAGGTGGCAGTGCAGCCGCCACCCGAGTCCCACGCAGCATCAGGAACACCCCCTCTGCTTTCACCCGCTCTGTCTCCCAGCCTGTTTTACTCTCAATCACCTAATTAGACTTCATTTCCTGACAGGTCAAGGGGTACCCATCTTCATCGGGACAGACAAATGCGGAATTCAGGAACAAAAGCACGTAAGATTGAAAGTTCTGCATTTGGAGCTGATTGATAACGATTTAATTCTTAATTAGCTTACTGAGATAGCTCACATTGGGGAGAAACATAGCGGAATATTCTAGCTGCATTTGGTTCTACTAATCAACACTCTGTTTTAATGGGTAAGAGCAGAACATGGAATGCCAGATTTTGTTTTTAAGACAAAAAGTTTATACTTAAAGCTTAAATACCTAAAGTTTATTAATTATATCACATTTAAAATTACAAAATGCCGGTGTCAGATTTCCACAAATTTATAAATGACCAGAAGAAATGTGGCCAATTGACTTCTGGCTCAATTGTACAGCATATACAAAATGAGAAGCTGCATGAATTGCCACAATTTCAAATTAGTTATGAGAAAAACAGACTGAAAAAAAGGGCTTAAATGTGTAGGAACGTGAGATCCACAAAACGGAGAGACTTCAGATTCCTTAGAATGATCCACCCACATCATGACAAAATATTTCATGTAATTTGATGTAATTGCAGTATCACTAAGACAGTCTGTCAGCGCTGCCTTTGTTTGTATGTAATGGAGGAGGCTTTGGCAGTTTAGCTTATCAAAGGAAGAATCACGTTCAAAAGGATCCCTTCTCTGAATTAATCCCAACTTTAAAGCAAATTACATTCAGGCAAACTGGCCCATTTCACCAACATCCCAGTAACCGTTCGCTAAACCCATTCATCTGCTCGTGACCAAATCCACAGTTACGGTGAATCGCTGTTTCTCTAGGGCGCCGTCTGTTCCGTGACTTTCTCACGGGCTCTGAAATACAGCGAGCGCTACTGTTTACCACGTGATACGACGCAGACACACACAGACAATATGGGTCAACAATGTGCCAGAACATCACTTACTACAGAGCCTCGGTTTAAGTTCTCAGCGACTGTTACGTACTGCATGGCGTCCATATTTTGCAGCATTCTTATGTGCACTGAAGCACACACTACTGAGCATATTAAAATATGTTTGTGGCATCTGAACACCTGATAAAACCACAGGAGAACGCAAATGAAATGGACCTTGTAATCTTGGGGTTTACAACACTGAGACTTTGGCCATCGATAGTCCGTCCTTGGGGTGGGGGGGTCTAGGTTGGGAGCACTTTCATGGGATGTGAACTGTCTAGATTTCCTCAAAAGGGAAATGTTTTATATGTATAATCTGTAATGTTGTGCCTTGACTGCTGCTGCAAATGCTATAACCAAAGCTATAATTATCTCATTACCACTGATCAAAACATTGCTGTTTCCCAAATGTCACTAATACTAGGAACCACCACTACTGCTCCCCTCTTACACCACATCTGCTACTCACAGAGTATGACTGCTGCTCCCGCTCCTCTTACACCACGCCTGCTACTCACAGAGTATGACTGCTGCTCCCGCTCCTCTTACACTATGCCTGCTACTCACAGAGTATGACTGCTGCTCCCGCTCCTCTTACACCACGCCTGCTACTCACAGAGTATGACTACTGCTCCCACTCCTCAGTTCCTATGGGTTTTGGCAAGCCGTACCTTCACAGCGTGGGAAGGGATGGTCCCAGTTGCGGATGGTGCCATGCTCGCAGGTGAGGATGGAGTGGCCCACCAGCTGGTACCCTGACTGGCACTCGAAGGAGATGGACTGGCCCACGTTGTAACCAGCACCCACCACGACACCATGGCGGAATGGCTCTGGGTCGGGGCATTCCTGTAACTCATAGGCTGAAAAGACAGAGAGATCCAGCAATTTAAACGTTTATTATAAAGACAAACACTTACTCTACGCTTATTAAAAAAATGAAAGAACTAAACAGAAAAATTTCTCCTTGAGGGTGAACATCAACGTTATGACACATACTAAAGTACCAATCCTATAAAACTGACCCTTAAGGGTAAAAAAAAGAAACAATGGCTTGGTTTTTTCTTCACCTTGATATTCAAACCTGAAGCCAGGTTTGTTCTGAGAGTGGTCACTGTGAAAGTACACCGTGGTCTCATGGGAAGTAGTCAATAGGGAGGGAGGGATTTCCTGTCCGCTGAAGCGGCCAATTACAGAGCTGGTTTCAAAGGGACCATTGCGGATTTCCAGGAAGTCATGGTTAGCCTCAGTAGAGAAGTTGAGGAACTGCACATGTGCACCTGCCAATAGCAATACAGAGATAAGGGTCACCAGCCAATAGTAATACAGAGATAAAGGTCACTGGCCAATAGCAACACAGAGATAAGGATTTCATCTGAATTCCACTGTGCCACAGCTGAGAACTGATGTCAGAATAATGCTATAATCAATTGCCTAGATGACTTCATTGGCTGTTTGAATACAATCTCATTTGTAATGCATCTTTTTGCTAATCAAACAAGGGTCGATGATCTTACAGTGCAACTGGCCAAGAATTAATTGTTAGAAAATTTTAAAGTTGGCATAATTTCAGCAAACTCCCAAAGCCTGAAGACACGCATGTCAGAAATTCTTGTTAAACAATCGCTGTAAGGAACAAAGGGCAGCCTTTAAGCTGCCTGCAGCAGGCCTCTGCATTTAGCAGGCCTCGCCGATATTACAGGGCGAGGTATCACATCCCTGTAAAACAGCCACCGAAACGGGCAGACATTTACTTAACCGTAAGTGATTTAAGGTGTTATGAATCTTTATTTTACTTAGGCATAAAAAAGCTGAAATGAACTGCAGAAGATCATGACCCTCCCGTGAGGAATATGCACTGTGCACAGCACAGACCCTTCCATGTGACCACACTGTCTATGAGCTAACAGCCCAAAGTGATGAAATGACGCTTTATTTGCCATTTGCACAAGCACATTAGAATGCTTCTTTTCACATATCCCATCTTTACCCTCATATATCCATCTGAGAGTAAAGCTTGGGGTCTGACTGCAGGGTCAGGCCATTTATCCAGCACCCCTGGGGCATGTTGGGGGGCTTTGCTCGAGTGCCAAAAAAAAAAAAGGTGAATATTATGCTGAAGATGAGATTTGAAGAGGCAGGCCTTCCAATCGCAGGCACAGAGGCCTATTCCAGAGAGCCACATACCACCCCCCCGAGCAGCCTAAGAAGAACGACGGAGTCTCACCGTATCCTACAGGCAGGTAGATCTTCCAGGTGCAATCACTGTTGCTAGGATAGTTCCCTGGGAAACCCGGACTCAAGATCATCCCCTCCATCTCCTCTCGAATCCCACCACACTGGGCTAAGAGGGCGGGGTCAAGGTCAGGGGTTGATGAGTAAGTTGAGGAAAAATCATGGTAGAAGATACAAGTCAGAGGTGTCACACAGAATCAGTGCGAGACTGATTCTGGAGAGTGGCCGAGGCAGATTTCAAGTAAGTTTGACAAGATCACGACTGGATATCATTGCAGAGACTCCGAAAGCCTTTTACTATAACAGCTGTAATCAGGTCCTCTCTACTGAGATCTGAAAATGAGCAATTATTTCATTTAAAAACCTGGCAATTCAATTAGAAAGCCATCAAAAAGGGCTCTAAAATCAGTGCAAGGCCCTCGATCCACTTGCACTTCATTCTGGAGAAAATGCTCAGATGCGACACAGCCTTTCAGCCTAAATGGCTGATTGATTCGAGAGTCACTTCGTAGAAGCGGCGCGACTGAAGTACATCAAACCCCAGGCTCCGCCCAGGGAGGGGGATCTGCAGCACTGCCTACTGAAAGGTTAAACCCACCGGGCAGCATCTGAGCAGAGAGGGGCTGCGTCACCCCCAACGAGAGCACAGAGGTGTGTATGTGTGTGTGTGTCAGAGAGAGAGAGAGAGAGAGAGAGAGAGAGAGAGACGGCCACTGGCACAGGAGTGGCAGTGCCCCTGTCCCCAAACAGCACTGAAGGAACAATCGAGGAAGATATTTTTTAACGAGACTAAGAATAAAGAAATAAATTCATAAAAACCATGAAAGAGGCACCGTAATGGCACAACAAATAAACATATGACAGAAATGTGGGCTGCGGTGAAAACGATGTATAAATCACATCTTTACTTACGCTTCTTATTACTGAACAGTGTTAAAAATAAGTCATAAAGTGCTCGCACAGATCAGCAATTTTATTATTATTATTATTCGTAGGAGTAGTAGCAGCAGAAACAACAACATAATAATAATAATAATAATAATAATAATAATAATAATAATAATAATAATAATAAAAATACATGTCCTATTCCAGTGTAACCTGAATGACAAAGAGGCACAGATCTTGTGGTCTTCCATGCAGTTGCCATGTTGCACTGAGCTAGTGTGTGTATGTGTGTGCAGCATTTGTGTGTGGCAGGCCGGCCTTACCGATACATAGAGGAGGCGGGAAGTTCCAGCGCCTCACAGTGCCGGGCATGCAGGAGATGTGGGAGTTGCCCTGCGACCACAGAGATCGAGATTAAACCATCAATTAACCCATCAAGCTCACCTCTGAGCTCCGTTTATGGACTGCATTGCAAATCTTGCATGTGTTTATGAAAGCTGCTGCCTATTGCACAGCCCTGTTACATCTCTGTTACAGTTATTCTACATCCCCGTTACAGTCCTTCTCCAGCTCTGTTACAGCCCTGTTACACCTCTGTTACAGTACTTTCACACCTCTGATACAGTCCTTTCACATCTCTGTTACAGTCCATTTACACCTCTGCTACAGCCCTCTAACACCTCTAATACAGTCCTTTTATAGCCCCGTTATCCCTCCGTCACAGTCCTTTTATAGCCCTATTTGACATCTGTTACAGTCATTTTATAGCCCTATTTGACATCTGTTACAGTCATTTGATAGCCCTGTTACACCTCTGTTAAAGTCCTTTTATAACCCTGTTACACCTCCGTTACAGTCCTTTTTAGCCCTGTTACACCTCTGTTAAAGTCCTTTTATAGCTCTGTTACACCTCCGTTACAGTCCTTTTTAGCCCTGTTACACCTCCGTTATAGTCCTTTTATAGCCCTATTACACCTCTGTTACAGTTCTTTTTAGCCCTGTTACACCTCTGTTAAAGTCCTTTTATACAGTAACCCTGTTACACCTCCGTTACAGTCCTTTTTAGCCCTGTTACACCTCCGTTACAGTCCTTTTATAGCCCTGTTACACCTTTGTTATAGTCCTTTTATAGCCCTGTTACACCTCCGTTACAGTCCTTTATAGCCCTG
>JAABNX020000053.1:14064530-14077529 GCA_015163995.2 Mormyrus lacerda | reverse complement strand
CTTTTTAGCCCTGTTACACCTCCGTTACAGTCCTTTTATAGCCCCGTTACACCTCTGTTATAGTCCTTTTATAGCCCTGTTACACCTCTGTTAAAGTCCTTTTATAGCCCTGTTGCAGCTGTCACATAGCCCTGTCACAGCTCTTTTGCTGGTGAACAAAGGGCTGGAGATAAAGAGCGGAAAGCCCAACCACACCTACACCTACATATCAAAGTACCACATGTACACATAAATAACAGGCAAATGAATTTTCATGAGCTGTCATTCACAGGGCCTGGTGACAAGCGACCAAAAGTGGCTGTTCAACCAGCAAAAAGCAGTAACGCACCTGCAGGGTGTACCCCGGCTCACACTGGAAAGACACCACGCTGTTCATCTGGAAGCGGTCTCCCACTTTCATCCCGTTCATGGGCACCTGTGGCTCGGGGCAGCTGGTCAGGGACACGGCTAACAGGAAGCAGAGACACGCTGCTTAGACGATTTTTCCAGAAGGCCAAAAGAGAATCTGCCAATTTCATGTTTGTTTATTAACAAGGTTTTATTTTCCTTTCCATACCCCCCCCCCCTTCCCCTGCTGTCTCTGAAAAAGGAATCTCCTTATGACAGTGTTTCTCAACCCACTCCTTGAGGACCCCCAGACAGTCCATGATTTTGCTCCCTCCCAGCTCCCAACACACCCGTTCCAGGTATTTGGCGCTTTTGATTGTTTGGTTTAGGTGCGCTGGGAGCTGGGAGGGAGCAAAAATATGGACTGTCTGGGGGTCCCCTGTGGACTGGGTTGAGAAACACTACCGTACACGAGTGAGTTTGTACCAAACACCGCGTTACTACAAAAATATAGAAATGGATGGGAAGCTGAAATACCAAGAAATGTAGCCACATCTTCCCCATGTTAAGGATGCTAGAATAAGGGAAGTAAAAACGAGGGGATGCCATTATTTTGGACATTTAGACAAGTCCAAGAGCCCCCCTGGCACTATTGTCCTAGAGGGCTATAATGACTACTTGTGTTTCCTTAGTGGAAATCTCACTGAGTCCTCAAGCATTATCAACCGATCAGAGGCTAAGAAAAGCAAGCTGCAGAGCTTTCTTAGCAGGACGGCCAGCGAGCAGCTGGAAGCTTCCACCAGATGAACGGGCCTTCACCCAGGGCTTACTAGGGAGTCCCTCCTACCCCGCACTTACTTTTGTACTCCAGGTGGAATCCGGCAGCAGAGACACTGATGTCGGAGAAAAAATGCAGGTAGAGCTGGTTGGAGGTGCTGTTCAGGAGAGCTGGGACAGTGGTGCCTGCGCAGTGAATCCAAGAGAATGCAGTTATCGCTGGAGGACAGTGTGAGCCTGAGTCTACCCACACTGTACGGTAAGCATGGGGACACGGCAGTGGCTCTAGGGGGGCATTTAACGCAGGGGATGCATTGCCATCGGCAGTAACTATTAACGGCTTTCAGTTTCAATCTCACAACAAAGAGAGATAATGACAGAACCACAACTGGGAGGAAATGCAAGAGTTCACCGAACTCCCAGCAGAGGCAGTACCTTGCATTTTGCATACCCACAATGCCCTGGGTGTCGAAGGTACCCACCCCGCTCCTTTTAATATACTGCATCTGGTCTTTTTTTTCTTCAACACTCATGAGAAACATCCCATGGGTGTACTTGGGATGTACCAATAGTTCTATTTCGGTGAGAAATACAAATCTGCCAATACCTGTGTTTTCTGCCACTCTACTGTGTGCTCTGGATTAAAGTGCAGAGCAAAAATACATCACCCCGATGGCTTTTGTTTAAGGCTGAGGGCACACAAGAGTGACACTCCGGTGCTGTTCTTTCATTTAACTAGGAGACTATTTTCTGACAGAAACCACAACCACGGCAGTAATGATAGCTCCACGGCCAGCCCAGGCAAACTGCTGCTCTGTATACCAGGGAAAACAAATATTCTTCTCATGCTCAGAGGACAGCAATCTTTGATTTTATTAATTAAAAGCTATGATAATGTATCATATATTCCAAATATTAGAATACTGCAAAACTACAACATGTAGAGATGGTACAGAAATAGACAAAAGCTGAACGTCTAGAAATACAATTCTTCTATATCCTGCAGGCTTTAGCATGAAGCTGGAACAGTGTCTCAGTGGGAAGCACTGTTACCTCACACCTCTGTGGTTGGGAATTCAAATTCTGCCTTGTGTGTGTGTATGTGTGTACGCATACGTGTGTGTGTGTTTACATGTCCTCCTCATGTCCAAAAGATTTCCTTTGGGGCTAAACACACAAAAGGGTTTGTTTTATTCTGCAGGTTAATATGAATAAGTTTAGTAAAAAATATATATTAACTAATAGTGAACCTCCAGGACGTGTAAAGACAAACACTAGTCGCACCAAGCAATGACCCAGCAATCGACTTTCAGTTCTGAGAACATTCTCGGAGTGGAACATATTCATTTGTGAAGCAGTCAGAAATTGGATCACAAAAAGAAACTCCTGGCCTCTAATCATTAAGGGAGTCTGACAGACAGGAACAAGATTGGAACCTTAAAAAGGAAGGGCTTAAAAAGTTTTCATTTTTTTGTCTGATCTCCAATGAAACTTTTTTGCAAGAGCGGAAAGAACTAGAGTCACTTAGGCTGAACCATCAATGATATAGTTACACGCAGCAGCCACAGGCCAATCTCTGTTAATGTTTGTAGAACATTTTTACATCTGCAGGAGCAGTAACTTTTCAAAGTCAAAGAATGAGCGCTTGAAAAGTTTTTTTTTTTATTCCTGGAACCAGTGAGCCAGCAAGCCACGCTGTGGCCCTGGAGCCCAGCAGAGCTCAGCTGCACTGCCCCCACCCCGCCCCGGCTCCCCCCTCACCTGAGAAACTGCCCAGCATAGTGTCCGTGTTATCGCCTCCATCAAACACCTCCAGGGAGTCCCAGTTGTGCTCCGTCACGAAGCTGATGACCTGGATCTGCAGCCGAGGAGCGACCAGGAGAAGAGAGTCAATGGCAGACTGACAGGAAGAGGGCAGAAGACAGAAGTGCAGGGTCTGGGGACCCAGGCCTGCGTGTCTATCTGCCTTGACGGTCTTATCTGGGCTGCCCAGGGAAATCCCATACATCTTCCTATCAACAGGTGCACAAATAAAGAAAGTGAATAAAAATGAAAGCCTTAGCGTGTCGTTCCTGCGACAAGGCCAGGAAGGGACGGAGCAAATGGCGTGCATAAAAATGGTATTTTCTTTTTATTGATTTTTCTTCGCCTTGAGCACAATGCGATGCCGTCTCACCATGGAGTAACCCAATTTTTGTGTTATTACTGCACACAGGTTCCTAAAAGGGAGCTCTATTTTTATAAACAGCAATGCACCAAGCCTGAAGACCCTGATGTCCATTTCGGAAATGCCAGGGGAGCGGTCTGTCTGAATGAAAATGTAGACGCTCCACTTAAACCCATTCGCCCGTCTGATTGCATACAAATTGCTCCTTTTATCCTCCTTCATCCTCCATCACTCTGCTGCTGAAATCCCTTTTCACGTTAAACTGCACTATCAGACAATGATTTACTACTCTGGCACTTCTTAAAATATTTCTGTCACATCTTAGATACGTCTAGATGCAAAACAACAGAAAAGCAGACGACTGTTTTTGAGTGGTGCTAATTTCCTGCCCTAAGAACAAATTCCTCAACCATTCCATTCCGTTTATATGGCTTCTTCGGGTCAAGATTGCTTAAGTTTGATTCCTGTAGCAGTCAATCATTAAAAGTGAGTCATACAACATATGCGCTGAAGAATTTAGTCTTCCTCCAAGTTTTAATAATGTTACATGTTTAGCTAAAGACACATGGCAAAAACACGGAGCGGATCCATAAAAATCTCATGCCAAGAAGGTGACAGAAACCAAAAGTGTATTGCTAGGTCCTACCTGGTTTGAAACTATAAATCGGTAATAACAATATATAAATCTTTCAGCTAACAAATACAGGAATACGTAATTAATGTCAGAGAAAGAGTGAGAGGCATTACTTTGCCCACCACCTTATCACTCGTGCACCGGCGATTCAGGTTCTGCACAGGCTGTTATTTATCATGAGGCAGATCCACTTGCCTCAGCTACGCTTAAAGTAGTGCATCCTGCAGCCGGCTCCCAAAACGGTTATAGATCAGATGTGAGGCAATTATGCGGGCAGCTTCAGTCATCAAAGGACCCACAGAGGAGACAGATGAGATTAATCTTTAATTAAGGGTTCGCGGCAATCTACAAGATACGGTGCTCTTTGGAATAAGGTCTGGAATTCTGAAGATCTGACTTAGTACAATAGAGCAAGACAGCCACCCTCTTCCAGATCAAAAACTATCCAGTATGCTTGCATGCATGCTCACAACTTTAAAAAAAGGGGGAATCAATCCCCCTCTTTCATCTACAACTTTGTAGTGCGTCCCTTAGCAGATGGGAGACTCTGTGAAGCGACGCTCCAAGCTGTCCACGATCACGAAACACACACGGCAGAGTGCGAAAACCTCACCGTTTAACACACTCCGGCAAAACAAGCTAAAGCGGAAGTGAGGACTTTGGAAAGAGATTCAAGTGCCAAGTAACATCCCGTCTGATTACCGTCATCGATTGCTATCTCCCTCTCAGCGAGGCTTGGGCAGTATTCCGGTATACTGCGATATTTTGGGTACACTGCAATGTTCCTGAATACTACAATATTTTGGGTACACTGCAGTATTCCGATGCACTGCGATATTTCGGGTACACTGCAGTATTTCGGGTATACTGTGGCATTTTGGGTACACTGCGGTATTTCACGTACACTGCGGTATATTGAAATCTTCGTGGCAACCTTGGGTGGTCTCCCACAATAAAATCTGTCACTCTGTGGATACCAGAATAGCACTGCTTTGGAAGATACCGTCAAAATACTGCACACTATATGGTATGAAAAATTATATACCAGCCAAACTAACTTCGAACAATTCTACTGTCCTGAAATGCTTCAGATGTTTTCAAGGACAGGATTCCACTGGAACTTACCTGTTTCCCAAAGGATTTCTCCCCATACAAGCTTATTCTGCTATAAACCACCTCCGTTATTTAACATACCGACTGCTTTCTCTGCAGTATAAATATGTATGTTGTTATCTCAAGGACAGACAGTGGTGATAATTTTCCCTATTATAGCCAAGAATGAAGCTGGTAATAAGGGTGTTAAAACTGATTTGTATTATTTCCCAGGATGCATGTAAAAGAAAAAACAGAATCTTGATGCATCATTAGTTTGAGACAATACATTTCAATTCCTCAGGTTTCAGTAGCATAGTTTTTGTTTTCAGACCGGGCATCATGGCTACTCTGGGACAATAAAAGCAAAGTTCTGATGACAATTTCCCGATTTCCTCTCAGCTCGACTGCATGGGAATATTCTGGCTTTAAAATAAAGACGAGAAAAATTCCAATAAAACAAGCACCCGCAACATTGTGATTCTCTCTTCCGCTGCCTACAGAAATGAAATATTTTGAACCAGGAATTAAGTCATGCACCAACATATACAACTGGTACAACATCCACAGCTATGCATTTTACTTGCAGGAACCAGAATGGTAATGGAATAATAAGGCTTCTGTTAGACAATGCACTGCGAGTTAGGTAATGCACTGTGAGTTAGGTAATGCACTGTGAGTTAGGTAATGCGCCTGCTAAAGCAGACCAGCTGACACCTCTCTCGCTTATCATACTGCATTTTATCAAATGAAATATCATATTATTAGAATCCATTGGAACTGCAAGAGCTGCTGAGATTTTACAGTATGATGTTGTGTCTGAGTACCAGCATCAGGCCAAAGGTTTACAGGTCGACCCCAAAGCCAACACCAGCTGGCCTCAGCACTCGCCGGCTGAGCTGGCGGGGATTCGCATGCCGCGTGAGCGATCATCCGTCCACCACAGGGTCCCGAGCTCCGCGGGCACGCAGGCCTCCAAATGAAGCCAGGCGATCACCCGCTAAGTGGATGCCACCTATGCAAAGCTTTGGATCGAGCTGGCATCTGGACGGACGCGGGGAGGTGTCAGTGGTAATGCTGCGAGACTCGAACCGAGGTGGTAGCGTGCGGCACTCGCTGCGAGCGGATCGAGCCGTACCTGAATCCCCGACCCCTCTGGGACAGTGATCTTCCACACACAGTTCAGGCTGTTGAAGTATGGCTCGGGGAATCCGGGAGAGAGGATGCTTCCCGTCCGCTCGGTCAAATTTCCGCCACAGGGGACTGTAACGAGAGCAGAAATAGCAAGACGGCGATACAGACCCAATGAACGACAGGGGCACGGGACAGAAATTCACAAAATTCACATTCCCTAGGATGCCCCTTTCTAGCTGCCCTACTCTAACTTCTGAGTTACACAGGAGGCCACTGGCAACCCTGCAACAGTACAATAGGAATTCCCTCAGAACACACATGACATATAACTTGACACTTGGGATACTATACCGATGCAGCCGGGCACTGTGCTGTTCCACTGCGCCAAAGCGTTGGGCACCGTCAGGCACTCGATGGCACTGGCTCCCTCCAAGGCGTAGCCCGGGCCACACTCGAAGCGAACCACAGCGCCCACTGAGAAACTGTTCCCCACTCGCCTCCCATGCCGGGGCTCCGGCACCGAGCTGCACTGGGTGGCGCTGGTCCTGGGGACGGCTGCCGAAAGAAAGGAGAAGGAAGCTCACTGACTGCACCCAAACCAAGGTTTGTGCAATCTTTCTCAATTAGGAAGCAGACGGCTCCATGAATGAAATGCTGAAATTATCTCTCACTCTTATACGGCCGGTCATCTATTACGGAGCAATAGGGGAGTAGGGCTGGTCTGGTGACGGGGACAAACTGAACGGTAGTCTGATTCATTTATTAATGGGGGCAGGCACAATCAGCATGGCTAAATGAATCATCTGTTTCCACAAGAGTGGAAGGACACAAAGAGGCAGCGGCCTGCAGCTAAATTAAATGTACAATTGATAGCCAGACCGATGGACGATATAAAACCTGTTTATTCAATTTGTGCATTATGCTCCAAACCGTGCCTTATAGACCACGTGTCCTCCTTCTAGAAGCCAAAAATGATGAAGGGCCATGAACCAGTCACAAAACAACCACCTACAGTACTTTATTTATACTTTCGACGTTTACCTTGATACACCAGGTGGAATCCTTTGGATGTGGCTTGGCCCTTCGCATTAAATCGGATGAGTATCTGGTTGGAAGTGGCCAATGGCAGGGATTCACCTGTGAGGTTACATTAAAGAGGAGGAAGAGGTAAACAATGCGGATTTTGTGAGCAAAGGTCTAAGCTGACACTGAAAAGCTTCTCTGTAGCTTCTGCCCTGTGGTAGTATTTATGGAAAACTCTGGCACTGTGCTCAAAGCCAACACATACAGTACATGGAATTAAGTAGGCAGTGCTTTGGATAGTCACACATTTGCGGATTAGTGATTTTTTCAAAATGTTGTCAAACTAATGGCAGCGCATGCTTAATGTAAAAAATGATGTCTGAAAAAATTGAAATGGGCCTCAAACACATGTATGAAAATGTCAGCATGTGGCACTTACAGCGACCTTAGATAAGTGCTGCCAAAATGTTACGTAATGAGACTGGACTGGTCTCCATCAAGGGGCAACTCAACAACATTCTAAGTATTTACAGTACCACTGTCGATTAAAGCTTTTTAATTCAACATTTGCATTTGGCTAGCTTCTAGGTCCTTGAGTTCAATGCAGATTCTATGTCCGTTTTTTTTGGATATTTGATCACCCTCAGTGTCAGCTTCTTCAGCATCCTTCTGGAAACACAGACCCTACAGGCTTTGCCGACGGCTTTCTCACAATGCCGAGATTCTTATTTTTATCTTTTAAAAGTGTGCTAATCCTTTTTTCCCTTCTCTATGCTATAATCTTGGACACATGCCCCACAAAACAAACGGGGATAAGCCGCCGATTTCCATTTCAGTTACGGCGGACCAAGAGGAGCCTCGCTTCTCAGCGATGTTAACAAGTTGGGGATCAAAATGCGATGGAATGCAGTCGCTGTCTGAAAGTCAGCATTTCCATTCCCCTGTGCACGACACAAACGGCATCACTGAATTTTGGCGAGAAAACAAACCTTTGACCTGCAGAACTGGATGCCGCATTTCAGAAAGCAACCTAGGATGTCATGCAGAAGTGCATGTCATCGATCTGCAGAGGGTTTTCCGAGGTCCAGATAGAGGTGGTGGTGTTGGTGGAGGGGGGTTACTGATGGGGTGAGGGGGTGGGTTTGATTCAATGCTGACAAGCTACCTGCCAGGCGGGAGAACTATGCCGTGGATGTGGGCGCATTCCTGATCGCAAAGGAGCAATGCTGTTGTTGCCATGGGAGCGGGGGCCCCGCCAGCCATCATTAGAGAGCGCGCATCGAGCCGGGATCATGATAGACAATAATCCCTCTGGTGCTTGCACGCCCGTCGCCAATTTATTAGCATCTGACAACATCCAATCCTCGAGTGAAATTAAATCCAAACTTTGACCCCCGTGGTAATAAAAAGGCTTTTCAGACCTAGACGTCAACCCTAGATCGTCCTCTGCAGGTTTTCTTATGAGAAGACTCTCGCCATAAAACACAGGGAAAAAAACAACATACATCTCTATGAACCTGAATCCTAGTTCACCGGGTTTACGGTTAACCAAACGGAGTACATGGAAGCCACATAAATACCATCGCATGCATGTATATCACTTCTGTGTGATGTCGGTATCTCGGCAGAGCGAGGGAATGATCACATCGCTTAATGAAATGGCAGTAAATCGTATCGTTTCACCTTCAAAAGGCTGCAAATGTAATGCAGCCGCCCACTGGCTTGTGAGGTGCTCGTGGAATCGTGGAACAGCATGTGGCTCGCTGCTTTCATAAAGTAGCCTTTATAGCATGACGCCTTTACAATTTCCTACCTCATGCTGATGCAGGACCAGATCGATTGATTATTACATTTGGTTTTAACACAACATGGCGCCCCAAACACGCAGATCCTGGAATTATTTATGGATTTCATTTAGTAAATGAAGATAAAGAATTCTCCTTGCAGCTATGATTAAGACAAGGTGAACTGTGGGTAAGTATAGCACGTAAAAAAATTTCTAGCCAACTGAGAAAAAATTCTGTGAAGGTAGCAGCTGTACAGTGATTCAACAAGGCGATACACAGATTAATTTACTTCTTTTACCTGTCAGGACAACAATAACTATCGTGAAAGAGAAGTGGATCAGATCAGACCTTTTCCTAAATGATAGTTAATGCTTTTTCCGTTCCCCATTTCAGATTCCCAGAGATAAATTTGCCTCACATCGTGTCTCTCTTCACCTCTGCTTGTGATTTAGCCTTTCCTTGGCTAGTCACTACAAAGGTACCCAGATAAATCACAATTTGATGTCTCCTCTGACTAACATCTAATGAGCTTGGGGTGGCTTGCTGGAAAATTGCATGAAATTTGTAGTTTTTGAGGCCTTTGACTATAAACAAACAGAGAAGGAAATAGTTTCGTCAGGAATGTTTTAGGATGCTTATTCTTTTTTTTCTTTATCTTTTGACACTAGGAAGACATAAGTCCTGGTAGAAAAGGGATTAGTGCACCTGCAGAGAGAACAAGACAGTGCTGCACAGGTCAGTCCGGATATGCACGCTTATCTAACTGCGCGGGCTCCGGAGAGACAGGTAATGCATCTAGTAGGCAGGTGGCCTCGGACCTGGACTCCTTAGTCCAGAGTGCCTTGACTGCGGCCTGCCCCGTGGTATGCCTCACCTGTGTGCGCTCCTGAGAGCGAGCTGAGGATGCGGGCGTGCTGGGTGGCCCCGTCGTACACCTCCACGACATCATTCAGGGCCGTCTGGAAGAATGCGAACTGGCCAAACACCACTGGGGACAGAGAGATGGGGTCAGGGCACACAGCTCTTCACAGTCATAGTCCTGCAGTTTTTCTGCCAGACCATCGGCTGTAATCGCTCTCAGAAAACGTTGCAGGTCCAGCGCCCTCTGCCACTTTCAGAGGCACACCGAGGGGAATATTTTTTGATCAGTTTCTTTGAAGATTCAAAGAAATTCATAAGAACAGTCATATTCTTGTTCTTGTCTCTGTTATTTGATTTAAATTCCAGGAATGGAGCGACTCTGGATTCCAGGCTCCAGACAAATCCCTTCATTTCTAGACTCGGTGGAGCCATCAGACAGCTTATAATGTTTCCTGGATGAGATCATGGACGAAACAGCGATGTGGACGCCCAAACACACCAGTTTAAAGTCCTCCTCGTTACCACATTCTCTGTGTGCTAGGCTCCAGACTGCACCAAGACAAGATGCATCAACAATCACTGATTCATATACAGTAATAACCTTCAATGAAAAATCGTAGCATGCTCATAAAAGTATGTGCTGCATTATTCGAAGTAGGCAAAGAGTCCATCCTTGGCAACCCCGCCCTTGGGAGACCTTAAATGGCCGGCGCCCCCGTTTGTTTGGCTCACCATAGTCCTTTGGCACAACTACAGAATATAGGCAGGTCCTCCCACTGCTGTAGTTACCAGGGTAGCCTGGGGACAGAACCACCCCCTCCAGTCCGGTGTACTGCCCACCACACAGAGCTGAAACAGGGCCACACAAACAGCAAAGAAGACAAAGACTTCAGCGTTTTCTCCACTCTCCCTCTTCCTCAGAGTAGATCCGTTTCATTGCTTGGATGATCTTGAACAACATCTATTGTTTGATTTAGTGCTCTTAGAGAAATACGGTTGAGTGGTCAGAGAAACTGCAGTGTTTTTAACAGCCAGCAGAGTAAAGCTGAGCAGATAAGGTTCAACCCAAGAGCTGCATTGTGGGTGACCATCAATATAAATATACTTCACCTCCCAAGAAATGTGAACACAGGAGTCTCATAAAGACTCCGGTGTAAGTCTCTAATCTACTTCAGAAAAGAAAAATGCTGTGTGTGCTGTAGTTCCTCACCGTTTTGTATCCTGCACCCTTACCTGTGCAAGTCGGACGTGGTTTGTTCCAGGTGGGTTTGCTGTCACCCCCCATGATACAGGTCAAAGTGGTATCTCCGCTGATGGTGTAGCCACTGTCACAGTGGAAGGTGATGGTGGAGCCCAACTTCAGCTCTGTGCCGACACGTGTCCCGTTCCGGATCGGGCCGGGCTCGAAACAGGATTCTCGTGGGTTTTCTGTGTAGGAAATATCTTTATACTTATAGAAAACATGTTTCTACCTACATTTTTTTCAAGCCTTAAGAGAAATATCCTTCCATAAATCGAGGGGAATCTAAGTGGAACAAATAACAATTATTTAAAAAATCAATATATCAATAAATCCTGAGATCAAGGTGATCATGCATAAACAAATTATTAAAAAGTAAGGAACACCTGGATAAGCATTTTGGAAGAAAGATAAAAAGCACTCAATGCCCTTTTAAACTATTTTGCCACCCACTTCCAAAGCCTATAAAATAACCTGTATAAACTATGGCCCTAGAAAAAGAAAGAAATCTCAATTTTTGGGCCAGTTTTTTAGCAAATTGTGGGATAAACAAGACGATTTAAACAGGTGCCGGGTGAGAAGCTGGGTCCCGGGCAGGGCAGAGAGCGCGCGCCTTGCCGATTACACTGATGAGCATGAGATATGCCGGCCATCTATGGTTGAGTGGGGCTGGCTCCAGGTTCGAGAGCCAGGATGGGTGCACTGTGAAAGCCTCGTTTCCCCCCTATAAAGCGCACAGCAGATGGTGTCTCTGAAAACAGCCCGGAGCCCCTTAGGGGTGATATCACCCCTCCTTTTTGTCTTCTCCTCCTCCCAGTAAGAGCCGTGCGGCTACTATAAACCCGAGGAACACTCTGGCAAAGGTGGAGTCCTTCTGCTTGATCCAGTGTGAGACAGACACGACAGCGGACCTCCACTTAGCAACGTTTACCATCGCACAAGAGATGGTGAAAAGATAGATGGTGTTTTAGCAGGAAGGAATGGTGGTAGATAAACGAGACCTTTGCTTGGGCTTTGGTAAGCAGACTCCTCCCCAGAGTCCGTCCAAGGTCTGTAGCAGCTCCATGCTTTATAAACCACATTGTTCTAGTAATGTTAGGGGGGCATGTCAAATAAGAAAAGCACAAGATTGACGCCATAGTCGGACAAACTGGGACCAGCTCAGACAGACTATGAGTTACACTCCTCATTTTGATTCTCTGTACGTAATTGACCATCTTAAAAATCGCATTGACTGGACACAGAATTAATAGGGGAGGAAACATTGATGGGACTTAATGCATACAATTAATCTTTAAAGAGAAATATCTGGCAACCTTCCCATTTCTCATGCTTTGCAATTAGCTCGACCAAATTGCCTGTTTCATTGTTCATTGGCTAACAGCCGACCTTTTGCCGTGGTTCCCATTTGCCAAGCTGCTGAGGAGAAGGCGGCCGCGCCTCAAGTCGTCCAGGCTGACCCGTGGCTAAATGGAACGCGCTGCTTTGAGAGATGGGGTGCGGCCTTGCGCTCTGATACCTTTTTATGCTCTTTGATAAGTAATGGCCTTGGTTAATAGCCACGGATATAAAGGAGAAACAATTATAGCTTTGAAGATTTTCAAACAAATGCATTTGCAATATTATTTCATGTATGTATGTATACACACATCTGTATACCTGTATGATGACTGACAGACAGACAGACAGATAGACAGATAGATAGAATATAAATAGATCCGCATAACAAGACTAACAATTAACAAAACAGCACAGTGTGCAAAAACCGGATTTTCACTCTCACTTTTCCTTATCTGCATATTATTGTGTGTATCAGCGATGTGCCCTAAAATAGAGAAAATCCCCCCCCACCATCCCGCCCAGAACAGAAGTGGTGCGATAAATCTCGAGGGCAGAGACAAGCCCTCTCCAGCACCTCACTCAGCCTGACGTGAGACCCCCCCCCCCCGCCTCAGCA
>JAABNX020000053.1:14027659-14064430 GCA_015163995.2 Mormyrus lacerda | reverse complement strand
CACCTCACTCAGCCTGACGTGAGACCCCCCCCCCCCGCCTCAGCAGCGCCGGCCCACCTGTGTACTGCAGCACGAAGCCGCTGCTGCTGAGAGACGCGTCGCTGCGGAAGGCCAGGAAGAGGGTGTTGGAGCTGCTCTCGATGCGGTCCGGCACGTCGGTGCCATAAAAGCTGCCCAGCAGGGGGCTCAGCGAGTCCGGCCCGTCGTAGATGTGCAGGAAGTCGTAACTTGGCTCCAGACTGAACCTGGCAAACAAGCAGCATATCCAGGCCTCAGCATGCCTGGTGAGCAATATCCGACTGCATGGAAATTCATTTATTACTTTCATGTAACTTTAGACAAAATATAGGGAACAAAATGTCTGAACATAAAATGCCAAACAAATCAAACACCATTGCAATCCAATTTACATAACTACCAAAGCAATACATGCTGACAAATGGCCTGAAGTCTATCCCTAAATACAGAGGTGATGATGCAGGGGACATGCTGAACTGGATTCCAGTATATATCAGGGCCTTTTTTCCTCTGTTAGACATAACTAATAATAGATTTACTTAGACCTGAAGGTACATGACTGACGGGAAAACAGCCGTGTGAAATGTGGAGCTTACTGGATGAAGGTGAGAGCGATGATGTAATCCGAAGTGACTGTCACCGTCCAGTCACACTCGCGTCCGTGTGGGTATGGCTCGGGGTACTCTGGGGAGAGGATCACGCCCCCTGGGCCTGTCAGGTTCCCACCACAGGGCGCTGCAGCGAGACATAGACGTCAGTACGACACAAGCAGGGACTTGCAAGGAGTTTCTCCAAGTGCCAGCAACAGACGAGTGGAAGACAAAGGACCATCAGGCAACACCTCTAGCTGTGAGAGCAGAGGGTCGTGATGCTGAAGGGCCTGGACCTCGAAGGTCACTTGCTGAACCTCCAGGAAGCCCTACTGATGTTCTGTCTTTGCGTGACATAATTAAACATTCTCAATCTTTATTTTATATAGAATTTAAAGTCAAATTAAAACTAAGAAATGCTGCAGATTATTTGATGAAAAGGTGTTGGTGTGGCCAACAGGTTACCCCATCAGGTAGTCTGTAGGGATCCCAACGTGCTTTGTGGTAAATAAGCATGAGAGATTCAAAAAGAGCATAGGTTAAATTTCACACATAATTTAATAGCAACTACAGTCAGGCCGAGTTCCTGCAGCATCCCTGATTCCAGAACAAAATCCCTGATTCCAGAACAAAGTCCCTGATTCCAGAACAAAGTGCCGGAATCATTAAAGTACCTTTTCATTCATTCATTCATTCATTCATCGTTAACACTGCAGCTAGTGAAGGTTAAATGCTATAGTGGAAACAGTGGTATTTCTGCATGCCGAGACGCACAAAGCCTGATCTGCACCCGCCGCTGCCTTTTCACCTCTCTCCACCACAGCCCAGAGAATTTCTGCTTTTATCGTACAGCTAAGCCTTTAAATAAATTAGCTGAACCCCTAACAACACGAGTGGACTAATTGCGATTTTAGAATAATTGTTCTTCACGAGAATTTCAAGAATGCAGACCGCTTTCACACCGAGTTGAGTTCAGTTTATCAAATACTTTTTAATTAAATCCAGGCTTGATAAATTATAATCTTTTGTTTAAAATGCAGAGAAATACCAACATTCTGGTGACATTTAATTAATACTGTATAACTAGGAATGTTTCTTTAACATGTCTACTAAAAATAAGACTCGAGACTACACTACACTAAAAGTATGACCAGTAATACTATAGATTTTTTTTCTAAAAAAGGGCTGCCCCACTTTTTCTTAATCCTCTGACCTCCTTGTCCTTGGGGAGTGCTCTCCAGGCCTTATTGCAATAATTATCGAGAAGTCAATTAATCCAAACGGATTTTAGGGGTGAAAATCAGACACCAAGAATAAGACAGGCAGCACTTAAGATCCAAGATAATCCAGAGCAAATATATTAGGTATTGACATTTCTGTGAATGAATGTGACTTTTAACCGGATGATGACCTCACAAGGAGATGTGACAGTGAAATACCGTCTCAAGCTGGGGCAGATGGTGACACAGAGACAAGTAGAATGTCACCTGAGCAAGTCGGAGGGTCGGGCTGCCAGAAGAAGCGGCTGTTGATTTCCGTGCACGTGATCTTGTTCGCCCCCTGCAGGACGTATCCGGGATCACACTGGAACAGCACGTGGTCTCCTGGTTCCCGGCTGTCCCCGCTGCGTGTTCCGTTAGTCGGTGTGCCCGGGTCATTACACGAAGTAGCGGTGGAGACTGGAGAGGCAAAGTGGCCAGTCTTTATAAAGGAGCCACATACAGCCACACCTACCTGCTGTGTAACCCTGAAAAACACCTCCAGTACGTACTGCTCAGCTTCTGTAGCTTAACAAACGGCACATTCTGCGACCTCCATGAAGGTCAAATCCCAGGCCGCACCTAAAATGTACCCCTTCCCTCTACTGTAAGTCACTTTGGATAAAAGCAACAGATGTAACGATGTATCGTACATAGAACATGGAGAGAATGTTCACCAACTCTCAATACGCTTTTGTGCTTGAGAAACACATTTTAGTAATATGTTGATTCTGATACTTAATTATAAAAAAAATATCACCATATGTCTAATGCAGCGACTTTAACTTAAGGTATTTTATTTATTATTTTATTTTTATTGAAGGGGCTCATCTGCCTTGGACGCTTATGGTGAGCAGATGACGTCCTGCCAGACTGAGAGCTTACGTCCCGTTGAGATGAGACTTGGAGGACTACGACAGAGCGGCCCCATGCAGCGGAGAGTAAAATAAATGGATATAATTGTCAGTACACAGAGCGGCTTAGCAATCCGAGATATGCTCACATGTAGAGGAGAATACTTTAATTTAGAACACGTGCCATAAACAGATCCGTCAGCGCGAGAATGAGTAAGGGGGGGGGTGGGGGGCGTGTTGTTGTAACAGACAAAGTCACTACCTGGCAGGTTGACACTCAAGTTACTGACGCTCAGGTGACCCCCACCTGCTGTAATCCTACTCAACGTTGTCATTATTGCCTGAATTTTAAAAATTGAATAATTAAATTTGATGGTTGTCATTTATCCAACATTTTATATGCTGACTAGAATATAAATACATTAAAAACCATCCACACTGTTAAAGGTAAATTCTGACGTTTCAGCAAGTGAAATAAAACTCATCTTGTTGGTTCCTGTATAATAGATGCAGAAGCAGATGAAACTGACTTTAATATTCATCAGCGTATGTAAGAAAACAAGCAAATCCCTGTGTAGAACTAAAGCTTAGGAAGGGCTTGTGGGGCGGCATGGCTCAGGAAAGGCTGGGTTTAGGGACAGTCTGAGATCTGCATGATGTGAGGCTGGTAACATCTGGTGAGACTGAATTGGAAGCTCGCGAATTCACCCCTGAATTCGGGGGCAGTGCGCCAATCCTCGCCGAGCTGGGTGACCCTTCCCCACAGACGGAGAGCACTCGAGTTCAAGAAAAGTCTTTTTCCTTAGTTCAACCAAGAAATTCTTCTTTCCTTTGGTTATGCACAAGTGCAGTTTAATTCTATCTGACTTAATTGTTCAGAAGCCATTGCTGGGAATTTGTTCTACCTTGTCTTTTTTGAAAGCTCCCAGATCCCATTTTAGTAGCTTTCTTTCATTAATATGAAAGGATATCAGTGAAGATTTACTCCTAATGTGACTGTCTGTATCGCATTATCTTCTGCTCATTATCCTGCGACTTGTTTACATTGTTACGTTACACCGAGCATGCACAAATGCCTCTATGCAGATGTGCGTTTATGCAGTCCCACACTTTCCCATCCATCTCCGAAACGCACACACATATAAACGCAAACACAGACACACAGCGACACACATTTTAAGCTCTAGTTTTGCAGAAACTTTGAGTCTGACATTTGTGCAACTGAAAAGTAAATGAGCATGCGTGCATTTCTGTATAGCTATGCAGTCATCGACTCGTACATACAGACGCATGAATGGTGACATGCGTCCGTACCGGAGAACTGCAAAGCGAAGCCTTGCTTGCTGGTGAAGAAGTCGGTGGTGAACTGCAAGGTCACCGAGTTGAAGGTGCTGTGGGCATCGACGGGCAGGGCGGAGCCACTCAGCTCCCTCATTAGAATCCCGCCCTCCTGGGCGCCGTCCCAAATGCGCAGCACGTCATGCACCTCCTCCGTGTGGAAGACCAGGAAGTGGAGCCTGAGGATAAAGGTGGACAGGAGTGTGAGGGTCAAGGGAGCAGCAGATACGGCCATGGGCAGGTGAGGAGAGACAGACAGGAGTGACAACCTGAGATGTGTTGGATATTGCTATGATCATACATAAAGCCGTCCATCCACTTTCTGTAACCGCATGTGCTGTTCAGGGTTGTAGGGGGGGCAGAGTCTAGCCTGGAGGCTATGGGTGCAAGACAGGGAACAACCCAGGATGGGGTGTCAACCCATCACAAGGCATGCGTACACACTCACACACACACTCACACACACACACACACACACAGACACACACACAGACACACTATTTGGTAACACCAATTATCCTCAACATATTTTTTAGACTGCAGGGGTAAACCTGAGAACTGAGAGAGAGAGAGAGAGAGAGAGAGAGAGAGAGAGAGAGAGAGAGAGAGAAAGAAAGAAAGAATCCAGATGAGTAGAGGAGTCTGCATGGGGCAGGTTACCTAGGGCTATGGGCTGTCCATATCTGATAATACATTCTCCACTAGACAGGACTGTACACCACTAGACTGATAACAGCGGATGGTCCATGAGATCACTTTCCACAGTTATTATCCGTCACGCCAAGAGGCTGCACCATGCTGTATTCTCAGCAACGCCGGGCTGTCTACCCTCCACAAACGCTGGATGCTCCATCATACCTGACTGTTTATGAGACTGGCTACTCCACACACATGGGTTCACTTACGCCCAGAGTCGTTTTCAGAATTGGTCCGTAAGTACGGCACATCAGTAATAGCTAGTGTCCAAACATCTCTTTCGAGTCAGCAAATGGCGAATCTCTATGGTGACCTGAAAGCCAGCGGCTCTCGTGCGGAATGGCCGCAGGCTTGCCGGCTTGCTGTCTCATTTACTCTCCCATTTGCTGAGACCTTAATGGTAGCGGTGAGAAAAAAAATGACCCTTTGGAACCTGCAGATGGTAGAATTATCATATCAAGTTATTTCTTTACTTTATTGGTTGCAATTATGTTAAAATTGGCAGAAAGTGACTTCACATAGAGCCTCAGACTCGTTTCAAAAATATCGTCTCAAAGCGATATTTGTCGCATCATTACAGAGAAGTGCAGGTGAATCACCTGTCACCAATCATTGTGACGACAGACAGAATGCACATCTCACTAATAAAGCATGAGTCGACATGCAGAGGACTCGACTACAGCATCCCAAATTAAACAACTGACAAATGATTAGCTGAGATTCCCCACATTGACGTGACCAATTACCGATTGATTTTGTCACAAAAAAATAAATTAAAAAAATAGTGAATCAAAATATGAAATGTGTACTGGTACATTGAGAGGTATTATCTCACATAACCCGTCTTACTGTCCTTTGTAAGACAAACACACATACATACAGATAAGATATGCGATCCAAGCACAGGGTCAGCTATTAATCTACCACTCCCCGGAAGCATTTGAGGGGGAAGGTTGAGGGCCTTGCTCAAGGGCCCAAAGAACATGAGAGTATTCTGCTCAAGATGGGATTCAAACCGACGACCTTCAGATCACAGGCAAAGACGCCTCAACTGCTGAACCACACACCGACTCTTACACTTAGCATCTTTCCTTTAAAGTTTCTGGGATATTTATGATCCTTTTTGCACCCATCTATGCCCATCTTTGTGGTAAGTGGTAGTACTTTTGTCCCCTCAAATATATGTCTGTTTCCTAAACATTTGATATTTCATCCGCAGGCCTCAGGATCGTGTCCAGGACAAGCTGTTGGATAATGGAAATTTTTAAAATGATGGTTTAAAGGGATATTGGCTTATATCTATAGTAACCAAGGCGCCACTTAGACATGCGAGGGAGCGGGGCCGCCTCTCAGGCCTGGGGAAGGCACATGGGCCTCTTTTCATCATGCAGGCTCCAGGCTCACTAAATTAATCCCCCCTGCCCCCACCCACTTTTCTTTCATCCCCTCCTATACTCTCAGCCCCCTCTCACAGCTTCAAACGGATCGCGATATTCCCCCGGCCGCGGACATGGGTGACGGCAGCGGTGGAAACGGAGCGACTTTCAGATTTGCATTTTAAATGGGGGGTGAGTCGTGCACGCCCGGAATAAGCCCCGCCCAACGGACCACGCCGCCGGCAATGGCCGACAAATAGAGAGGGACATCACGCCGCCTGTATCACACGGAGCCCCGCTACACCCTGGAGCGGACTGTGCCGTGCAAACGCGGCCATGAAAAATAGAACAAAAAAGCGAGCGGAGCGGAGTGAAGGGTGATGCAACACGCTCAAAATGCGATGGAGCCTCGCCGTGCGGCTGCAATGGGGAACGGGCAACTCTGCTGTACCCGGCACCAGCCAGCCCCGCCTGCCACCTTCCGCCATTCTGAGGCGCACTCTGGCCACCCCACGCGGGGGGGGGGTAAGCCAAATCTGACAGCCGGGATAGCAATGACATTACTGAGATGCCATCAGGGGGAGAGAGACTGGCAACAACAAAAGTTGTTGACGGGGGGGTGGGGAGGGGGGGTGACAGTTATGAGGCAGCTATAACATATTGTGTGAGCTCAGATGTGCTCACACAATATGTGGTAATCGTTCATTTTTACCATCTATTTATTTATTTATTTATTTATTTTAGGGGGGGGGTTGGGGCACCAGCACTAGCAAGTGACGCATAGACGAGAAAATGCAGGGATATAGCGGCAAAGGCTGTAAGTGACAAACCGGGAATACACAAGAGCGACAGTGGATCCTGCCCTTGGGCTGCCGTGATGGGAACCGTGCAGCTGCAACAGGAATGAACGAGAAAAGCGTGAAGCACATTCCTCAGGCTCCTACACGTCGCCTCATTCTGATCAAGACATCCATGTTTGAACCCAAGCATCCATTGAGGAACACCAGCGAGCGGATCCACCCATGAACTAAATGAAGAGAAGCTTTAAATAAACAGCATTTGTCAGATAAAGCAGGAAGGAGGGGGCCTTAACTGTCACTGACCCACAGTGGCTCCATTATTGATAGTCATCTACATACACTTTGTTTCAGAATGGTTTTGTATAAAGAGCTCTCCACGGCCTGATTCAGCAGATCCACGCTCCCTCCTCAGTAAATCCATACAGACTCGATCTGCAGGACCTATCAATTCCTACACCCCGCCAAGTGGTCCCTTGGGAGGAAGGGGGAGAAGATTTGGACAACACACAAAGAGAAGCACCTCTGATCGTGGGGGCCCACGCAGGAGAGGAGGAGAATTTGAGATGGTTTTAGTGCTACCTCTGAACACACATTCCTATAAATTATACCCACCAGACATGTAGGTGCTGCAAAATTACTTTTTTAAAGGCCCTATAAGGGCCAAAAAAATTTATTTTACTATCAGATTCTGAATAAAAAACACACACTGTGCATTAAATTATGACTGAGAGTGCAGAGCTGTAATAGACCCGGGTTCCGCTCACCCTCCTGGAGTCACATGGTTCACTTGGAGTCACATGGCTCGCCTAGGGTCACATGGCCCACCTAGACTCACATGGACAAGCCTGCGCTCCTTGGCCTCACTGCATTTTTGGGTGGATAAATGACCCTTGAGTGCTGTCATCGCTCACTGAGACACACTTCCCACCCTCTATCATTCGGCTAAATAACAACAGCGGGCTGTGCTCTGCACACAGAGAGCTGGCTCTGTTTTTAGAAGCTCAAAATAAACATATGAACGGGGAAGGGGGGGATGTGTTAATTTTGGAACTTTCTCCTCTGCTCTACCGATGCAGACTGGGGAAGGGGGGGGGGGGTTGGAGCTTATAGAACATCTAATCCATGGAGCCTGGAAATAAAGCCTCCTACCTGCAGAGTGGCTGACGAGCGCACAGGGTAATTATCGCCGCTGCTTGTGGAGGTGGTGGGGATGGCGGGACACGCAATCCTGCGGCGGGGTACCCCAGGATGCCGCAATTACGCCAAAGGCCCCCCTCCCTCCCACGCACCACGGCCTGCCCTCCTCGGACTTATGCATTGCAGATGATCATTAATAATTGATTACACAAGATGTGATCAAAGGGGTACATAGGCACGTCTCACTCTGGGCTTATGTACACAGGGGGCAAGAGGAGAGGGAGAAGATTTTCGAGTTAACCCCCTCGACCCTGGCCACGGAAAGCAGATGGCGGGATGTATTTTTTGGTTAACCTGCATCCATAATGCAGGTGCACCATTGCCCCTCCCCACCCCGAGAGAACGCCCGACGCCACCCCGAGGACACCAGCAGCACACTCCCCCCTCCCAAGTCCCGCCCTCCACTTTCGGCTCGTCCTCCGTGAACTCGGCTGCCTTTCGGCCCTTTGGAGTGCGTGCCCGACTCTCTAGCTTCTGCTCTCCGATGGGCTTGAGTGGCCCCCCTCCTCCTGTCTAACCTGATGTTTACTCTTCACTTTTTCACCCATGGGCAGGAAAGTTCTAGAATGTCAGCCATCTTCCCCACCGTCTGCCGGACTCAGACGCAGCTCGTACGGAGAGATCAGCTTCTAGCAATTCACAGAACAAGACCGCGATTGTAAAATATTAAGAAGAGAGCATCTGGCTGCCTTACCAGTTTGTCTCACAAATGCTGCAATTTTCCATTTATAAGACTCCGTCCTTGTAGGACATTGTGATTATAGAGTAATAAAAAGAATCATGAAGAAAAAAAAAACTTGTAAAAACAATAGCTGTCTGCAGAATTAGAATATGGACTTGGTTTGCCCCAGTCTTCAGATTCAGAGGAAACCTCATTTTACATTGGTGTAGCATTCTCTCTCTCTCTATAACAAACACACACACACACACACACACACACGTTTTCCTGTCCCTACTCATTGCTGGTCTGGCCTGTCATTCCTGCAGTGACACATTTGTGTCCAGCGAAACTCCAGGGAATATGAAGGCCCACTCCCTCCCTAGTCATCCATTCCCATTAAAGAACCATTTGGGGGGGGGGGGGCTGGGGGGAGATATTTCTCTTTCTATCTCTGTATTTTTGTTTTCCCCTACAAAGATTCCAGCTGACAGCACCTAAGCATCTGATGGCACATCAAGCGGTGCCGGATTTCGGAGCCGAACATACCCCTCGATTGGTTACAGGAAGTGACAAGAGAGACACCAAAAAAGGGGCACCTACTCCACACTCAGGGAGCAGTAAATTACCTGGTAGAACACAGCTGAGCACGAAATAAACTGAACCAGCAGTTTGAGTCAGGCAGACGTGGATAACTGTACCCTGTGTTTCAGGAACACACTAATTACCACCACTGCAGATTGTCTGTGCTCATTCTATGTAACAGGTGCTGGCACTTATACAGGGGTGGGTCCAGAGGTGAAAGCTGATTGGCCCTCTTCCCTGTCACTCACTGATTCAAAACGTATGATTTGCTTATGCCCCTCTGGACAGGGTCTGGACACTGAACGGGCACATTGCGGAGACCAGAGGACTTCAGGTTGAAATGACACACGGGAGAGGACTGTCACCCAAGCTGCCAAGGTCTGGTACACATTCCAGGAGGACAAATACCCTGGAAGTCACGATTACTGTCGCAAAGTACAGAATTACGATAAAGGGGATAACTGCTAATTTCCCTGCGCTTTTCCCAAGAAAACAATTTATAAGAATCTTCAGAGGTAGCACAAAAAACCGACTCAAATTCCCCTCCTCTCTCGCGGGGGCTCCCACGATCAGATATTGCTCCACATCTGAAGTGATGAAGACTGGGAAAGCAGGTCACTGGGGATACTGACCCAATGGTACTCCCTGGCGCGGCCTCGATGGTCCACACGCAGTTCAGGTTGTGGTCGTAGGGGGCCGGGTAGCCGGGAGAGAGGATCCGTCCCGTGGGTTCGTCCTTGATGATACCACCGCACTCGGCTTGGGGGGGTGAGACAGAGACAGAGACAGAGACAGACAGAGACAGAGACAGGCAGTGGGGAGTCAGAGAGGACCTATCAAGCTGTCAGGTCACATGTCATACAAAGTCACACTATTGTCCCATCCTCCTCAATACTCATTCATTATATACATATTTTTAAATATTATAATTTCTGCACTGGGCTATTCTGGCTAGTTTGTCCCATTGTACCTAATCCAAATGTTTTGTTTTGCTTACTTGCACGTGCCCTACATTACTGGATGGTTATCATTGTATGTTGTGTCATTTTTGTAATTTTGTAATTTTACTTGAATTTGACCCAAACAAATCCCTTGTACTGGGGCCGTCCATGGGAAATTAAGCTGATTCTGATATTGACTTTGATCAGCAATCGTTGAGCAGAACCCCACCGGATTCAGCATATGGTGCCTTCCTGCCTTCACACGGATGGTACTTTAAGGCTTAACACCTAGAGAAATCACGCAGAAACTAAACACAGCTTGAGAAGAAAGTTGCCGCTACAGAATGCTGGTGATATGGGTGGGTGGCCTCACCGCCTCGCTCACCCCCACGCCGGCATGGCCTGGAGGGAATGTCACGTGGGTGACATAGACCTGACTCGCTGTTGACTTCGTCTCAGCGAAATGCCGGAGGAGCGGAGATTCATCACCTCTCTGTGTCTCACCAAATGAGTCGAGAATGAGTCACTGGCAAGCAGCGAGAGGGAGCGAGAACACACCACCACATTACACCCTCATAGATTTTCACTCCAAGGTACACCAGCAAGCATGCCGCCACCGTGTGATTTCACTCTGAGGTACGCCAGCAAGCATGCCGCCACCGTGTGATTTCACTCTGAGGTACGCCAGCAAGCATGCCGCCACCGTGTGATTTCACTCTGAGGTACGCCAGGAAGCGCATCGCCACATCACACTCTCATACATTTTCACTCTGAGGCATGTCATTCCACCGACATCCATTTAAATGAAGCAGAACAATTTCCCAGCCAGAGCACTGCACTCTGGATCTACTCCAGTTCTCAGTAAAGACACTTCCTAGGTGTGGTGTAAGTAGGAATTCCAGTGAATCTTTTACATTACATCTGCTGTCATACTGGAAAAATAAAATGAAGAAATAAAAAAAAAAGAATATAAAAAGCCCTTTGCAATAATAATCCAGGCATCATCAGGAACCAACAGTCTGCAAGGCCTTTTCCAACTTTAAAAGCCTGAAAAACACAGGCAAGAAGAAGAGAGAGAGAAAAAAAAGAAAACTCAACAAGAAAACATAAATCAAATGTCCTGTAGAGCTTTGATCAAATTGATCTTTTTTCAGTTTATTTTTCTTTCTTTCTTTCTTTTTTCCCTTTGCCGGGATCCTATCAGACAAATGTCGGACTGTGGACAGCAGGGTTATAAATCAATATGAAACAGACCCATCTCCTTCACCTCCAGTGATGACCTGCTCCAGAAGTCACGGAAGCACATTACAGATCCTCGGCTTGGCCTTCCACTAAAAGAGCGCCTTTTCACCAGGCGTGGCCAGTGTAAGCCCCGCATCTCACTGCCAGGACATAGCGACTCCAGCAGAGAATTACAGCACCTGTTCCCCAAGTAATTCGCCTCGCTCAAGGTCGGAACTTGCCACCAGAGACCCCAGATAGGGTCTTGCCCTTTTTGTCTCAGAAGAATCTTCTGATGGCGTGTCAATGAAGTATAATGAGGTAGATTTGGGGGAAAAAAGCTACGTTTCATGGTTATGGATTAGGGTTTAAAGGCTGCTGTTCTCAACCCAGGTGAAACTGCTGTTGCAATCTGGACCAAGGATGATGATAATAATAATAGTAATAATAATAATAATAATAATAATATGGTATTAATCTCTATCTCTGTGCTACAGGACACAGTCCTATAGGCTGTTGTGGGGCCTGAATCCTACTTGTTAGACAAAGGCTAGACTCTATGGAGAGCCGACAGAGAGCTGAGGATCCTGTACGACACAGGAGAGTGCAAGGACACTGTGATGCTGCATGTGTGTGTGTGGATAATATTTGTATAAAATTGTGTGGACCAAAAACCTGTTACTTTGACAGATTGGGGACCAGGACCCCACAAAGATCAGTGGATGCACTTAAAAAAACTAAAAAAGCGAAAAGTATTATGCTTGGATACTTGTGGTTAAGGTTATTGCTGAGTAGGGGTTAAGGTCGTCATGTTGGGATTAGAGTTTTATCCATAGAAATAAATGGTGAGTTCCCACAATGATATAACTACAAACCTGTGTGTGCGTGCCTGTGTGTCTATGGTAAAATGTACATACGGCCACCAGCTGGCCTACATCTCTGTATAAACAGGCAGCCGTGCAACCTTGGCGGCATGGTGGAGCGTCGGGGGGCGGGGCTTACCCACACAGAGGGGGAGGGGGCTGTCCCAGGCCCGTCGCTCCCCCCTCTGGCACGTCAGCACCTCCCTGCCCTTCAGCGTGTAGCCTGGGCTACAGCCGTAGGACACGGTGCTGCCCGCAAAGTGGCCCCGGTCCTCCTGCTTGTAGCCGAACTGGGGCACGCCAGGGTCCTCGCACTTCACCAACTCGAAACCTGCCACGGGGGGGGCACAGGGGGAGAGTGTCACTGTCTCGCTTCCTCAACAACCTCCTTGGGTTCTCCTGGCCGAGGCATTGACGTCTAGAGCTATTTATCTGGGTAGTAAGTGTATGTTTGCACAGAAAGACATAGAAAAACAACATAATTTAACATTAACAGGAACACAAATATATATATATAAAAAAAAAAGTTCTGTTCTTCAAAAAGTTACTGATACCTAGTTGGATGGCTAGTTGAACCCCTGTTCAGTTCTCAAATTGCTCCTCAAGAGCACCTCCGCCGTTCCATGTATTCATTACATTTCATTGCCAGCTCATTCAATTAATGAATTAGAAGCATAGGTGCAGTATAAAATGTGCGCTTTGACCTTCTGCATGCTGTGCCCGTCCTGTGTTACCGTCTTCTCCTCGTGGGCACATGTGGCCGTATCCGTCTCGTGGCTTTACGGATCTGCATGTCTGTGATTCACGTGCAATCGTCCGAATCGCAATAGTTGTGTGTGACAGAAGCTGCTAGTGATTCTGCCGTGGCTCAGGAGCCGTGCTCTAAAAAGGCACCTTAACTAATTCTGTTCAGTAACATTTTAACCCCTACACTAGTTTTCAACTACACCATCGTACAAAATAGTGGGGGGGCAAAGGGCTCTGATACAGCTTGGGGGGCCGCTATTCATTTAAATGTGCCTCTAGTCTGTTTGCCTTTCATATAACGTTTAGTTTTAAACAGCCCCGGATATAACTCGGGCTTTTATTTATAAAGAGCTATCACTTAGCATTCGATTATCCGTAGGTTATTTCTTCATGATTCTTCATCACTGCCCTCGTAACGATGCTCTGGAAGTTACCCGGACTGGGCCCCCGCGGCCCACGGCCACAGACACCTACAGAATGACATCAGTTCTGTACGGTTCGGGCAGGGAGGGGGAGTGCATCAGTTCAGAAAAAGCTCCCAGCCTGCCAAGGTAGTACAGATGGAGATTTACAGATAGAGGTCACCTCCTGCCACGGCTGGTACTGATACCGAGTTACAGATACAGGTCAGCTCCCGAGTGCTCGGTGCTCAAAGGAAGAGGTCACTTCCTGCCAAGGTAATGCAGATGGAAAGCTGCAGATAGAGGTCACTTCCTGTCTTGATCGCTATGGATACAGACCTATATGTACAGGTTAGTTCCGGCCAGATGGAACCTGATAGATGGCTAGAGATCACTTCCTGTTTCAGTTGGTACCAATACAAAGTTACTTCCTGCCAGATCTGCAATGCTGGGGGGGGGGGGGGCGACATCCTGGATCAAGGTGACATCCTGTCGAGTCTACGGAGATGGGACGGCACTCACTATTGTAGTGCAGCTCGAAGCCTTTGCTGGTGTTCTCGGAGTTGCTGATGAACTCCAGCCACATGAAGCTGGAGGTGCTATTCAGGGCCGTGTCCAGCAGCTCCATGCCCGTGAAGGTGCCCAGCAAGCGGGCCCTGTTACTGCTGCCGTCGTACACCTGGCACACAGATAGGACATGAGTGAACCTGCGCGCACGGGCGCCGCCGCGATGACGGACATTTATCGGCCTCTCTTCAAACCGGGCTCTCCGATCTGGCAACGACACACTTTACGATCTCATTCAGCAAAGCAAGTTCTAACAGATGCCTCGCTTGCGAATCTCCCAGAAAATGCGACTCCCCCCAAGCTGCCGCACAGCCCTTTGCCCTACTCATCACCTTGAGAACGTCGTCGTCCTGAAGACGGAAATCCCTGGCGCGCAGCTGGATGCCCTTGCCTGGCTGTGTCTGGATGGAGTATATGCACTCGTGGTTGTTGCCGTAGTAGGCTGGGTAGTTGGGCGAGAGAAGCACCCCCTGGGTGCCAGTCACAGAGGATCCGCATTCCGCTGTTGGGATGGGGGGAGAGGAACCATGTCAGGTGCAGGTGCTGGGGCTGGGCGGGGCGGGGGGGGGAGGTTTACACACATCCAGACACTCATACATGCACCTGGCCTTGCATGCAGATGTACGTTACTTTGGGGCCACAGCCCGCCTATAAATTACATAGCAGAGTAATAAATGCTGGAAAAAAGTACAGACACAGCTCTAACTCAGCAGATTTACAGCTCACTTAGCACTTGCAGATATGACTCCGGATATGTCGCGCTTAGAACCTCGATTGCACGGTTGGGGCATAATTACTCCTAATTCAGGTGAATTACTGAATTCATTGCACTTTTCAGGCAGTTCAGAGCCAGGCGCGAGATTCTGAGACCCTGAGCTACACCTGCAGCCGACATGTAGATGCTGCCGAGGCGATTCTTTCTTTCAGCTGCGATAAAACACTTCTTCTGAATTGCTTCGCTGCACCTATCTCTGTGAACGCTGCCTACTTCCATTATCAGCCACTCCTGGACATATTATTATTATTACAAATTGCATTTCTCTTGACGTGTTTAAAACTGATACGCAAATATTACAGTACGAGGGCGTACCAGAGAAACTCTTAACAGACAAACTCAACAAGATATTTCAAATATTTACTTATACAGAAACAGCCTGACCGAGTTCCTGGAGAAGCGTAAACAATATTTGCAGGCACCATAAGCAAGTCAGTGCTGGGGAAAAAAATAAATACATTAAACTTAATTATTGCTTCAACTGTCATAACATTAACAAATTACTTTCTAAGTCTAGCACCTCCAGCAATTCCGCTGCTTGGTGATTTTGAGAAATCTGGCCTGCAAGGTATTCCGTAATAAAATACAGCAAACTTTAAATTAGAGTTTGGTGAAACTCTGGTTCCGCTGCTTCAAACTACGACCCTTTAAACTGTCAAAAAATGAAAGACAAGAATATGAGCGACAGAGAGGAGCACAGGTCTTTATCTCTCTGTTGTCCCATGTCGTGTAGAGCCCCACTGATAACAGTATCTCTCATACTGGGGGTGGATCAGTGAGTTAGGATGCTGTTTGTCACCGGAGGGGCGCTGGTTCAAATCCCACCGTCAGAAGAGAGATTTCAGCATGAGGCCCTTGAGCAGGGCTGTTAAATCCCAGTTGCTTCAGGGATGACCCTGTTTTCTCATCAATGTATGTCACTTCGGAGAAAAGCGTCTGCTAAGCAAATAAAATGCACCGTCCAAGTTAGGTTTTCTTTATCTGCAGGCGAGGCTGAACAAAGTATTTGAAGGGGGGGGGGGGGGTTATAATGTTAACCAAGCAAAATGAAAGCACGTGACCACCTACCAACACACCTGGGCAGAGGGGAGCTCCACACCCGCCGCCGCCCCCCCAGGCAGGTCACCTGGGACGGCCCCTCCAGCCGGTACCCCGGGAAGCAGGAGAAGATGAGGGAGTCTCCCACTCCGAACTGCAGACCCTTGCGGCTGCTGTCGGGGGGCACGCCGGGGTCTTCGCAGGGCTCCAAGTCGTACTCTGGGGGGGGGGAGGAATATGACAGCGGGCGTGAGAGGCACAGATTAAAAAGTCACAGCCATCTCTGAAATATCATTTGTCGTTATGTATTTAACTTGCATACACTTTGCATGTCATTTGCATATTCTGAAAGTGACAGGTATACATAGAGGTGGGGCCATGCGGGTGCTGGAACAAGCTGAAAGCTGATTGGCCCCCACCTTAAGGAATCCTATAACCACCCCCTGTATGAATGTCAGGACGAGTGTCTGGAGGTGAATGCCCCTATTGATGTTATATGTCTTGAAACCCCTCACCCCACCCTTTCACCCCCAGCAGCACATACTTCTGAGTATCACACCTTGCATGTTTGTTAATGGGCCATCATATTAGCATACTGCACACTCATCAAGAAAACAATGGGGCAGTCAGTAATACTCACATCGACAGAGTTATACTGTCGCCCCAAAAAAAGCCATAAAGCCCATAATACGGTTGTGTTTATGTCACATATTTTAGTGCTCATTTATGCATTGGTTTCGACAGTCCCACACCAGAAATGAGTCTCGTTTTAATACAAATACCAAAAGAACCGATCACTTTAATAGCCATTACAGTAGGGTATGGGTGGTCTTATTATTTTGAAAAGACAAAAAATGTGACACGTAATGTTTTTCTCATATTCGTTTTATATTTGTCGGAGTGACAAGCTGCTTCAGCTGAAAACAGTGCATTCTACTTTTCATTTCAAATAAAAGTGGGGTTGCCAACTTCAGCCAGCTGGCAGGAGTGAGATTTTTCACATCCATATGCATTTACATGTATGAAAGACTTGAATTACCTTTTAAATAGTCTGTATGGTCTTCAAACTACCGCAATGCTTTTGATGCAGCTAATTTTAAGTTTATAATGGAATAATACAAATTTGCGGCAAGATTTCCCGCGTGAGCGAGAGAATCTGAAAGCATGAGCATCACGCCAGATGCGTGAGAGTTGGCGACATTGAAAACGCACATTTTTTAATTTTCACCTGAGTTGATTTGTTAAAAAAATACCATTTCTTAATACATTTGTTAAAAATCAGAAACTTCGATGAACATGAAATCACCAATAAACTACGTGTATTTATCCAGCATTCTAAATAATACTTAATTTTTATCAGCTTTATGATTTCAGGATAGAGCAGCCACTCTCTTAGGAACATTAAGGTTTATTTGGATGAGGCTGTCAGATTCGCTGCTGTGACAGAGCAGCCAGTCTATTAAGAACATTATGGTTTTTTGGTTGAGGGTTTTCAATTGGCTGCAGTTATTAACAATCATGGCATATTAGCATGAACAAAAGGGCTGCATAAGCCAGAGTATGTCTTGCTTGGCGGTTAAAGAAGCTTGATGCTCATTGGCCTGGGAAATGACGGTTCTAGTGTAAAATACTGAGGGGAATTGGACGGGGTGCTCGCCTACCAGAGAAGGTGATGTTGAAGCCCTCGTAGGAGACAGAGAAGTCGGAGAGGAAGCGGATCTGGGCGGTGAAGTTGCCGAAGAGGCCGGCACTGAGGGGGGGAGGCAGCGTGGAACCTGTGAGACGCCAGAGGGGATCTGAGAAGCTGCCGTTCTCCGTCACCAGCAGGTAGTCGTGGGGGCTCTCCAAGTGGAAGGTGTGAAAAGTGAGCTGCACGCCTGTACGGAGGAGGAGAAGGGCAGAGCGATCAACCAATCGAAGCTAAACACAAGAAACCTGAGAGAAAGAACCAATCGAACACTACACTGGCTTCGACACTACAGGTGACATCATCATCGCAGCACTTGTATTGATTCAATGACATCTGCTGCTGTGACAGGGGAACATAAACACCTAGCAACTAACAATAATGCTGGATCAATCTCCTGCTGGACTGACATTCTACCGCATGACTCCAGGTCAACAGAGCATGTCAGTCAATCAGGTTTCACTTGTTACAGTATTTTTATAAGTGCCTTGTCGCAAAGCACTTGACCGAAAACACCATAGAGAGGGAATCAAAAATGCAACGCCATTAAAGAAAAAATATGGGTAACGATCCCAGAAACATGCAGCATAAATCGTAATTGTTGACATGAAGATTCAGTGTCCATGCTTATGTCACAGAGGCTGGAGGTAGTGAGCTGACCTTTGCCGTGGGACGTTTCAATCACCCAGGTGCAGTTGAGGTTATGGGGGTAGAAGTCTGGGAACCCGGGTGACAGGATGGTGCCACTATTTCCATGGATGTAGCCTCCGCAGAGAGCTTTAGCGTGGGTGAGAACGGAGCAGGGAATCCCGTAAAAGACATATAAACACAGCTATCGTTACTTTTTCCCCAGCTTTGACGATGCACTAAAATGTAGTTCACAAGATTATTGCCAATGATATAAAAATGGTGAAGAAAGGGATCTAACGGGCTAAGCAGGGCCAGGGGGACAGGGAGGCTGAGGGAAAGCAGGGCATACATAAGACAACGCCATCGAGCTCAGTCTCAGTTCTATGAAAACCCCCGTTATGTCTCTGCTTCCGACGGAGTGATTTCTCTGACTGCGTGATTTACCGTCACAGCTGGGGAGGCCACGGCTCCACTGGAAGTTGGGCTCACACTCGAGAGGCTCGCCGTCGCTCAGCGAGTAGCCGGCGTCGCAGCTGAACATCACCAGCGCGCCCACGTAGAAGTCGTGCCCGTGCCGCTGTCCGTTCACCGGGATGCCCGGGTCCACGCAGTGGTCTGACTGCAGCTGCACAACTGCAGCGAGCGGGTGGAGACAAGGAGACAAGGCTGTTTATCTCAGCCCCCGAGGAAAATTCAGGCCATTGCTGGACACACAGACACACCATCACATATTTAGATATTTAGAGACATCTGGCCCCCTAAATGAATATATGTGAGGACTGTGGGCTACAGGCAGAATTACTGAAGCACACATATATGAACTCCATCCAAAACAAAGGTGCAGGACCCATGCTGCCCACTGAGTCACGGTGCCACCCAGTGAATCACTGTGCCACCCACTGAGTCACTATGTCATCCACTAAGTCACTATGCTGTCCACCAAGTCTACAGAGTCACTGTACCACTTGCCGAGTCACTTTGCCACTCATGATAAACTGTCACCACCTGTATCGTTAGTCTACGAGAAAAAGGAATAGTTCTTTCTACACTTTTTTTTTCTGTTCTTGACTGATTAATGTTTAAGCAACACCTGCAAATCTGTTCAATAAAATGACTTTGACTTTTTCGTTATACATTTTTAGCGAAAGAGAAACATTCCAATACACCCATGTGTTTGTGAACTGGAATACTAGCACCGTCTTCGGATCAATATCTCAGAAAGGCAATAAAATAATTATGAGATGGTGGCAAAATTTAACAAGTACGCGGAATGTCTGAGGAGAGGTTTGGGAACCAAAACATGCTCTTCTAGCCATCTGGCGAATTATCAGTAACTTTGCGGAGAACAAAAGACATCGCTATTCTTTATCGTACTACTGTTCATTTGTATATAGTCTAATCTTTAAATACCTATTTCCTGAGGAATTAAACACTGCTGAGTTAGATTTAAGCGTAATTAAACATACTAAAAAACGACTTATGTGCAGTAGTGTATATGTGGGACATTTATACCACGTATGGATATTTGCTGAGCACTTAGTTAATCGGGGAATGCATCCAGGGTCATTCTAGTGGCAGTGCTCACGGGAAATGTGGCTGTTATTTTATATAAGTATGATGCACTTTCATAAAGGTCACGTGCATCTGCATAAAAAAGCTTTTGCTGTATCGTGCCCATGTACTTTTTTTAGAATGGGGAGAGAGCTGAGCTTTATGGCGCGACGGTGAGTGGGACCGTCGTATGTGAGTCACACAGAAGCCGCGGCCACAGGCTGCCCTTACAGCAGAGTCTCTGCTCTGTCACAAAGCTACGCAAAGCCCCGCCTGCCAATCTGTTTATCTCACTGCGAAATCAGCCCTCTGTTATTATGTAATTACAGATGCTGTGACTTACACCTAAGTGGGCTGCGATTTCACTTAAAGCGGATCGTTACGATAGCAGCACGTCCTTTTTTGTCTATTTACTTTAGATTTCTCAGCTGTAAAGTATTTTCAGTGTCTCTTGTAATTAAAGCAGGGGGGCATGGGCTCGATGTGAGAGCAAGCTCAGATGTCCAAACGAACTAAGTGGTTAATTTCTTATTTCCATCTTGTTAAAACTGACAGCTCAATTTTAGTCTATTTAATTTGAGTCAAAGTAGCTGCTTGTATCCCAACTGCAGGCTCTAGTGGCAGGAGAACAGGCCATGTAACCGGATAATTAGATAATTTTTTGTGAGCTAGTCAAAGTATTCGCCTGTAGATTTCGCAGAACCCAATAATGAACAGGCTCAGGATCTAAATAGGAACAGGACACTGTACCATTCGGAAATGTACATAACATTCTTGAACAAGAAGCTCAGATTATGGGCAAAGCATCAAAATTGCTATTTAAGTCACTCTAGATTAGAGCACAAGGTAAACAAGCAAGTTAGTCATGTAATTTACAGTTGTCCAAACTGAATTATGTACAAAAACACACTGAGAGGAAAATTTCTGAATTTAAAATGTGTTTCCCCGCTAATTCAAACTCAAGCACAACATCTAAAGTGAAGCTTCTTTTCAGATGTGCCTCTGGAACCTTTACATGTACAATCAGAATATGACAGCCTTTAATTATGGCAGAATGCACTGGTGTAAACACCAGATGTTCGACGGGAACACAGTCTCGTTCTAAAGAGGTTGTGGTGCGCACGCATGCAGGACGTGGATGTGCCGGCAGCGGTTCTCTACGCGACGCGGGCTGTGCCAGCTGTCAGCGCGGCAGATCCTGCAGGACTTTGAGGTGCTTGTCAAACTGCGACTGCGCCACGCTCGGCATGCCAGGGAAGGTACTTCACTACCCCCGCGGTGACGTCAGTGAAACAGCTAAGAAGTCCAAAAATAACACTGGGGGCTGCGTCACAAGGTAGCACCGTCGCGGGGGGCGTACTCTCGTAGCGGATCCGGAAGCCGATGTCCGAGTGGCTCTTGTCCGTGGTGAACATCAGGTACAGGAAGTTGGAGGTACTGATGAGGAACTGCGGCACCTGCGTGCCCTGGTAGCTGCCGATGAGGGGGGACGATGGGTACCGTCCGTCTCTAATCTCCAGCACGTCATAGTTCACCTCGGTCCGGAACCTGCAGGGACCGACAGCTGGGTCATTTAGAACCGGAGCTGATCACTGTGTCATTCCAGTGTTTCCCAACGCAGTCTCGTACATTGAAAACAGCTCACTTGCTTGTACCTATACACAGTAACAAACACTGGAATGACACAACAATAAAACAAATGCAGTACCGCACTGTTTCTCCACTCAGTTGTCCCGGAACCTTAGAGAGTGCACATTTTTTTTTCCCTCCCAGCTTCCAACCAATCAAGAATATTGAATACCTGGTGTGTTGGGGAGGAAGTATAAGAATATGGACTCCATGAGAACTGGGCTGAGACACTGCATTAATGCTGATTGCATTAGCGTTGTTATTGCAAGTGATCTTCTCTTAATGTGCATGCATGCAAAACAACATTTGCTTTTAGCTGTTCCTGTCTATCTCGTACGTGTGCATGTGTCTGGGGCACAAACCCAACTAAATGTGCACATGCCTCGCCACATGGGACTGTGGTTCTCCAGAGACCCATGTGACTATGCGGATATGATCACGTTCCTCAAAGCCACGTGATAATTATCATGTACGACATAAGGAATTGGAGTGCGTGTGCCTGTCATTCACATGTAGAACTAAATGTTATCACACAAATTAGACGCAGATTAACGGAATGGAACGATCTTAGGGCAGATATAAATAAATGTCATCATTGTCATATTAGGGCCACAATCTAGCAATGGTGACTGCAGAATTACGGCAGGAAAGTGAGCTGCAGGGAGTTCGGCAGGGTTGGCTGAGGGGCTGAGGCAGGAAGAGCACTCACTTGTCAAAGATGATTTTGATAGGGTGGCCAGGAGGGGCCTCGATGATCCACTCGCAGTTCAGGGCCTCCTTGTAGAGCTCAGGCCAGCCCGGGGACAGGATGATACCACTTAGCGCTTTAAGTTCCCCACCACAAGGAGCTGTAGGGGTGTTTTTCGGTTTGGGGGGGGGGGGGGTACAAAAACACAGCAGAGACCCTGTCAGATGCTGTGGCACAGCTGAAAAGATCCCCTCGAGAACAACTGAACTTTTTGTAAACTCCAGAAAAAGCATACTCATCTTTAAGAATGATGACAGTTTATGCAGATTTTAACGTAAAACAACTGGAAAAGAGTGCATTAGAACCAGAAGGGAAGCACGATATCTGGACAGAACCCGAGTATCTGTGGAAGCTCTCAGGTGCTGTCATGTCGGAGCTGGAGGGCAGCTCCAGTTACCCATCATGTCTACAAGCCGGCTCAAATGCAGATAAGTTCCCAGAGGCCTTTCAGCTATGGCAAGTTTGTCTAGAAGGATGATGACGCTTGACTGAGATCTGACTTCCTGCCTCTTTGTAAAGCTCCCGGGGACACCGTGGGATTTGAAGATGGATGACTGCTATGTTCCTGGAAGGCTTCAGCTACACAGCCAGTGCTGCCTGTGCTGTCAGTCTAAGGTCTGAGCCAACCGAGAGCAGCGGGAGGAATGGTGGTTGAAGTATACTGATGTGCTCCCCCAAGGTTGTCAGTTCATGCCCCGAAGGTTTGTGCTGTGGCACCTGCTGAACCCTCTGATCCCTCCTCTGAATATGTCCACAGATGGAAAGCAGCTTAGCAGCATATGAGAGTGACAATGTTACTACCGGCTGTAACAATTTTCAAAAATTATTGGTTTCAGTTTCCGTCCCACACACTGACTGCCCCTCCCAGCAAAGCAGGTGGTACAGCCCATTTTCACTTCTGCTACCAGGCTTGGGTGTAAATACTTTTGACTAAAAGCAGGGTTCTACTGGACACGAGCTCTGTGGCTACGTCAGGGAGAAGAAATCACAGATGCTCCTGTCACGCATCAGCCGGTCCACCCAAATATAGAGCCTGCTTGGTTCATAATAACTGGACGGGCCTCGCTGCACTTTCTGAATGTAACCTCTCGGCTTTCATGCGTAACGTCATGCAGCTACGTAGTACAAGGTAGGACATTCACCTGGGGGGTGAGGGAGCAGATTCCAGTCCCTGGCTCTCTGTGAGGAACATGCCTGTCTTCACAACAGACCAAAAACATCCAACTGGGTGTACGGGTGTGCGAGCAGTGCCCTATGATGGGCTGGCGTTACACCCACAGTATCTCCACCCCCACCTCATGTTATCCGGGAGACGGACAGGCAACAGCTTGCTGTGTGCGTTTAAGTGAAAGGACTCGCATGCCTTGCACTTTGGCTGGGGTACACAGTTGGGTTTTTTCTCTGACGCATGTGAAGCTGCAGGCTCAAAGGTACAACAGCGAGCCCCAGGAGGTAAACCGCCAGTCTCACGGTTGTAAGTTCACTTCCTTCACCCGCCACGCAGCCTGCTGACCCAGTAACGCCTCTAGTAGCAGCAGAACTCCTGGGGAATCAAAGGGGCGCTCTCAGGTGCACTGCCTGAGCTGTGCTGTTCTACACTATTACCGTCGGTCAGCTGTCACAGGGAGTTTGGGATATGGCTCAGTTACCACGGCAGCGAAAGGAGCTGCGCATGCATCCGCATCAGCCCTCGCACGGAATATGGGGTCCAGGCCTGGGATAGTGTGGGGGTTGTCTTACTGAGGTCCAATCACATGCCAGAGGGCTGTCCTTGGTCCTCTTGGTCTCTCTGTTTTGGGGGGTTCAAGAAGGAGTTTGCTGGGAATGCAGATGTATTTCAGCAGTTTTGCTTAAACCTCAATCACTCCTCAATAGAGCTACCATTCGAAACACACTACGAATCACGCTACGAATCACAGGTGCGCGCATCTGGAAGCACAGCCTTCCAGCTGCATTTACTAATGAGTTTGGCTCAAAATTATTTTGCCGTTACGAATTTCAAGACGTACACTACTTTATTTAATTCCTTTTTTGTTTTTTGTGAGGGAATAATCTTTTTTTTGTATGCTTGACTACATTTATATAATGAATAAAAATGCTGAAGACTGCCTGAGATTTTAGCCATCTGGTGTAAACAACTGGCCACATCTGCATGCAAACCGGGAAAACAGGTATGGGAAATCCATAGTAATGTGTGACCTATGCTGTAAAGGTACCAGCAGGAGTGCCTGATATTATTATTATTATTATTATTGTTATTATTATTATTGCATCCACTCCTCGTTTAGCGACCGAGTTCTGTTTCAACAACCAGGTCATTTACTAAAACAGTTGCTAAGTGAGAATCATGGTACCCTTGGTGCGTGTGCACTGAAAAGATTATTGGTTGCCATTGTCTCATTCATATAAAGTTCTCATACAGCTGTGACAGCATTACTCCCACTCCGGTGTGCCTTGTTGGCAGACGTATGGAATTTGGTCATAAATGCATGCATGGACTGAATAAAGAAAGAAAAAAAATATATATATATACATATACAGTATATACACACACACACATACATATCTCACCATCAAACGGTTGCTAACTGAGGTATTTGCTAAATGAGAAGTAGGTATATTATTACTCCGATCCCCCCTCGAAAGGAAGGGCTAGTCACCTTCACAGCGGGGCATGGCGTTGTCCCACACGACGTTGCCGTCCTTCAGGATGCAGGAGATGGTCTGTGAGCCGTGGGTCTTGACGAAGCCCTCTTCGCAGGTGAAGGACATGGAGCTGCCCAGCTGCAGGCTGTCCCCGAAGCGCTTTCCGTTCACTGGCACACCAGGGTCTGGGCACTCGTTGTGGCGGAAGGCTGTGGGTCGGGGGTGAAGTTTAAGGGAGGGTGCATCCGTGAGAAAACTCTCTTCCTCTTACACTGCATGGGAGTATTACTGAACATCCCATATCATCGCATATGGTAGCAACCCGACCCCCGGAACTACGGCTCCTTGAACAAACTTTTCTGCAGCTGTTTATTATTTTTGGACGTGATTTGTTTCACTTAGGAAGACCAGATTGATTTATACGGCTCAGAAACTTCGGCACTTGATTCCCGGGTTTGGGCAGGCTTGCACGGCCGTCGACAGCGGGTGTGGGGGCGATGCATCACCTGGGGATAGAGCCCAGCTCCTCCATAAACGTCAGCACCGCATGGGGGGGGCATCTTAGCCTCCGTGGTTCGACACAGAGGTGACACACTCGCGATGATTAATTCCCCAGCCAGTCCGTCGCACCCAAAGCCACCCCAAAGCTCATCCATCACCATCGTTCTATTTATTAAACCAGCAACCATCTTCTCAATGGAGTTTGTCATCTTCGTAATTAACATGGATGATAGGACTAGACCACCCATGAGAGCCCGTCAGTGGATCACGTGGTGGGAGATGTTTGTAACGACATCAGCTCCGATTAACCAAGCCTGTCTTTCATTATTTCTTTGTCGGTTTGCTTGTTTATTTGACAATTAATGCCATAATTTCCAGCACCTCCTTCTTACCCTTGAGAGAATCTCTGGAGAATCTGGACTCACTACCTGGTCCTGAAAGTTTAATGACATATTATGGGTTTGGGCATCTGCGCATTGAACAAAATCTGACCTCATCCACATATTTTCCTTTCAAATTATAAAAGTTTTATTAACCACCATTTCAGAGTGGTGTGAGCTAGACTAATAAAGCTAAATATAAACAAGAAAGACATGAAAAATAACCTGCTAGACGAGGACACAGAAGGGCCAAGACCACCACTGTGCAACAGAAAGTTCTAGGGGAGCTAAACAACGCTGTAGGAGCTCTGTAAACATTAATTTTATGTGTTTACCATGATATTTACTCTCTTCATATTTTATAACATGGTAAAATCGTGATCTGTGTGGTCAGTTTTGTTTGTACAATTTGACACTACAGACACTGAAATGAAACTGCAATGTCAAGAGCATGAAACTCAACTCAATGAACAAGGGCATTCAAGGTGCTATTTATTCAATAGAGAATGTTGCTTGGCTGAGTTGTTGCCATACATGTCAACCTAACTGCAGATAGGTGCCAACCAAAAAGTCAAAAATAAAACCGTTCAGCTTGGTGAAATCAGTCTCCATTAACTTCCTGATTAATTCTCTGTCACGTTCATTCTGCATCATTTTGTTTTTGTTTAGTTTGGGCACCATGACAACCCGTGTGCTGAGAACATGGGCTAAAGAACATCATTGTCACAGCACCAAGAGACCGGACATCGATGGCTTGCATACTTGTGAAGGTGATGTTGAAGCCCCGGTCCGTGTTGGTGTGGTCCGTAAGGAACTCCAGTCGGGCCACGTGGGCACTGGTGGTGATGGGAGACGGCAGCACATCCCCGGAGAAGGTGCCCAGGATGGGCGACTCGGCCTTGCCGCCGTCTTTGATGGACAGGAAGTCGAACTGCTTCTCCAAGCTGAGGTCGTTGAAGGCCAGGTTGATGCGGCTCTCGGGTTTGGCGATGATCAGCCAGACGCAGTGCATGCTGTTCCCGTACTCCTGGGGGTAGTTGGGCGATAGGAGCACGCCGGACGGGGTGGTAAAGTTGAAGAAGCAGGAGACTGAGCAGGGAGAAAAAAAAAGGCGAGTTAGCACACATGGAGTAGCATTACTCAAAGCTCTCTAAACATGTAATTAGCAAAGAGTGACACAGAAAGCAGACCCTAAGCAGAGAACACAGATAAAGGTACGTAACATGCCAGGATGCCCGGCAGGGAGGCAGCATAGCAGAGTAATGCTGGACAATACATAGAAGATCAGGGCATAGCGCCTAGTGAGGAGAGAACACTCAGACTGTCTGAAGCTAAAAAAAAAACAGGATAATGTGAGTAAAGGATATAGAAAGATTACTTGAAATGTGTTCACAAATTGTTCCCTTCGTGTTCTGCCGGAGACAGGAAAGTTTTGAATGGCAATCAGAGGATGGATTGACGCTCTGAGAAATGTTTTCAGACAAGTAGTAGCACCGGTGCTTTCAATTCTACAGCTACATCCTGATGAGTGGTGTCCATTCAAAACATTTAAACACATATTGCAGAGACACCTACTAAAATAGTGAGGGGAGGGGGGAGAAAACAGAGGCTGCAATGTGCATACGGCTGTCTCTGCCTGTCTACATACGCTACCCGACTGGAATTTTGCACCTCATCACATCCAGCAGTCATATTTCATTGTTTGTTTTTCTTTGCTTTGTTTTGCTAATTTTTTTTCTCTTTCTGCCATCTCGACTTTCCATAAATCACAAGTTCGCTTTTATTTTTTCGCTCTTCTCCTTCACTCCTTATTTTCTGCACAATGCCATCGACTCCTGCAGTGGCTTTTCACATTCATCACCGATCCGACATGAAGAGGGACCCGGGAACACCAGGATTGCTTCCCCCCGCTGCCCTGGCGATGCTGCTGGGTCGGAGACGTCGGGCCACGTTGACGGCACTGAGGAAAACACGTGGAGAGGCGAGAAGGACACGGAGCGAGGCCAGCGACAGCTGGTGAGGCAGCGGGCGGCGTTCAGGGAGGGGGGTGATACTATGTTCATACAAGTCTGGGCGTTGAGCGGCGCTCGGTCCAAACTGCGGCCCCCCGTGTCTAAAGCGTTGCATCTCATGACTTTATTAGCCTCAGTTAGAGTGCGTGAGCGTATGTCTGTGCGTCTGCGGGGAGACAGGGGAGCACATGGCTGCGTGTGTGTGGGGGGAGGCCGGCAAGTGAGTGGCTGTGCCTTTGAGTGTCTGTGCCTGTCAAGCTCAGCCGTCTGGCTGCGAGCCTCACTCTGTAAATACTGCGGCTCGCTCTGAAAATATTGCGGCCCGCTCTGAAAATACTGCGGCTCGCTCTGTAAATACTGCTCAGTGCTGCTCGCACCCGGGTCCTGTGCATCACCAGTGCATTCTTTACTCTGAATCGTACAAACGTAGCTCGGCTAACCGCGGGTAGCGCTGACGGCCTGATAACCCTGTAGGTAAAAAAGCACATCGACATTATGAAATATAGTCACTGAAAAGGGCTAGCTAGTTAACAGGCCCAGTTAACCAGAGATCACTGCAATGCTGTGCATTTTTCTTGATGCGTCTAAAGGCTGACCTTCGCTGTAATTCATCCAAGCCACAAAGCAGCTCTGTCCTCAGCCCGATCAGCCGCAGTATTGACTTGTGCCTTAATTAGTTTTTTTTTTTTTTTTTTAATTAAGCAGTCTTTAGTTAAAGACCTTCTCATCCGATCCTGGCTAGTGCCGGTTAATAAAACTGACAATATGGACCCAGCTATAGACCTGAGGTTATTAGATGCTCACGTTGCCAGAAGGTATGGACTCTCGCTTACCTTGGGCTGAAATCTCAGGTCCCTTTATCTCATTACAGATAAAAGGCGGAGAATAAAGCAGCAAAGCACTGACCAGGGCTAACATGTCACTGTAAAATGAAAAAGGCCACAGTTGTCATCACAAAGACGATAAAATCAAGGGGCGGCTCGCTAAAATAACAGGGCTCAACCAGTCTTCGGTGGCGGGATTTTGATCTATTTTGTTCAGTTGTCACGGAAACAAACAAATGCTGAAGAAGAAAAAATAAATAAATAAATAAATAAAAAGAGTTCCTGTATCACAGATCACAGTGATTCCTGTGTCACAGAACGGATTTGGCTTCAGAGGCATGAACGGGATGTATAAACCGGGCACAGATGCAAGAGGGGACAGGTGACACTGGGGGGTCAGAGCCCGGTGGCCGGCACTATTCTGTTCAGTGTGACAAGCCGCTTCTTCACCAATTAATGCGAGTGTTTAAGAACTGTACTTGCTGACGGGCTCCCGACACCCAGGGGGAATCAATATGCCCCTGTCTAATTTTAGACTGGGGAGACGTGTTAAATGACTCGACCCTCGGTAACTATTTTAATGCTGAAAACTCACCCCAGTGCTGCTTCGTTATGCGTTTTCCGCAGGTATAGCCAGAGAAGTAACTGTTAAATATTACATGTGCAGTTTTGAAGTTTAGAATACTGCCAGAACTGAGCATTGGTCCACATTCGAAGATGGAAGCATCTATGAAGCAAGAATAAATGCGGCGACGAGAAATGGGGGAACGGGACATAGAAGTATTATTATTATTATTATTATTATATTATTGTGAAATACAGATGCACCCTTACATTGCTCCACACAGCCTTTGCAGGTAAATTTTGTCTATGTTAAGCCATGACATGTCCCTTGATCAAAGACATAGACAAAAAAACAAGTACTTTAAAAATCTGTGCACCTTGTCGCTTAGCAGAGAACTCTGGTTCTAATTAATGTGGTGATGTCATACGACGGAAACTGTGATTGGTTAAAGAAGTGAAACACAAGCCCCTCCCTTGTTGACCCAGGGGCAGATTAAATTCGGCAAACAGGATGTGCCACGCAAGCCTGAGTGAATGAAACACCAACGGAGGGGAAGACATACAGGTAACAAACCAAAAAAGGCCCCAAAACAGCCAGACAGAGAAATTATTGAACCAGTCTGCATGAAAAAAGTAGGATTATACAGAGGAGCACGCAGTGTATATAAAAACTATACTTCTGCTCCTTTGCTTGATGGCCTAATGAAGGGGTTGGGGAAGAGCAGAGAGGACCCACTCACACACACAGCTGGGCTTCTTGGCCGACCACTGGTTGTTCTTCTGGCAGGTGATGTTTTTCTTCCCGACGAGCTCAAAGGCGGGGAGACACTCGAAGTGCAGGTGGTCCCCGTGCCGGAAACCCGAGCCGTCCCTCTTGCCGTAGGCAGGGATACCTGGGTCTCCACAGCTACCCTGGTCAATTTCTGCAGGCAAGAGGAAGTGATACCCAGTGAAAGGCAAGAAGAAACAGTGATGGTTGGGAATAAACTGACATGAGGGAAAGGAATGGGAATAGCAGAAATGGACAGGGGTGAACAGGACTGGATGGCAAAGGCATGCAATAGATGTGAATAGGCATGGATTGATAGAAATTGCCAGGGATGAATATGGATATATAGCATTGGTTTTGGATGGAGATAGATGGGAACGGAGAGGGCTATAGGCATGGACAGTCACCAATCACTTCTTTAAGAAGTCTGGTGATGTCATTAAAAAGTAATGAAAATACAGAGACCCGATAATCGTATATACATGATATGTGTCATATATGTGGCAGAACCAGAGAGGACACATGCATTGAACATGGCAAGCGGTTCAAAACAAAATGATCAAACTGCACAACATGTTCTACAAAACCAGAAATCTATAAAAACCACAATGTCCAGCCCACTGCAGACTGAAGCTGGGACGTGAAAAGTGGTTGAGGAACCATCAGCTAAAAAAAAAAAAAACACACATCCTGAAGCCTAAACCAAAATGCAAAGACAATCAGCTACAGTAACACACGCTGAAGAACTGAAGCGCCTTGTTCCAGTTCTGCTAACCTTCTAAGGCTGCTAAATTCTCGCTGGACGTGGGAAGATTTGGCTTTGCTGCACCCTTGCATATGCTAAAGCACAAATCGACCCACTGACTAGTCTTGTGTCTTGTTTATGGCATAACTGTTTAACAGTTGCGAGCACATCCATAAAGTGGCCGTGTGGGCGCTTTCAGATCAAAGTGGCGACGCACATCAAAGCTAGCACCGGCATAACGGTTGGTGTAATTACTGCTGCTAAAATGAACCATTAAGGCGAGGCAGATAATTGCAGAGTGCAGCTTTACCCTCGTTTTCTCACCACAGCAGGTCAATTAACTGCGGAAAACCTAAGACTAGTTACACGACAAAAACTCCTGCTGACATACAGTAAGTATAAAATATAAAGAAGAAAACTTATTTTCAAATAAAGTTATAAAAAATGCATATCTGGTGTTTTGTATATAAATATATGCTAAATGTATAAAAGGGATGTACTGAAATGCAAAAAGTGAATGCAATTTAAATAAACAGCTATGCAAAATGGGAAAAGAAACAGGACAAATGGCCAGTTTATTAATATCGCCTCAATTTTGTTCCTGTGATCTATCCTTCCATCAGTCCATGTCTCAAGATCTGTGGCCATAAATGCATGATGAAATCTTGCCGTTTTATTTATTTGATTTCAGGAACATTCTTCAAAGTGAATGCATTTAAAAGCAATTGTGACAGTGTGGCGTCGTAGCATGAGGGATCGGAGGGGCGGGGGGGGTCGTACACTGTGAACAGGAAGAGAGCAGGGATCATGGCGCAGAGGGTGCAGCTTCAAAACAGGGAGAAGAATATTGTGAACGCTGGAAAGAAAAGTGCTTGAGAAGCCAGAGTGAAGGAGGCGTAAGTATCCAAAACTCAGGGGGGCGGGTGCAGCCTTTTGCTTTCCGGTTTAGCTAGTCAGGCTTTTATTCTCAGAGTGCAGCTCATAAATGGTACTTCAGCTTGGAAGCTCATGAAATTAAATTCAGAGCATAGTCCATGCGAGTCTTTGCCTTCAGCGTGGCATGCAGTTAGACAATTTAATATAATCAAGGCCAAAAGGCACATCACAGGTGGATCTGAGGTTTTCCATACATCATAAATCAGATTCCCACCCAGATTCCGCTTTAATTGTATGAAGGAAGAGCTTTGGCCTCTTACGAAGACTTTATGGTACGTTGTGAAGCAATATGTAACACGCACAATTGATAACAATGCCAATTAGCAACCAAAAGTTAGCATACCGTGTCTATACAATAACGGAGACAGCATCCGAGCATATTTCTATAATAGTTATAATAGCATATTTCATATAAGTTGACACACATTTTCAGCAATATACCAAAAATGTACTAGATCATAAGAATATCTGTAGATAAAATACAAGTACAACAGGCATTTGAAATTGCATTTGCGTTGCCTTATCGTGTGCAACGCCGTTGTGTTTAGCAACAATTGCCTTAGGATTCTTGGGAAAACTTTACAAATGCATTTTAAAAAATGCCACATTAACCTGCTATTTAAGTCCCACAGGGAATCATTATTTATTCATTGTTATTCGTCGTATAATGTTACCATGGAATGAGTCAAAGTAAATCATTGAGTATTACCATGCTGGCAACTGCTGTCATCGTCACGCTTGCCTCTAACCTTAAGAAACAGCAACAATCATCGTTTCGTTTAGACTTTCGTTCGGCGCTGCCGCCCCACTGATATGCTTCAACAAATACGAATTGATTTCCAGATTTTTTTCTCTCCAAATTAATTTGTTTTTGTTCGGATCTTTCATTTACAGCATCCAAAACCCTAAGCGTGTCAGGTCTTGTTTGCCCCCTGTGCCGGCAGGGTAGAATCAACTCAGCTAATCAGCTGGAAAGGCGGGAGAAAATGCGTAAAACCTGCAACGGTCGGCGTGGCGATTCTGTGCCAAGACCAGTCCGTGAGCCATGGTTTTCAAGTTTAACGAGAAGCGAGGGCCCATTTTCTGATCTCAGTGGGTCATTGCCAGCAGAATAAAAACGGCACGTACTGTATGTCTAATTGGGTCAAGCTGCACATGACTTGCAATGCCCAACAGACAATGGAACTATCCCCATGGGACTAATCACAGTAAATGTTTGTCCGCTTATTCTCTCCCTTAGCTTTTCTCCTTTCTGTAACCCACTCGACCTCCTTCCCCTGATATACCTGTTAGCATGATATTTCTAAACCTACCCTGTGACAGTCCCTCTGCTTTGCATTTCAGGTTACCCTCTCCAGAAGCTGTAAGGTGTCCTTGTTCTCTATGGGTTTCATCTCTTGGTGTGTTCTGCAGGTCCATGACAGCCTGTGCTAAGCTGCCGCCCGAACTGACTGACAAGCTGCTATAATTCGAAAAGGGGCCCGTCGACATGGCAACGAGACTGGCAAGGCCCCTGAACACGTGTGACTGTACAAATGCCTCCCCCAAAACAGTTTAATACATTATTTTTTTTAAATTGCACTCCCTGTAGAGGGGGCCATCAGCTCGAGAAGCCAATGTGGACAGATGTTCCACTACAAACACGGCCTAGCGGGGAAGCTTCACATACAGGCACACATGTCGCTATGCTCTCCCTCATATCCATCATCCCCCCACTAAATATTCACATGACTTATTTATCCATCAGATACTTGTGTTCCTGTGGCATCATGCTGTCAATCTCTAAGGAAGTTTTCACTGAGTAGCTAAACTATGGCATCTGTGCTGAATTTTAAGGAATAAATCGAGAAAAACGTGCACTGAGTTCGGCTACTTTTATAGAGAATATTAGTGCAAGATCAGTTCAGTGGCTTAACTTAAATGTAACAGAATTATCATTTAAATCATTATTTTACTGATTCTAACACTGGCCTGACTGCCGACAATTTAATGAATATGCTACTTCTTTTATTATTATATAACTATAAATTCTGCTACTACCGCTGCTACTAAAACAAATAATTAATATGAATATTTTAGATTATACTGCATTTTACTTCTGCAAAATTATACAAAAGCTTAATCTCACTCATAGGCAGAGCCAATCCACAACGTAATTAAGTTTCTGTGCATTTTAATTTCACCCCCAGTATGAGAGAAATCAGAAAGGGAACAATGGACCAGATGGGGGGGCGACATTCCTGTATGCTGCAGGTTCTCGCTTGCCGAGAGATGAGGCTCTTCCTGGAAAAAACAAAATCCTGGATAACAACATAAGAGCAAAAGACTGAGAACCCTTTGAAAGCGGTCATTAGTAGCTATCCATCTGAGCCTGGCTGCGAGGTACACTGAGAATACGATTAAGGGCAACAGGGAAGTGGTCTTCAGGCCAAGATGAAAACTGACACGTCAATGCATTACAATCAGGATAAAATGCAACCCTGCAATATTAAGTTGCGTCATCACTGGAAGCAAAGGTGGAATCAGGGCTAGGCTGCCAATTCCTGATAATTGGTTCATTAATGGGGCAACAGACTTGAACCGATGACAAAGGCGAGTTTCAGCCTTCAGTCATTAGTGGAGCAAAATAGTCCTGTGGCTTTTACCTGCCGCCAAGCCGTTGGGAAGAGGACCTTAGCACAGCCCTGTCTGAAATGACATAAGTAGAGTAGCCAATGCACACTGGCCGTTCCAGTCTGATCATACACTGAGTTCCTGTGCCGTCGCATTATGACTTAGTTAAGAGAACATAAGAAATTTACAAATGGGAGAAACCCATTTGGCCATGAAGAATGACAAGGTAATCTTACAGTTTCTTTACTCATACTGTACACCCCAAAACATTTTGGCCTCATTTGAAATACACTGTGTGATCGTCCTGTTGAGGTTAACAAAATGACTGTGGCATCTTTCCCCTCAGTCAATTTTACATCGTTTAATTTTTATATTATTCTCTTAAGCTAAATACACAGCGCCCACCCATAAACAAGCCGTCCGGGAAGGAAAATTTTAATGATATACAGCCATAAAGAGTCACCGTCAATAACTTCATCCCCTTCGCTTCCACTTCAGCGGCTGGGAAATGACGTATAAATCACCATGAAAGAAAAGACTGGGAAGAAAAATCTAGTCTGGATATATCGCGCTGACAAGTAACTCTCACGTGTGACCCAGTCTGCCCGCTATATTTATTGAGCAACCTTTAAAAGGGGCTGAGGAAATGCTGCCGCTGGACTCTTGTTTTTTACGGCCGACCAGAAACATTAAAGACACAACTATCAATACCAAACAGAATGACCAATTAGATCGAATGAGCTGTTCATACAGTAAGTGACTTTAATAGCCCTGCATTATTGGTCATTGATGCTACTTTGTCTCGCAAAGTACACAGAAACTGCAGCATAAGATAACATAATAAAATATTTATATGGTTAGTTTTGCTTAAAGCGTTTTCACTGTGATCTATCTTGGATATTTTCTCACAGGCCTCCATTGCGTAGTACTTCTCTTGTATCTTTGCAGTGTCTTTCATGGTTTGGACACACAGAAAAGCTGCTCTTTAAGTCCAGTCCTGTTACCTTCATAGGAAACCTTAAAGCCGAGTGAACCGCTGGAGTCATCGGTCTTGAAGTTGAGCCACATCTGGTGACTGGTGCTGACGACCAGGTCCGGCGTGGTGGTCCCAGACAGCCTGTAACAGAGCCAAGCCGGTGCGCCGGTGCGCAAGCCAGGGTCAGAACCATTTTCTCTTAATGTCAATTCAGTTTGGTCAGTGAAGCCTTTCGGGACAGAATACGTGCCTAAAGCTTTTGATGACAGCATGCCAAAAACAGGATGAGGACCAACCATCCACGGAAGGCACATGCATAAAAAATCGATCTTTTAAACTTTATGAACACGATAAATTTTCAAACAATTATTAACTGCAGTCTGGAAGAAGAAAAAAAAAAAAAGAAAAGAAAAGAAAAGAAAACACATTTCCGAGCATCTGGTGTCTCCAACACCATTACAGGCATCAATATTCAACACATCACAGTCAAGTGATCTTGTTTTAACATTGAAATGCACGGAAATTAAAAATTTGGTCCTGGGTATTTATTCCACGCACTGCTGCACACGGAGGTCATACAAGGGGAAAAAAAGCAAGAGAATGGGAGACAGAGGGAAAGAGGGGGACCAGATGACACTCACACATGGAAGACCGTCTTCTGGTCTCCGACGGACGCGCCGTCCCCCACTGTCAGCGTGTCGTAGCCTCTCTCCAGGTCGAAATCCTCGAATGTCAGCTTGATCACCTGCACATGAGTGGGCAGTTTGTCTGACACCAGTAATGAAAGTTGCCGCTGCTGAAACCTGTGTGTGTCCATCTCCACCACGTCACCCAAATTAAGAACACACACAAAGAAATATACTAAATCTGCACACTAGTCTTAATGGTTAAATATGCAAGCTAGACCTGTATTTACATCTGTAGAAAAAGATCTGAGGTAATCCCATGTAGAATCTGGCAGATTTAGTGAAGGGCAAAGATAATCGTAAACAATGTAGATCTACGTTATGTCATAACTTGACAGGTAGGTGCTTTCCTTCTCAATCCATAGAGAAAAAGATATTATGAGTTTGGTATTTAGACTAATTCATCTTTATTCCAATGCTTAAGGTTTCATATACAGCATAAATTTGCTTTATTCAGGTCTGAATAAATAAATAATCCAATAAACGTTTTGTTCAATGAAATAGCAAACAAGTTTATAAAGCATGAGGAACGAAAAAAGACGAGCTGTCTAGTCTCCCATTTCAAATTGCCTGCCACATTTCTGCTCCGTTCTTGATGTTTCGGAGTGCTTTGAGACTTCAGCCTAATGAAAAAGCTTATATAAATGCAAATTGCATTTTGTCCTATGGTAAACAAACTCTGTAATGAAAATTGCCAGGGATGGGGGAAACGCCATTCCAGGTCGGATCGCGAGTTAAACGCCGCGTCCCTTCCGTGAGGAACGATCGACGATCATTTAGGCTCGGCTGCTTTTGCCCGCAGGCATCAGCCGCGTTTGTCCTCATTCGGTCAGGTCTGCAGGTTTGACATGGGTATTCGGTCAGGTCTGCAGGTTTGACATGGGCATTCGGTCAGGTCTGCAGGTTTGACATGGGCATTCGGTCAGGTCTGCAGGTTTGACATGGGCATT
>JAABNX020000053.1:13986641-14000607 GCA_015163995.2 Mormyrus lacerda | reverse complement strand
TATTATTATTATTATTATTATTATTTATTAAGCTGACATGTCCAGTTAGACATAGGCGAGACCTTGAGCAGCCTGAGTAGTTTCAAGCTTCTCCCAAGCTGGGTACATGTCACTGGGCTCCCCGGTCGATGCTCTCAGGGTCCAGTAAAGAGTGATGGCAGAGATGGAATATGTCCACTGCAGGCTTGGAAGGAAAGATACGGAACATTTGTCTCTGGTGAATCTGCCAGCGCATGCAGTTTTTTTTTTTTTTTTGCAGGTTCAAATCCGCAGTCTGGCTATTCCCTCATCGATTGCTCTCTCAAATATCAGTGTGGCAGGGGCCTACAGCAGTGGAAAAGGGCATTCTTTCGCATACGAGTGGTTATTTGTGGGCATGTGTATGTCCGCCTCCTCGCATGCTCAGAGGAGCACAAGTGTGCCCATGGAAAAGCAGCCAAGGTTCCCATCGTCACTAATTCAGTGCCAAACCAACTAATTAAACGTTTCTTAAAGTCCTTTGAAATAAGGCCCTACATATTAGCACCTTTATTTCTGCATAAAGAATCACTGTGGCATCCGTTTCTGTTCAAATCATAAAGTGACTGTTTTCCACTGTGGCATCATACATATTTCATGAAGTACCCTTTGGCTGCACAATAGCGGATTGCAAGATCTTGCATTTTCTTTTTTTTTTACCATGTTTTCGTTTTCTTTTCAAAAAATAAACCACAAATTCTGATCGGAATGAGCTGCCTTTTACAATGAAGGTGGACGCCCTTCATCTTTTCCTGCTGACTTTTTTCCTGTATAATTTCTCTTTATTTTGCCTGCCCCCTGCACATCTGCACTGGCACACGCAGACACAAACGCACGAGGAAGCGATGGAGAGCGGCTTCCCATGCACTGCGACTGCCTGTAATCAGCAGGTCACGGTAATCTTATGGTTTCTTCTTCAACAACTTCCACTTTGCACAAAGGGGACAGATAACACTGCTATCGGCATCAAAAACAGGTGAACAAATAATCAATAATATAAATAAACAAACAACCCAATGAGACAAAAGATCTGTTTCTTTCCATCTGTCATTTCATCCTTATCCTCTCAATGTTGTCTTTCCAGATTCCGTCTTTCATACACTGCCTGCAAACAATCAATCGGTAACTGCTTTTGAAGCTATGTATCTAATTTCACTTTACACAGAGATACACAGTTAGCTGGCGCAATAATATACAAACGATGAATAAAGAACAATGTTCAAAATTCACATGTGCATTCCATAAGAGTCTGATTCCAGATGAGCCATTTAATGAAGCCATCCACAGTGAAAAGCCTGCCAGTACTTAGCTTTATGAAGCCGTCAGGATGTCTCCGGAGCTAACTCTTTAGCTGTTACAGGCAAATGTACCACACTACAGTACAACTGTAACGTTAACAACGGCAGTAAACGTAAAACAGAGAAGAACAAAAGACAATATATGATGGAAAATTCACAATATTGTACCATATTAAGTCGTGACCTTAGGAATAACTTGAGGATATTCAGAATAACTCTAGAGAAGTCAATTCCTAACAGAGCAGAGAGATCGAACCAGTGACCAGAGGGCTTTCCTTCCGCCCCAGTCAGGATTTAGTCAGTCCATATTTGTTATCATGGCACTTGCAACAAAAGGAAGAGGTCAGATAAATAGACGCACACCTAACAAGCCCGCGTCAATCGACTTCGCCGTCGTTATGGATGTTGACCGAGGGCAGAGCAAATTAGCTGCCAAGGTCACGCTAGTGTGTTTCCCCGCGAACGAGCCGTCACGGTGCGTCTGAGAGAGGTGGCTGGAGAAAGAATCAAATAATAACCCACGACGGTCTATTAGAACAAGACAAGCTTTTAGTTCTCACTGAGAGGGAAGCCACTCATCCTTGACCCAAGAACAGCACGAAAAATTGGGTTCCTGATAATTCAGTGAGGAGAGGCCGAGCAAGAAGAGGGACCAACTGATAAAACAGATAATTAAATCCTACTTGGCCTGTTAACAATACATCTGGAATCCACTACAAGACTAAAGCTATTACGCATTGTCCGCTAAGTCTATCTGAAGCATATAAAACCCTTGTGTTATAAATGAGTAGGAATAACTGTGAGATGTTGAAAATTGCTAAGCCCTCACATTAGATATCGCTTGCTGGAACCTCGCATAATCCTGGCAATGAACATGAATGAAAACCTGGCGATTGACTTACATCGAAAAACAGACTTTGTGATATCACAGGAATCTCGTTCAAATACTGTAACTAGCAGCCATGTAACCAAATAACTAATAACAGGACCTGAGTCTCCAACATCAGGATGGACCATGCTGACCTGAGTCTCCAGCATCAGGATGGACCATGCTGACCTAAGTCTCCAACATCAGGATGGACCATGCTGACCTGAGTCTCCAACATCAGGATGGACCATGCTGACCTGGTAAAATTCAGAGCTCGGCATGAGGACACAGTCACGCAACAAAGCAAGCCGTCAAAGCTGAACCGCTATCTTGATTACGGGACTGAGCTGGGAGGAATCCTTCCAGAATGATCAGTGAGCTTTGCTTTCAGTCGACTCAGTTTGGCTTTGCATAGGTCCCAGGTGGTAAGTCTGTATGGCAGTTGTGCTCCAGTAGAGTCCGTGGTGTTTGCCTTCTCTGTGTTTCTGGAATTCTCTGTGGTTTTAGCTAGTCTGCCGATGTCGTGCGGGATTCCTAAATAGGTTACTAGTGATGTTTGGGTGACTTGTTCATCCATTTCAGCCCAATTCTGTGACCTATGATATCATTTTTACTCCAGTTCTCAGCATCGAAGTCTGTGTTTTAGGCCCCTTCACCCTGAGGCAGCCCATCCCGTCAGCAGCCTACTGATTTCCGCGTTCCTGGCGACGAGGTGCCCAGTGGATTCAGAGACTGTGAAGCAGAAAAACCGGCACTGCAGGTGGCGTGGTCTATTTCTGGGCGCTCTTTGTATTTCGTCAATTGTGGAAGTAAATAAAATGAGTCGCACCAAACGCCCCGAGTCTCGTGGCGTGACAAAACCATTAGCATTTGCCATTTGTGGAGAAAATGTTTAAAATGTTTTCAGGAGTGGCAGCATGATGGATTTGCCAAATAAATTTATTCTGCAAGGCAAAAAAGTTGATTTCAGAATGAGCAATGCATTGTTTTGTATTGTGTTTAGTCATTCAGAGCATTGTTTTCCCTTTATTATCATCATTTTGTTGTCGTCGTTAATTAATTTTAATGAATGCTACTCAGTTCTGACGATGTTTGAGGAAACACTATGATGTATACTACCATTGCAGCCGTATTGTGACTTGCATCTGATTTTTTTGTATTAGTGTGCATAACTGTGTTTGTGTACACACACGCACACACACCCACGCATGCACACACACACACATGTGTGTGTCTCTGTTATACTTTTTAACTTTTCAGTATCTAGCTCTGAGATTTCTGTCTGGGCCACTCCTGTTTTTACTTTTCAGCCTTCACTTTTTTAACATTCTTCTCGCCTCCTGACAAGACCATTTTGCTGATCCCGCATTTTGACACGTCCCGGCACCTGTCGGCTAATTGCAGATTTTCGGGGGGGCTGTCGACATGACAAGCGACACCATGAAAGCTGACAGGCAGCCTGGTACCAACCCCCGTTAGCCTGACAGGTTCCTCCCCATTCAACCACTGCACAGACAAGAACAAACAGGGACTGAGCTGGGAAGGAGAGGCTATACAAATCCAGCAGCCTCCTGGTGGTGTTGAACAAACAGCCACATTGGCAGTCAATTATCTTGTCTGGAGAAGATGGGGTGGAGGGCAAGGGGGGGGCAAAAAAAAACCAAACCTGCTCCTGTATTTCATCCCAAAAATCCACAGAGGCGGGCGATACAAAGTTTCACCGCATGCATGTTGCTTTGCTCAGAGACGGTCCACCAGCGCAACTGAGGGGGTTCAGGAATATCAAACAAACATGGATGTGACCACAAGGGTGCCAGAATGTTTACAAAGTAAGAGAGCTCACCATTAAGTAAATGCTGTGGAGGATTATTCAGATTCACACCTGTGAGGTGAGGATACGTGCGCAAATACTCATGTGTGTGCGTGATGCATGTGCGTGATGTGTGTGTGTGATGCGTGTGTGTGATGCGTGTGTGTGACGATCTGGTCTAAGTAAACATGCACCTGCTTTTATTAATCTCCAATGAGGTTTTATTCTGTTGTATTTCTCGCAATTCATAGCCATGATATTAGGCGCTTTCTATTAGAGACAGCCATGACAAGAAATCACAGGCCTTGGTCGATCTGTATTTATCCACTGGCTGTGACAAATTAAACAATATGAAGTACAACTTGATTTAATGTGGGGGGGGGAACCCATAAAGACCCCTTTGCTTTGCACAAGCTTGTTGTGACAGCCCCCCCCCCCCCCGCCCCCCTCCCCAAGACAAGTGACAAGCATGGAATTTCAAACTCTTGTAAAGAAGCAAATATAGAAAAATATAACATCTCTCATCAAAGCCACTGACCGCATCACCAACCTGTCAAAACGTCACAAGCTTGATGGGAGTGCGGCTAGACGGGCCTGCGTAGCATACAATTTACAGCAATTTAAGACTTTATATTAAAGCTTAATAACCCTCTTTCAAAATGGATCCTCTCAGTCATGGTTATTTTAATTATATTCCTATATTACTTCCAATTATGAACCTGATAATAAAGAGATTTAAGTGATGCTAAAGCCATTTCACCTGCGGTGCATTTTCAGCAGCCCCAGAGATGATGAGACGATCCATGAGGACCACAGGACCCAAAAAGCCCCACGGATCCCTCTACATATCCTTGTTTACCATCGACTACTTTTCTTCCTGAACACAAGAACAGAGTTAAAAGGCAGAACAAATTTATGCTCTTTTCATTCTTAAGGGCAAACCCATCTCTTATTCCCTCTACTTTAATCAATCTTTTTAATGAAATCTTCATTTTTGGCCTATAGCCCCCACACCATTCTGCATATAACCTCAGTGCCTCCAAAGAGCTTTTTTAAAAAAAAACATCTCACCCAGTCAGTCATATATACAAACACATGAATAAATACATCCAGATGGCGTTTGCTCCATAGCATCTGAAACCTCTCAAGGAAAGTTACTCACACATTTCTGGAACGTTGCTATCATTGTTGGACATATTTGCTTTTGAATAAAATGTGGTTCCTTGACTACAATCAGAAGCCAGTATATTGGTTGGGAAAACCCTAATCCCAACATGTCGACCCCCACCCAGCCCTAACATTACAGTAGCTATAAGTAACCAAACAAAATGCAAGTCTGTGATACTTTTTTGATTGTGTGCAATGATTTTTATCACATTTTGGGTCCCCACAATTTAACACACACACACACACACACAAACACAAACATTAGACGGAATGCCTACTAGGACATGGAGCCTCACCAGGACCTTGTTCCACAGCCAGCAGGCAGCCAGACGGTCTGAGAGACACCATCAAGGCCCCGACCGTGATTCAGCGGGCGCCAGCCGTGCCTCATGCATATCATCATCATTTTATAGCCCCATTGACGGTTCGCTATTCAGTCTCCTTGCACCTTCACCCATTCATACATTCTGATGTCTTGGCATTTTCACGTCAATGTAAGGAAACTACAGTCAGGTCCCCAGGAGCGAGAGATGGAGCCCTTACATCAGGAGTCCATGTTTTAATTTCTCCACATCGATGTGACCGAAGCCCACGGCCTGCAGAAGTTCCCCTGCCGCTGAGCTATACTTAACCGGCACGCACACTTCTGTGCTTTTTATCTTAATCCGCAAGGCTTGCACTATTATTTTTATTTTTAAAAACAAGACTGAAGTACCACTTAGCTTTTGCTTGCAATAAATTAGAGATGCTGTTGTACTGTACTTGAAAAATATTGTTTTCAGTTTTTTATTTCTTCTTTTTTTTTCACAGGGACAACTAAAATGAACTGATTCAACGGAAACTGTCTCAAAAAGAAAAAGAGACGTTTTCCAGTTTAATCAAGAAGGTGCATCAAAGTGAGTGTGGCCTCTTCCCTCCATGGGCCGTGAAGGACAGGGTACGACAGTTTCGGGCCATGCTGGGGGGCTGGGCCAGGCCGCTTATCGTACCCTCATAGTGCGCTCACGTCGCCTTTTTAAGGAGTCACCGTGCGATATATTCTGCTCATTAACCAGCTGTCTGCTGACAGGGCAGTTCCATTGTGCCACCATTCATAATGTTTCCCAGATAAAAATGGCTGAAGAAAGTAAGTAATCTCTTAGCCATTCTATTTCTGTACCGCAGGCCCATTCACTGCCCCCAACCCAAGGCACATTAGAGAGCCATCAATCCTGCTCACCAATTTGCTTCTTGGATCTTCTTCCTTTTTCTTTTCTTCTGAACTTCTGCACAGTGTTATAGTCCCTAGAACGCCACACCGACCCCTGCGGGTATAATGGCGCTGTTATCCTAGAAACGCGAGTGCAGACGGGTGGTTAATGTCGGCGGTGGATGCCGGATGATCGTTACCGCTCACCGAGACGCAGAGCTGGCTCTCATCACCGTCAGGCAAGACATGCACACGGCAGATGTTTACAAACACACCACGCCCACAATCTAAGCTAGAACAACCTGGAGGCTTTGCTTACCCCCCCCATGACATATTAACACAAAGCTAACAGGCTTGACACGCTCGATCGAACGTGAAAGACGATTCATTCTTCCATGCAAGATCTGTTGGATAAACAGGGCGGGAGAGAAGGCAGCCCTACGGCAACGTGGCTTGCTAAGGGCGGGGGGCTGCCTGGGGCCCTCACACAATGTCTGGGTCAATCCTGACTCCCGCTGCTCTCACAGCAGGCCCCCAGCCATCGGCCCACCCTGTCCAGACGAACTCCGCCTCACCATAGTTAAATATGCACATCGGGCTTACTGCATTTATCATCTCTGTCAAGCGCACGTTCCAGCAAGAAGAACAGCAGCACTCCCCCTATTACATGATGAATATCACGTCACAGGGTATCAGCCAGCTAGGCTGGCCTTGCCAGCACTTCCTAAATATTTATGCTTAGGCAGGTGCTTCGAACCCAGCCCCCATATATAAATACCCTTATAAGAAGAATATTACAGAATTTGAAATATAACACTCAGAAAGTCTGAAAAGTCTTGCAAAGTCAGAGTCATTCTCATGTGCTGTTAGCACACTATACAAATCAATATATTCTGTGGTGCTTTCGGTGGCTCTTTTATAATATCTTGAGGGACAAAATACATGTATAAACCAGGGTGGGGGGTGTCAATCCATTACAATTTGTGCTTTTGTCTATATTATGGTGCATTTCTGAATTTCCCCCAGTGCAGGCTGGTCTCCCAGCTCCCTGCACCCGATATTCTGAACACTATTTTTCATATATTCAACAATTTAGTGTGCACACACACACACACACAAACGGACACACACAAGCGCACATCCGCTGGCTTCCTGCACAGAATGAGCATAAACGATGGTAAATATTAAAGCGATCAATCATGCAGCGCTTCCAGGGGGCCGCTGCTGAAGCTGAGCATGATGAGATGAGAGAACGAGGGAGGAGGCGTGGCAGAGCGATGGAATAAAGGAAGGGACAGTCAGAGGGGTTTTGCAATACACATTTGTGAACAGAGAGGGCACCAAAAACACCTTTTATGAAGAGAAAAAAAAAAAACTATTCCGAAATCCTGAACAAACCCCTCCCTAACACAAAAAATGAGTCACTCAGAACCAGTGCTAGTTAAAACCCATGTGTGTGGTGCACCCTGGCAAACCGCGCCAGACATGGTGCTCTGCACGTTCCTGGTTTGACGGAAGGTGAGCCAGCAGTTTGCTAAGACGGCGCCCCATCAGCAGAAGGTGCCCTAAGAGGCTATGTCATCCAAGCCTCATGGCTTAAACATGGGATCTATACCCAACATGCATGTGACCATCATCTCCACAACTCGCGGATGCGGACTCTGAACACGAGCGAGCTCCCTCTCGACTCAGTTTGGCTTCCAGAAGCGGTGGGCATGTGCTCTGGAATCCATATGGAAGCCTGTCTGAGCAGGACACAACAACACGGAAAATCCAGTAAACCTAAGGGATCCTCGCTTACACCCCCGTAACCCCGGAAGGCCAAAGTCACAGAACAGGTTCCGTAGAATCTCTGCCGCTGGGATCCAGCAGAAGGAGCCCAGTGCTTTACACTGCAGAGTGGCGTGAGCCAGTGAATAGCTAAAAGAAACAAACTGTGCAGTCGCAGAATCTCAGTGTCTTGCTAGAAACGTTTTGTTGATGGATTGCTTTGGCCGCAAGCAATGAAATATTTAGTGCCATGCAATATTTGAAACATTAAAAAGGGTAAAATGTTAATATTGAAGGCTGTTCTATTTCTGGAGAGGCTTCTTTGTGTAAAAATCAGGCTAGCTTCCATTCATTTTGTGTCGAGGACCATCTACCTTGTGCTCTGCCTATACTGAGAGTTACCCAAGCCACCAACGCCTAGGCCCAAGCAACTAGTGGAGCGAAATAATGGCCTGTTTACTGTCAGGGTTTTGAGCGCCAATGAAGCGCCAGAAGGTGGCTGGGGGCGGGGTGTGTCTGTCTGTTTATTTATTCCCAATCTGAGTAGTCTGGTGATTTTTCACTGAGTAATTCAGGTTAAGTGCCTTTCTTAAGGGTAAATCAACAAGGATCCACCTGAGACTTTTCGCCACAGGTAATTTTCTTGACCATCACCTTTTTGTGTGCTTGCTTGTTTGTTTAACAAACCCAAATCCCCATCTGTCTCATTACACTTCCTTGATAGCTGTCCCACTGTGCCGTTATTATCATCCTGACTGTTCAGGCTACAATGTGACATTCTTTTTAGAAAGTAGAGTGCCAGTTACAACAGCAACGAGCATTTTACCCTCATTCCTAGAAAAATTTCTCATTGTATAACAACTCTGTGAGATGTTCACCTAATAACTTAGAGCCGTCCACATTTATTGCTCCAAAAGCAGCTCTCACTGTTGCAAATAAACTCTAAAATGACTTTTATTAATTTCAAATTCTCGGGTTAATCATACCGCTGCTCCTCCAAGCTGGAACATTTAGCATGGAAAAAAAGACAAAAAATCCAATTCTCTTACATTTTCTTGGCTAGCATTGCTGAAAAGAGCTACAGCTTTTTGCCATCTCGATGATAAGTTACACAAGAGTAACCCTGCCCTCCGGACTAAGCCTACAATTTCCATTGAGTTGAGCTCCTTAAACTCTCGGCTCTGTGTTAAAACCTATAGCCAGTGTTGGTAGTGTTGTTTTAAGGAAGCTCGCAGCTGCAGTGGATCTTGAGAAGATAAATCATCGGTGTGAACCTATGAACAGATGTATAAATGTAAAAAGGAATTAATGACAACATAAATAATGTAATACATCTAACTCAGCAGTGTGATTTTGAGTAACACCAGTATAATGAGTGCAACATGGACAGGAAGGACTACATTATAAATGACTACAGCATACAGTGTACATGCAGTGAGCCGATGTTTGGCTCATCTGCTTCATTATCAGTGATTTCCAGTTAAAGTCAGGCTCTGGCACATGACATCACCAAATCATTCCAGGTGGGTAATGTTGACCGTTGTTATAGATCACAAAGTGCTTTACCGCAAATAAAATACATACATATATTATGAGCTCAACGTGGCAGCTGGATGACGCCTAAGCAAAATGAGTTTGCCAAATGCGATCGCTCAGGCCCTTTAGCGTGCGCCATTGAGATTTCCCCGAAGGCACTGCCCCATTAAAACTCACTGACAGCTTTGTCATCCACAAACACCCCTGCTGCTTTGGGTACGACACAGCTCAGGCGTTAAGCTTATCGCAGTGACGGCTCCTTTTGTGCCATTAAAAGAGGCGGGAAACGCGGCCGCGTGTCAGTCTGGATCCAATAACGGAGAGGCTCCCGACTGTGAGCCCTTAAATTTACCTTTACCTGGGGAAGAGAAAAAAAGAACATTTGTAATATCTTTGACAACCGTCTCGTAAAAGGTCTGGATTGAACACCAGTGGTCAACCAATTATAGTGTCCTATAAGCGACCCGTAGGACACCATATTTATAGCTATCGTAAGGTAAACATTATCTGTTCCATCAAAAAAATATATACTGCATTAAAAACCGAGAGCTCAAAAGCAAACAAAGAACACGGCAGCTATCATAACAACGTAAGTCCCACTCAAAGCATCCCCTTGTCTCCGAGTCCGACTGTCTTCATGAGTGCCGCTACTTGTCCAGCATACCGCCAGGAGAAGGTGAAAGCGGGAACATTAACGGCAGGGTGGTGGGGGTGAGAAAAGGCTATCGCTGGACCGAACAGCTCGCTTCAGTGCCTGGGGCAACCCTGTGGAAGTGCATGCTTGGCTCACTGACAGATCGCTGATCTCTGAAGCCCTACATCAGGGCTGTTAATTAAAAGTTTCTGGAATAAATACCCCCCCCCCTCCCAAACAAGAATAAATTAATCTGTAAAATCTCCATTTTCCTGTTGATTCTGCTTCCATTGCCCTTCTAAATCTGACAGCCAAAGAAAGCTCGCTTCCCTCTTTTCCCAAGATCCTTTGGGGCCTCCCTGGCACCTGCTGACACCTGTTGGCCACGGCAGACCGACAACAGTCACAGCACCGCGGTGACAGGGGAGCAAGCAGAGACCCCGACTCGGGCTTCGCGAGCCGTCGGTGGCGGGCTCCTGGCAGCTCCGTGCTGCCGCTGTCTGGGAGCGCGGCCGTCTGGGACCACCGTGCCCTCATTCCGAAGTAATTCTGCATATCCAAGCTGCCCGTTTGGTTCACATGGTTTAGTAAAACATCATGACTTTACTTTTTTCCTTGGACATCCTTGTATATTCGTGCACTCTTTTTAAATAATTCATGCTTATGGAAATGCTACATGTGCTATGTTATTTAAAGGGGCATTTTCTAAGGAAGCATTGCTTTGCTTAACGAGCTGAAAACAATGACAGGCGCAGCTGCCTTCATTAGACAGTGACACACTATGGCACCATCTTGGGTTAACGCTGCACGTTTATTTATTTACTTTTTGCCCCCGGACTTTGCACATTGATCGAATCACCTGGAATTAAACTTCACGCACGGAATTGCTTATTTACTGATTGATTAAATGCCTGTGCATTAAGGTGCTGGCAGTGCATTACTCAAAACCTGGATTAAGCTGAACAGAACAGAATGGAGGGAGTGAAAGGGGCATTACGCGGGCTGAAAGCCCCTTTGAAATACAGCCCTGTGTCGATTCTGTGGACGGAGATGAATTGCAGCGAGCGCCATCAACGCAGCTGAGAATCAGATACTCCAGAGTGAGGGTGTCACAGGCACCGGTCTGATGGAGATTTGATGCCAACTGTCACTCAGAGTAATCCCCCTTTACCCACCATTGCCCCCCCGGGAGGACGACTGATAAAAGTCACCATGAGGTGCACCTACAATTAAATAAGCAGGCCATCACCAGCTGTCACTCTGGTCTCCCACACCACCCCCCCAGTGCGACCTCTCAGCTCGGGGATGTGTAGGTGTGTGCATGCGTGTGTGTGCATGTCACTGGGGCTGTGTGTGTGTGCATATACGTGTGTGTGTGTGTGTGCGCGTGTGCATGCATCTGTGCGTTGGCGGTATGCTACTGTCAATAAAGAGTCCAGTGAGTGGGTTAGCTCTCTCTTCACCCATCTGCCTCCCTGCATCTCCTGGCCTCCTGCACCTTCCGCGCCAAAAACCGGCTGTGAGTGCAAAACTTTTGACCACGTTTTCAGGGGTGGGCCATGTGCAAAAATCAAAATGAATGTTTTGGGTCTCCCTAAAGGCCAGTCCTTGCTTCTTCAAATCGAGACCTGCTACAGCATCGCCGGGCTGCTTATGGAGGTCAAGCGCGGTGCAGACACTCATATCAACGCACCCATTTGCCCATGGCCACCACCAACACTCCACTTTCTCCACAACCTTGATTTTTTATTGTGTCTTTTTTCTTAGATTTCCTCACGTATCCCTGGCACTTTCTAGAAAAGGACATGACATGGGGTCACCTTACTCAAAAAGCAGCCTCTGTGTCTCATTATGTGTGTCCTGTACATTTACAGCGACCTCCATCTTCTGCGTGGGCGTTGCCTACCAAACACTCTGTGAATCCAGCTCAGAGCGACTCCATTCATTCCACTGCAAACCGAAGGATGAGGGCGCGTGCCACTCACGGGGGAATAGAGGCCTGGGCGGCACAGCCTCCCGCTTCCCGAATGAAACAGGAAATCAATCACCGCGTCCCATCGGACTCAATTAGCTCATGTTAAACAACTGGTGAGACTTCAATGCCTTAACAAGGACTTCCTTCCTATTCCTCCTCTAGCCTCTTCCTCTCCTCAGAGCCAATCCTGTAGTCAAGTCGAAGAAGCTGTCAGTACCAGAAGCTGGATTTAATGATTAGCGAGCTGTGTGGCTAATTGTCAGCCGGATTTCTGTGTGAACGTTCTGGGTCGTGGCAGGCTATACCAACTCTAGCCCAATCACTGAGACACGCAGACACAGGCTCCCAGCTTGTGCTTAATCAGGCCTGTCAGGAGGAGTGCTACAGGTGGGTGCCGTGCAAAAACCACACCCCCTTACCTTTGATTTTCAGGGTATTGCTCCAGGTGAACTGACACAAGCTTTATGGGTCATCGGTGTCTTCAGGGCTGACGTTGTGCACATGTTTGGTTTGGGGTTAGGTCTACAACAGCCATGAATCAAACACCATAAACCTATATTAATTACTGCATACTAACGGTTAGCGACCGCAATGCGTCATCAAGGGAAACGGCCATTTCACATATGTAAATCCAATGAACAAGAAAAAAAAACCCTGAGTATTTGATCTCTTCCATAAAAACAAAGAATGCATAACAGGTAAAGTAACAGATGGAGAGATACGCTGGATTATTTGTATAATTATAAGTTCCTCAGTCCAATTGTTAAGCAGAAACTTATAGCAATAAACAAACAAACAAACAAATAACAGCACACAACAATCATCAGAATTTGTAAGCGATATGAAGAGAGGCAAAGGGAATAGAAAAAAGTCTACTTGTGAAGAGAGGAGACAAAGTGAGGGGTTAGGGAGAGGTCTGGGGGGGGGGCTAGCTTGGCATGGATCCCTGCAGTCTTCTGGCCATAGAGCAAACCTAACCAATCCTTGATATGGAGCCAGAATAATCCCTCTGAGATCTTCTCGATTTATTATCCCCTTCCTCACTCTATTTTTAGCAAAGCGAGGGAAAGGCCCATCTCCTACCGGGACACTAAGCTCATGGGTCGCTGGCACTAACAAGGGCATAATTAATAAAATGAATAAATCTGAACAGGGGCAGAGACGGAAAGGTAGAGTCTGAAAAAGCACACCGATCCACAAGCCGCCGCTTATTTGTGTTGTTAAAATCCATTCTCTACATTAAAGCGGGAAACTCAAACTCCGTAAGGGTACAATATTGGCGATGACGTTTGGCCAATTTGGATGAGCTGTGTCAAAGAATCAAAATGAACTGGGGGACGATTGGTTGGTGAAATTGGATTATTGAAATATGACCTTCAGAGAATCTACTGCATCATCATAATGATCGAGATTTAACAGCCTTAACAGCCAGAATGAGTATGTCTCATCGAATTTATTGCTACTCGTATGTTCCGTTGATTAATTAGCTTCATGGTGGAGCTGTTGTGTATGTCACAAGCCTCTGTTCTTTTTTTTCTATATTGAATATCATTCATCCAGTACTGTTGATAATTTTAGTTGCTGTCTTCAAAATCTCCTCACATTTACTTACTAAGTAATTATAAGTAAAAATTATAATGAGTGTAAAGAAGGGTAGGTTCTGGGTTGAGCCTGTTAGTATATCCATTGATCCATCCATCC
>JAABNX020000053.1:13925865-13940292 GCA_015163995.2 Mormyrus lacerda | reverse complement strand
GTCTCTCCTCAATAATCAGTCTCTCTCTATAGTACAGCTAACTGGTCACATTGCAGAAAGAGATCTCTCCACAATGCTGTCTCTCTCTATAGTAAAAGTAAGTGGTCTGTCAACCCAACAAGTAACAAAGCAAATACCATGTCATATCAGCACAGGCCAACCAACAGCAGAATACTTTCTTGTAATTTGGTTGATTTCAAAAATGGGGTTGAACACCTTATTTGTATTGTTTCACAAAAATCGTCTTGGTTTTTGGTTTTAAAGGGTCTGAGAGGATTAGCATGACATGCATTAGCTGACCCCTTATTGCGGTGCTACAGTCTTGGGAAAACATTATTCGCTCCTGATGCTCCTAGGAGGGCTTGCTATTTCCTGACGTTCCCACTGAAAGGTCTGCTTGCTCACAGGCCAAGGCTGCCATTAAGCTATAATTTATTTCAAAGTCTGAATCAAGTGAGCAGAAAATGGTCCTTTCCCTAGAACGACAAAGCCCTGTGTTTCCAAGACATACGACGGCTTTCTCGCAACAGACGAGAGAAGGCCGCTTGGGCCAGGGTGGGAGACTCGAGGTGACTTCCTTTGGGTCCTTCTAGCCAGGTCAGACCAGGGATTGGTAAATGTTTCTGAGTCAATGTTTTCAATCTTACCAAACCTCTTGGTCTATGTATTTTTGAGTTGAGTCAGGGCCAGCTTTTGTTTTTTCTTAGCTATTTTGTCATTTTTGGAGCATGGATGGCCACATTTATACTTGATGCATTGTAATTAATTTGCAATGAGAAGCTGTAGAAGAAATGTCTCCACCTGTATCCATTACATCCCTGATAAAACTGTCCAGCAGACTCATAAATGCAGCTCAGCCATAACTCTGCATCATAATAAATGCCCAAAATACTACCCTCATCCAAATGCTATAAACAATATGGCAGTAGACCACTGTGCAAACTGGAAAATTCAATCCGCAGAAAATACGCATCTGGTACAGTCATGCTCCGTGGCAGCAATGCACTCACACGTGGGTTTCACGTTGGCCCATCCACGCGAAGCGCCTTTCACGCGGGAACCGCCCGAGATGTGTTTACGATCTCCTCTTCTTCAGCTCAGTGATTCAGAGACATCTGCCTTCCACCAATCAATGCCTTCAACATCTTTATTACGTTTCCCGTTTTCCACTTTATGGTTTGCAGACAAGGCTTCAGTGGCTCAGCACTGCCTTGCTGTCTGCTGTAAATATGTCTCTCCCAAGAGCGCTGGGCTCCTTGGGGTCAAACATCTGAATTGTTAAAGAACAGGAGAAACGGTCTGCTTAGTGAAAGGAGGTTTGTAGAGCAGATAAGACAGTCTGGTTTAAGTCATGATTTAAGTGATTTCATTTGATAAAAATATATATTTTTTTTTTAAATAATATAACAATGCAATTATTCAAAGATAACACAATTCGTTTGGGGCCATCTCAAGTTTAAATCATGCAGAACATGCTATTAAAATATTAATGGAAAAACATACATAAAGCAGGATCTCGAGCTGACTTGACATTAATGAACATCATGGGATGCAGAGGGATGTAAGAAGAGCAGAGACGGGAGGCGTCGCGAGTCAGTTGGAGTGGAACCAGAGCTGGTGCGACAGCCAGGGTGTCGCTTGGCGGGTCGCAGATCCAGCTCCCTCCCCAGGAAGGACCTGCCTAGCGCCTGCCTATACTGTAAGTGCTTTAATGAGCGCCTTTAAAGCCTGCAGAAGGGGCATCCTCCTGTCCTGCCTGAGGACAGAGTGGGCGTCTTGGCCAGAAGGCTCCGAGACCCGGTTTGATCCGGGTCTTCAAATCCAGCCCAATCCCCGGACCGGCTCTCATTATCTCTCTCTGCGGCTCTCTGCGGCTTTGTCGCTTCCTTTGAAGAGTTACCCAGTACCCCTCTTCTTTGGGGTGGGGGCAAAAAGTCAGAGGTGGATTGCTGCAACCCCTCCTTCCTCTTTCTGCATAAAAGTGAAGGACTGAAAGGATGGAGCAGAGAAAAAGTCGACGAGGGATTATATACGCGTTCAAGCTTCGGTCAGATTACTGTCCACAACAGCCTGAGGACTGCAGCCTTGGGTAGCACTTGCTTTCATGTCTGATCTGGCCGTGTTTTTTTGCGGTTTAAAGGGATTAAGCGCATTTTGGGGTTTCAGTTCCAGCTCTGCGCCGCGCACCGTTGCCGTCTCGCCGTGGTGAGTACCATGGTGAGTAGTACGCGCGTTTGGTCCCGCGGCTCCTCTCTGCTCCGTGACGCGGGAATGCCCTCCATGCTGCGTCATGCATGCCGCTGAGGCCAGAAGGGAGAGAAATTGCGAGACAGCCTTCTGTGCTGGTCATCCGTCCTGAGCTGAGATTCCGCCAAGCTGGTCAGTGCACCCATGCAGCAGCAGTGGCGCAAGGTGCACGTGTGAGAGGGGGGCACTGCATGTACTACGTTCCTCTTGCGTCAAGTGAGATGGCTATGGGGTGTGTGAGTGGGGTAGGGGGGCGGGGAGGTTGAGGGGGCATCACAGGGGTGGAATGTGTTCCACGGTGCCAGGCCCGTCTAAAAAGGCATTGACTGGCCCCTGAGGACGAGGCGTTTGCCCTGCATTTTGTGTATTTCCAGGATAGATATGCCTGTTTCTTCATAAGCAGGAGAATCCATCAGGAAACGAGCTGTGAGGTTCTGAGGCCAGTCATGCATTGGGCAAACCTCTCCAATAGATGGTCACACTGCACGCGATTCAGGGCCCCTCTGGCTCAGCACCGAGCCGTCGATTCCTGCCTCGGCTTGAGACCGATCGCGGGCACTGGTTAAGACAACTCTCACCTGTGACTCCCAGCATTACCAGTCTTTATGTCATGTAACATCATTTATAAGATCATATGCTGCTAAGAGTCTTAGCACTGCGCACCTTCAGGCAGAGATTAAGGCGATCAACCGCTATAAGTTTGCTAAATGAGTATGATGCCAAAAGAGATGGCATGGCACAGTGCCCCCAAGACCACAGCATGGAGGTCTCCCCCCCCCACAACTTCCCCAGCCCCCAACTGGAAGCACTAAAATCCACCTGCATCATTCATCAAACTGGAAAGGAACGCCTGAGAACGCTGCTGTCTTACAGACGCTGGTTCAGTGACGGGACACCCCCACCGACCCCCCCGACCAGGTAGGCTGCTGCCAAAGCTACTCACATCTCTGCTTATCCCCCTTCAAGGAAGGTGTCAGTGACCCAGGCTAGATTAATCATGCCAAAGCAGGAGATTTTATTAGGGGCGGAACATTAGGTGTGTATTTGTGCAGCAGGGAGCCACCCGAAGGACAACCAAAGCACAAGGACACAAACCCAGCAAAGGTGACCAGTGCAGTTCGATGGGCAGGAAGTGGCTCTCTGAGTGTTAGGGGATGGTTTGGCTCCGTGCCGGGAGAGAGTCATTGACTGAGTTTTCCCCACTGACTTGCCTCGTATAGGACGGTGCCTCCAGACGGACAACAGCGGCAATGTCTCCATTAACCAAGTTCTCAAATGGTATGTTCCTGTTTTCCCCTCTTTCAGGTCCCCTTGAAAAGGGCGTGATCACGCACAGACATGCAGGCGTACGCATGCCGTCTTCACACTGATCGCACCTCTCTCGTCATCTCTGCTAAGCTGATTGCACAGGGGGAACCAAAGAATCATTCAAAAAAAAGTAATTGACTGAAACGAATGAGTCAGCTAAAGAGTCAATATCAGACGATTATAAGACAGATTTGAAATTACCCAAATAGGAAAGGATGATTGTATTTACAGAATCAAATTGGCTTAATTCTATTTGTGCCATATTAAAACCGCAAATGAAATTACTTATTCGAATGTGATCTGGGAAGTCTGACCCACAGAGATTCTGCTCTGCTATTGCAGGGTTAAAGCATAAGGCACAATCAAGCGGTGAAAACCAAAGCAGGGCACAGGTGAGCTAATAAACTGTACCCTGCAAACAGTCAGAGGAATCACTGTATCAGAAGAGTGCCTCTATTACTCATCCAACATCCATCTTCTATAATCACTTATCCAGTACTGGGTAGAGGTGAGCCTGGAATCTACCCCAGAAAGCAAAGGGCACAAGGCTGGGGCCGCTCTGGATGGACTTCTAGCTCACCCCACTATTCAGCCATAGACAGAATAACCACAAGCACACTACAGCTGCATCAGTATCGCAGTTGTCATGATTTTTCATCGATACTATGACACTCTGCATCAATTGATTAATTTATCGCAGTTTTGAAGTTTTAGTTCACAAACATTTTTCCAGCGTGTGCTCATTAAAAACATGCTTTGTACGTAACCTATGCTAAGGGCACTGCAAAATTCAAAACTGTTAAACTGCAAAAGTCAAATGTTTCCTTCTATATTTTATTTTTATTTTAATAGAAATTAATAAATGTAATATTTATTTTATCAGAAATGTGCACTTGATGCACACACAAAGAAATGTATTATTTACACAACTGGGAGCTGAGGAGTGACTTTATTCAAGATACTGACTCATCCTCAGTAGTTAAAGGCTGTTAATGTCTGTTAGTTAATTTTAGTAGTTCCATTATTTCAGTATTGGATTTTTCACCACCAGGATACAATGGTAATATCGTGATGCATCATGTTACTCTGAATTGTGACATCGTTATAGTGCTGACTATTGTATTGGACTACACACACACAAACACGCAAACAAAATCACAGCGTATTCATAATTTTTCTACTTCGTGCTTTAGAAAAGAACTTCAAATATAGCTACTCGATTGTCCGAAGCTGTTCGAGGTGATAAAGAGCAGCAACAGAGATTTATCATGATTGTGCTGATCAAACACACAGCACAGATGGCGTTACACTAATCTGCATAACGTGGAGTATATATAGAGGCGGTATCTGTTGGTCCTGATGGATGAATAAGGATGGCTTTCTTGTGCCCTGCCAGGGGACAGCGGGCAAATCTAGAACATTCTCCTCACAGGGGAAAGCCCCTTACTGTTGCCGTGAGATAACAGCAAGGGACAGGGGCGCCGCAGAAGAGGGGACAGAGGACCATTAACGAGATGGCTGTGCTGAGAGTAGCTCGTACCCCTACGTATAAACGGCCTGGATGCAAGGCAGCACCCGCATTACCAGTGGTGCAGCAATGTGCAATGGCAGCATGTTTGTTATGCAGCCCATCCTCCCATACCCCCACCTCACAGACACGCACACACGCGTAGTGCATGCATGCATGCATGCGCACATACACACACGTGTGCCCGCACACACACACACACATGTGTGCGCACAAACACACACATGCACACACATACATGCACGCCACACACGCACTCACACACACACAAACACAGCGACCTTAGTGATGTGACGAAGGTTTCCAATTAAATTTTCACTTAGCTGGTAGAACAAGGGAGCGCTCGATATCTCACCTTTCCCAATTACGCTGTATCAATAACAATTCAAACCCGGCTCCAAATCAAATAGGCTGCTTGACACTGAAGTCCCCCCCCCCCACCCCCACCCCCAGTCTTCTACGAGACAGCCGCTGGAAGTCACACAAGTTTCTGTTACATTTAGGCCTGGGCGGGAGAGTCAGACCCCCTCCACTTCCCCATGTCTTCCTGGAACCGGAACCCATGTATGCGGGGTGTGGGAGGCAGACAGAGCATCGCACGGACACTGATATAATAAGAACAGCTGATGGCTGCGGCCCCCTCCACGCTATGCCGATTCATTGGCCGACCCCCCAGGGTGAGAAAAATAAAGGCCTGTTCAGTTCAAATAAACAGGTGAATAAATTTGCACACAAAAACATGTGCACACACCAACATGATGTCTATTTAGCAGGCACTTTTATCCAAAGTGATGTAGATTTTGAGAAGGCAGGGTCAGACAGTCCCTGGAGCCGCTGGAGGTTAAGGGCCGCGCTCAAGGGCCCGACGGTGGCACGAACCTGCCGGTAACCTTACGATCACAGGCACAGCATCCTGACCCGCTCAGTCACACACCAATAGTCCAGGCTTTAACAGCACGAGCTCTTTTAACTGGTTAGAGACCTGACACCATACGAAGTTGGTAGCCAAGCTAGTTGCTCTTATCTTAAACGTGGGACTTTTGGCGCGACACGCGAAGCTATGCTCTAGGCTAACGAACGAGCATAAACAAGATCACTGCCTTAAGTAAAAGCTGCCTGATTTACACCAGGCACCTCACCTCCGGACAGACGGCACTGTACTTCTCGCCAGCTGTTGTGAAATGTGACTGCATGATGCCAGAAAACGGCGGTGAGACAGCGGACCTGGAGCTGGAGCTACTGCTGGGGTGGGGAGTCTGTTGACTCCATTATTTCTGTACTCTGTGCTGTACAAGGTTGGATATGACACACTGGGGGCTTGGGGCTGACCTACCCTGACACTGATGGTACAAGTGTACTGCCACTCAGGCAAAATATATAAAATAAAATTCCATTAAATAAAATTCCATTATATTAAAAAAAAAAAATAAAAAATAAAAAACTGGGAACTGCTTATATTCAATTTGCCCAGCGGAGTCAGAGCCGCAAACATCCTGGATGGCACATTCTCACCCAGCGGACGTCTACTTCCGATTTAAATAAGAGATCAGAAAAACAAGGATTCCGGCGGGAGCTTCAGATGGCGCTGCTTCAAGCGGGCCCGTGCAGACAACGGTGAACGAGCGAGCGAGGGAGGGCGGGGAACATCAAAGGGCCGTTCCTCTACCACCGTTCAGCTTCACTCAAGCGGGCACAAAGGCCTTGTGCGGTGCAGGGCGGGGGGGCTGCCAGAGAACCTTGCCGACCTCAAATTCGTCCCACTTCAGGCGCCCTTTTGATCTCCCATTATCTCCCCGGGCCCTCCTGATTTCAACTGGCCTGAAAATTCGTAAAGGGAGGTCGCCGGCCCTCATTTAGGGCTCCTCGATCCTGCCGACGGAGGAGGGATTAAGTGGCACATTACAGGGAAGGGTGGCGATCCGGAAGGCATTTAATTGATTACACCTGCTGCAGCAGAATGGAGGAAGCATCTGTAAGGTCGCCCCCTACTGACAGACGATCCTGTGCTGTACCATGGCGTCTCCGAGCTGCCCCGCCAGAAGGTGCCCTGCCGCCCCATGGGTGGCTACCTTTCTGCTTACTTTACACTCTTCACCATGGATCAGGGCAAAGTTATTAGCAGAGACGTTTGCACCCAGACTCATGCTGCTCAAATCCTCAGAAGTGTTGAGACGAGCACACCATTAAAATAAGCCATTGTGCTTAATTCACAGGGTCTGTGCTCATTCAAACATAATGGGGCTCATAGTGGGATTCAGGGTAGACTAGGCGTCTGATGAAAGGCAACAGCAGCAGAAAATCCCTATGATTTCCAGAGATACTCCGGTGGTTCTGTGTAGCAGCTATTGATGGTGAGTTACGCAGAAGGGGCAGGGTCACCTACCGCCGAAGCGCACTCTCAACGCATAAGCAGCCCCACTTAGGTCACTTTCACTTGCCGCAGGTTCTGATGAAAATCCCAGCTAATGATCTGACGTATCATGCAGCACGTTGATCAAAAGCAGGCTGATAAACTCATGATGGCACCTCATGGCACCCCTGGTTCAGAGGTATCGAGCTGAACAAAACCACCTCCAAAGACGCTATAAAGCCAGTGACGTCAGCTCTCACTCACACATACAATGACCTTACAATACTTCTAAATAAGCATGCGCTCAAACTTCTGAGATTGAGCGTAACTCATAGTCAAGCATGCATCACTTATTCCTGAAGCCATGAAGTCAAGTCTAAGCATACAATGTCATCTGCCATTCTCACTGTCCGTCTGACTTACTAAGACATGCCAGACTCACGCATATGCGTTTTCCATAATGAGATGAACCCTGACCCCAGAGGGGCGGGACGTACCTTCATAGTAGGCCTTGAATCCCTGCCCACTGACGGCGTAGTCTGAGAGCAGCCACAGAGTAAGCCGAGGCCCAGAGCTGACAATGGGTGGAGGCAGCTGGAAGCCCGTCAGCCTGCAAGGAGAGGAAAACAGAGGGGTGAATGAAGGCCATGCGAGTACTGCCCTGCGGGATGACATCACATCTCACTGATCCAGTGGAAGATCATGTACAAAGAGCGGGAACACACACTCACAAAGCAGCACGGAACATTCAATCATTCATCTTTTATACGGCATATTCAATAACGAGAGTAACAAGGTACAGAACAGCCCAGGAGAGGGCGCCAGCCCATGGCAGGGAACACACAAAATGCAGACACTGTTTACACCTACAGACAATCTGGCACCTTCAGTTCACCTTAGCATGTTTTTGGACTGTGGGGGGCTGCCCCCCAGCATAATACACATCAATATAAAATGCTAGAGCACCCCAGAAGTGGAAAACAGAACCAAAATTCCACATTGTAATTTGCACCATATTAATTAGTTACATTAAGAAATAAACAAATTCAAATGTTTTGCTAATTCCCTTGTTCAATAATCAATGCAAAGGCTAAAATCAACTAAAAAAAATGATCAGTATGTATGGCCCTTTCTGAATCATTTTGTAAATAAAATGTACCTAACGATGTTTGGAAACATCTCCTTTCAGAAGTAACTGCCAAACACATCAGCTGCCCATGGCTCCCCCAGAGCTCATGGAAAGGCTGGCTTGGAACCCCCCCCCCGCAGAGTGACCCCCGCCCTCAAGGCAGCCAGCCCTGAGTTTACCCCCATGTCGATGACAGACACTCAGAGGAATCAAAATCTCCTCATGTCCCCGTGGGTGTCCTGCATTCCGCTGTTGGTACGGAGCTGATGGGGCGAGATGGGGGGAGATGGGGGGAGAGAGCATAAAGCTAGCATAAAAAATCTACTGATTAAAGCACTATGTACACAAAGTTCCTCCCCCGTCACATACACACCACATGAGCTCTGATTTACTGGACCCCAGGGAAGCTTCATAATAAAATGTGATTGAATGAACATTGGAATGTGTGTAATGTCTCTCGTCAGCTTCGCCATCATTACTGAAGACGGCACCGTGGGAGACCTGCACCTCAGATGTTAATGTATCACATACGTTTCAAAACATAACCGGTTTCCAACCATTGTTTCGGAGACAGAGCCTCACTATAAATGTTGAGTGTCCAATTCAAAGAAATAAATCCTAAGTGCTGGGATAGCTTTAGATATTCAGAACTCCTCCAAACAAAACTGCAAAATGGGTTTTTCAGTATGCTAATCATTCTCCAATGCCAGTCTCGGAGCAACACAGCACTGAAGAAAGAGTCGTTGCTGTGGAAGAGAAAAAAATGTTGCCGGTCTATAAATGTGGCACGGCCAACTTCCACGCAACGTCCCAGACGTTTTGGAAGCAAATCAGGAGCATTTCTCCGCTGGTCGTGATTCCCCTGCTTATCTGTAGGTTCTGCTGAAGCAGCCGGATTCCCAGAAAGACGAGCCAGAGCAGGTGCTGTATGATTTCATGCGAATGAGCAAAAGGGAAGTCGTCAGGGAAACTGACATCAGCCAACACGTTCATCAGCCAACAGGTTCTCCCTGTCAGTGTAACCTTTTAGACTGCACTACCACCCCACCCCAATCCTAACCAGGACCTCATCCGCCCGCCTCTCAATTTACATCAGTGAGCTTTTGATTTGTCTGCCCATCAAGAAGCACTGGTACATTGGACAGATTCTATAACTTGCTTCTTCCAAGGTCTGAGTGCCCAAGCCATGCTAAGCTAACCCCAGTAACCCCACAGACGTGTAGAGCTGACATCCGTCCACACGATAAACATTATCTCATCATCTGGCCAAGACTCACATATAACCAATATGGCAGTATAGCCAAGTATGTGTGAGAGTAACATACTAGCACAGTACTACAATAAATGCGTCTAAATTGTCCATAGTGTGTGCCCCATGCTAGTTTCCAGACAGGATGCCAGTCCATTACAAGTCACTCAAACAATATTGGCATTTTAGTGGTGCCAACTCAATTACAGGTGCGTCTTGCACTGAAGGAGGAAACCAACAGACACACAAGAAGACCACACAGATGACACACACACAACATTTAAAACCGCAGCCCTGGAAGTGCAGTGTAACAGTGTAACACACCTAACCACCATACCACGCTGGTGAATGAGCTGTACATTCTCATCGATAGTTGTCAGACGGAAAAAAAATGTTTATTTTTTTAAACTCTGACAGTCAGCCTTCCACGATGACACAAAACACCACGTGTGCTGTGTTCTGTACCTGATTTTACAACCCCATGCTCAGCTCTGCCCGGTGATCCTGGCAGCTATTTTCGCCTGCTGCCCTGTTATTCTCAGTCTGAAGTGTTTTGAGGTTTCGTCTGCTCGCACGCTACACACCTCACAGCTGTCCTGCCAGTTATTAGCTGGGGAAGGAGAACCTTAGAACCCTACATCTGCAGCTGACGATCCTAATGGGAGGGGGCCCGGTGCCTGGACCTCATCCCATGTTTCAATGACTAAACCCGTCATAGAAAGGTGAAACCACAGGCTGTCTTCCCACTTCCGAGCTTCCTCAGACAGCCCCGAGTTCCAGTGCGTTCATCCATATGCTACAGCATTGTGATTTTTAAGGGTACCAACCAATCAATGTTATAAATAAAGGCATTTCCACACAAAAAGCAACATGACACTGCAGAAGAAGGAAGTAACTTTGAGCTTTGACTATTTTTTTTTTTCCTTTCAAAGCTACTTTTCATGTTGCGGATAAATCCACTTTAAAGAGAGCTGCAAGACGGACACTCACTAATGAAGCAAAAGTATACGAAGCATATGAAGAACTGAAGACGTTTCACCAAGGCGTCACAGCAGGGCAAGAGAGTATCGCAACCAGAACCAGCAGAGCAAAGGGAACAGCGTATTTCATCTCAGAGAATTCCAGCAAAAGTCCTCCATCAGCTGCTAATTGCAGACGCAGGCCTGACATTATTCACCGAGTCCCGTACAGCGTGTGCCTTGCTCCGGAGGCTTCCCGTGTGATAATATGTCAGAAACAGTCAAACTGTGCACTCTGCTATTAAATTCCCCCTAAACCCAACTTCCTCTTCTAATGTTTCTATTCCTCTCACTTTTATTATTACACCACATTTTCCCTACAGCTTTTAAGACTTGCCAAACTGCTAATAGCTGACAGGAAATTGGTTTCCGAGGCTGCTTCTGTTTTTGATTCTCTGGGAAGGATTGGAGGATCACAGAAGGGAATATTCAGATGATCAAGCCATTCTTGATGTCATGCCCCGCCCGTCTGCTCCTCTCGTGTGCCACGCCCCCTCATCAACCCCGTGTGGAATCCCCATGTTTACTAGCTGTTCCTGCTTGTTGTCATTAGTCCATTGTATTTAGTTCGCATTTCAGTTTGTTTCCGAGTCCGGTCACTGTGTTGTCAGTCTGTTTTTACATGCCCTTCTCATGATTGAACCCATGTTCCCCGATTCCTGGCTTCATTTGCCTCTGTCTGTGCTCCAGGCGTCCTTGGATGCGACACTTGATTTCATTAGTTAAACCCCTTTTTTGCCTCTGTCATTGCACTCTTAGTAATGCCGGTGACAGTGTTCAAACCCATGGTCCTGAAGCTCTACACAGGTCCCCAACCCCTAAGCATAAACTAGTGATTGGTTATTGACTTTGCTGTTGTGCTAATCATGCCCAACCCCCCCCAACAAAAATACCCCTAATGAGGTAGACTCTTTGTGTATCCCAGGTGTCGCCCAGATCCCCCAGCACATGCTGGCAGAATGTTAAAAATGCTTACATTGCAATGCACACACGTCTCAGTCTACCAATTGCTAATTACTGTCATTTCTATCATGTGTTTTTTGTATGTTTATTTCAGTATTTCTACGCTATGACATTTTTGGCAAAACTACAGAGTACTGTAGAGGATCTCCCCACTGTAAATGCAATGAAAGAGACCAGGAAGAAACACTAGGAAACAAACAGCTTTATACTCCTTGCTACCATACTACGCATTGAAATCAGTTGCATCCATCCGAAGGAAACTGTCACAGGGGAAGACAAACATTTGAAAAAGGCTTCAGTCACACGCTGTGTAACAAAGTGGTTTATCTTAAATTAACACCGTTAGGCATGGAAACACCAGGGGGTTCTCAGATTACCAGGTATTAAAAGAACAAAATGAGGTTTAACCAGGGCCATAATAGCCTTAAGAATGGGTGGATGAAACCGCAACATGCAGAAGGCAATACAGAAGAGTACTGTGTGATTGCTTGGGCTGAATGTAATTTGTCATACCGTCATACAATCCACGCATTATACCACAGTGTACGGCATTCTGGCAGTACTTTCAAAAGCAACCCTAATCCTGTATTTTGAAATCTTGGTGATAAAATTCACCGGGTGCGGGGTTGGACTCCACAATAAAATTATAAAATTTGCAGGGTAACAAATAATGAAGTAAACGCAAAATCCTGTGCTATACTGTATTACTGTAATATCAGCCAAGCCCACCTGTATGTCAGTTTGTTACTACCTACTGTATATTGGTGGCACTATTCTGGGTAAACTGCAATGGCATCACACACTGTAACATGCATACTGAACCCTCAATGGGCTGTATCATCAACTGACCCAAGACCCAAGTTTCAGTAAATTGCTCTATGGCAGCAGGATTCACAATAAGGGCTTGCTGTCCTGCAACAATATATATACAACAATCCCATGCTCAGAAGTATAATGACCTTCAGTGTGCAAAAAACCACGGTCGACCTGACTTTGGAGAGCAGGAAACACGCAGCAGAGACAGCCACGGCGTGAAGAGAAGAGCTGCAGAGACAGAGCCGCGCCCGGGCGGCGCCTCGTCGCGCGCGATAAGCGGCGCGGGAGCTGGCAGCGCGACAGGCTACCGCGGCTCATCCTCATGGGGCCTCACCGCTACGTAATACAACACGCTCCGGGAAAAACCTGGAAACAAACGGGCGCCACTCGGCCCTGCCGTACATTCAGCAGCTCCTGGAGCTTTGGGATGCCGCGTAATTACCATGGGACTTATTTAGGAATCATGACTAAATGGAAAAAACTGTTCAAATAGAAAGCCCTTCATCTTTTTGTAGGAGTCTAATTCAACAGCAATAATATACCACACTAATAATTAAGCGATGATTTCCACTTGTTTTTTTTTTTCTTTATGCATTAAACCATCCTCTTCCAGGGGCCAATTTCAATGGGGGTTTGGCCTGCCACAACTGATGCATTGTGGGTAAAGTGACTCAAATGTCATGCCCCTTACATCTGCCCTTGCTTAAAACCATACAGAGAATTTACACAAACTAATCACAGCGGATCTCCTCAATCCAAAGAGATTAACTCGAAGCAAGAGGAGCAGAATGCAAATATTGTAATTATCAACCTTTAACAGCCAAGGGAAGAATCTCAGCTAGGTTCATTAATACTTTAGCGTCCCATGATTAGTATTGGAAAAAAATGAAGAATAGCCACGCACAGTTAAATAATTTAAAGCCAGGACGTCGTGATAGAATGCATAACTCATCAGAGTGATTTTCTGAGCTGCGTAAAGTCGGCTGTTGGGGGGGCTGGAATGATTGGCTGTCATTTGCTTGGCGCGCTGGCAAAACTCATCACTTTGAAATAAATGGTCCTAAATGGCCTGGAATTTTCTTTGGCAAGCTAGAGGCTGCTACCACTTGTGCCTTCACACCATTATGCTACAGACTCCCTGCTATCCACAAATTGGGCAGAAATAACTGTGCAGTGTATTTATGACCCAACAAAAGGTACAGGACTAGAATACAACACAGAATTGGGCATTCTGCAGGTCCCAAACCAACTAGTTCAGTTACGAAAGGTTATTTTACCGAAAACCCTCTAAATAGTTATTATACGCCGGTGAAGGTGCCAAGCTGATAACAAGAATGAGGGTTTGCTTTTTTAAGTTTCCTGTTGTCTGCCTCTTATTATCAGCATGAGGTGCTGCCAGAAAATAGCTGGAAAACAAAGAGGTTGTGTGCATGTGTGTGTGTGGAGGAGGTGGCTGGATTTAACATGTCCAACTTGCCTTGCCATAACAGCACTGACCGGAGGAACAGCCCACCTGTAAATACAACCAAAAGCCAGCTCACCCCCCCCAGCAAGTCCCTGGGATGTGCCTATGCTTGGGGCGGCCAGCATACCGTGGCCGGCTTTAGCTGTCCCCTCCCCGTCCAGATGGTCTGGCCGCCATGTACGCGCCGTCGTTACATAACTCTAGTAAAATGAGATGACCTTGCTCTGTCTTTCCAGTACTTCACCAGCGCAGAAAGAAAAAGACACAAAATGGTGGCTTGGTGAAAACTGTGATGCAGTTTTTACAATAATGTAAAAATGACCCCCCATTTTCACAGGGCACTGCCTTGGAAT
>JAABNX020000053.1:13896906-13911752 GCA_015163995.2 Mormyrus lacerda | reverse complement strand
GCTCAGAGACAGACTGTCAGGTGAGGAGTGCTCACAGACAGTCACAGTCAGGTGAGGAGTGCTCAGAGACAGACTGTCAGGTGAGGAGTGCTCACAGACAGTCACAGTCAGGTGAGGAGTGCTCAGAGACAGACTGTCAGGTGAGGAGTGCTCACAGACAGTCACAGTCAGGTCAAGAGAGCTCACAGTCACAACCAGGTCAGGAGAGCTCAGAAAAATGCACATGACTCAGAAACATAGCTTAGCTATATTCGTCAAGCACACCCGCCACACACACACAGAAACACACACACTGGTTCAGGTTCTCTTATGCTAAGGGTCTAATCTGCCTTTCCTTTCTGCCCTCTTTATTAAGCGTGAGATCACCACCCACCACAGGAGCACATCTCCCTTTATGAATAAGGCCTGGATCATCCCACTCCTTCTCCCATCCAGCCAATACAACCAAATCAGATGTAAAAATCAGGTATCACTGTCCTGGAACCACAGAACGGGGCCTGCATCCACTGAGAAGATCATTAGAAAGGACTTATGGAGGAAAGCTATTTTCAAAGCCCCTTGCCAGACTGGACACCCCCACACCACCTGGACTGGGCCACAGCATCCTCACTGTGATCTGCCTTCAAAAGCCAAAAACCAGCAGCACTTTTGACTTCTGGGGGAGACGAAGGTTTGGATTGAGCTATATTTTTGTTTTTTTCATGTCGCTCCTTCTGCTAACAGTCACTCAGTACAGTACAGCCACTTTAGTATAGTGGCTCTGTGCGGGGCAGGACAGAAGGCACACACGAGGGAGGCTACCAGTGGGACTGACTCTCTGTCTCGGTCTAGGCTAGAGCTGCCCTGGTAGGGCAAAAGTCAAGTAAATCTCAGTCCCTTTGGGGTTAGAAGGGAACCAAGAAGCCAAAGAAACAGACTCTTCAAGTTTACCTGTCCTCCATCTTGCAGATGTGTAGCAGGTAAAGCAAGTGTAAAGACATATTTCAACAACACGGCCCTGCAGCGCAGAGCAGAGCTGACACGAGCCTGTACACACCAGTGTAGCTTTCTGCAAGGTGATAAGACACAGATAGCCAGCAAAACGGCAGCTATGAAAAGGCCCGGAGGCCTGAGTCTGCAGCCTGCGTCACACCCGCTTCCCCATATATCATTTGAGACGTCACCTAGCGTGTGGAGCAGGGAGATAAAAAAAGAAAAACTCTCCCTGAAAGTAACAACTTTGCTGATGTGAGTTTTTATAAAGCAATTTAATTGTTTAGCTGTCACTTTGAAGATGAATAAAGCCGGACAAACTATGCGGACCTTCCACAGACACTCCAGCCGAGTAAAAACCCTCACCACCGGCCTGCTGTGATTTCAAGTTAACAACTGGCTACTCCGAGGTGGCAACTCGTTTCCGTGAGGTCATCCAGGAGTCATCAGTCTAAACGGAGCAGCAGGGCCAGAGCTGGGACCATGCCGGTAATGGGCCCACATCACAAATACCACGTATGAGGAAAAATAAAAGATTTAAAACAGCCACAAAGATTTTAAAATGCCACAGAGGTCTCCTATCTGTAAGATTTCTGCAAATGGCAAGCGACATGTGGCCCTAAACATGTGAGTGGATGTCAACCTCTCCCATCATTTTTCTACACAAAGAAAAACAATTATCATTTACTGCCTTCAGCAGTGTGCAGCCACTCTGTTATTAAACATTCACACTTGAACATGGCTATTAAGGCCCCCCATCAAAGACCCAGAATGCAAGAGAGCAGTTAAAATTTTAAACCAGTAAGGTCTGGGTCTCCCTTTGAATGGGGGAAAGTAAAGGCCGGCAAACCTCAGAGAAACACCATTGAGCGTGCTGAAGAGGACCCACGCTCTTCTACACCAGTTTATTTCCCGAAGCATCTTCAGCAGAGAAGGCCCCTGGGTCCTCCAATGAGACCAGTTCCAGAGATTGGAATTGACTTCGAGGCACCAGATAAGGAGCGAAACCTACCAGCAGCACCAGAACCCCCAGGATAGACCACAACATCTCAAATGTATTTGTCCAATGCATTTACATACACTGTGCAGGGAATAGACAACTACAGCACCTTAATGCCTGCTGGATTAGCCAGAATTCTTTCCTGGAATGCTTCGACATTAAGCAAGTAGTGCAAACGCATCCGAATAAGCGTGCAACCGCTTATCCAGAAAAGGTGTAGCCTATTCCAGACACATGGCAGGGGAACACCAGAGACAGGATGCCAGTCCATTGAAGGCCACAAAATTACACTGCAGAAAATTAGTAAATCCTACGATGATAAATTCATGCAGAAGAGATTTTCCTAAATGTGACATGGTCAGCACTGCAATACAGTAACAGGAAGACGGTCTGAGGGTGTATTACCGTGTTCTGAGGTTGCTGGGGCTGGGCTGCCCATCGTAGACAGAGAGGATGTCGAAGTCCTCCTCCAGAGCAAAGCCCTGGAACACCAGCTGTATCCGATTGTGGTCTTGTGCCAGAACCACCCACGTGCAGTTGGCATAGTTGGGGTAGCCGTACGGGTAACCGGGGCTCTCTATCGTCCCGTTTGGACTGTGTAACGTGTAGCTGCAGTTCTGAGCTGGAACAGAGAAAAAACAGGGTTTGGGGGGGGGTCAGAAGGTACCAGATACATAGGGATTAAGAAGCAGTGAGGTTGCATGGCCCTTAGTATATTCATCATTTAGAAGTAGGGATGCCACTTTCAATCTAAAGAAACGCTGAAATTAAGAAATGGGACACCCCTCCCAACCTTCCTCCCTCAACGATAAAGTTTGCTGAGTGTGGGAGGGGGAACTGAAGGATCGTTGATGCGGTCTGAACATACGTGATAAATTGAGTCTCGTATTGGTTCAAAATGCGACACAGCATTATCATTTTACAATATGGGGCGATACTGTAACATATGGGGCCAGTAGCAACTCTACTTAGAAGAGGTCCCTAAGTGCCAGCCCGTGAGATGTTTTTATATGGCCCATGTCGGAATTATTAAATCAGGCCAGTAGATCGATATTTAGTTTTCCACAGAAAAGCTTCACTGCCGGCATCCCCCCTCAGCAAGTGACTCAGAGAATAGCTGGCTAACGGCGATATTAAACAAAAATATCTTTCAAAATTTACGTATCAGCACGCCATTAGCAATTAATTTGTTAGACTTTCCCGCTTTGATCCTGACCGAGCGTTACCTTACATGTATCCGGGGGGTGTCACCTCTACAGGTAGTAGGGAACAGTAACAACACAGTTCAGTTAAAAATCAGAAACACACTTTGTCCTTTTGCCACTAGGTTACTTTAAATCGGCCACACTGTGCCCTGCGTCATGGCCCCTGGGGGGAGTTACCGCGGTTATTAACGGCCGTGGTTCCTGCATCCCCACAGCCCCGTTCCTCGCCACCTTAATTGCACTTCTCTTTTGCATACTTGTCGGTGGCCACTCATAAAACACTGCATTCAATCTGAAATTTTAATAACTGCATGGCACAATCCATCAGAAGGAAGTTAAATTACTTATCTGGCTGGATTTCCGTGAGGACTTTTAATTAATTGCTCGTTTTCTCGCCCACCCCCACCCCAGATACCGCGCCACTGCAATATATTTCCCTCTCTCTCTGGCACAGGAAACCCGAGCAGACTTACAGCCCAGACTGTTTACGGTTAAATAATAACAGCTCTAATTCTAGTCCTTCTGCCCTCACCACGCCCCCCCACCTCCCCTCCCCTCACCCCTCCACATCACTCCAGTCTTCTTTTACTCCCACATTAAATAAGAAAACAAGGCAGGTTACACAGTTTAACCCTGGGCCTAGGCAAAGGTGTGAACCCCACTGGCAGAGGTGGGCTCTGCACACGGCCATGTTCAAGGGGGAAGCTCGATGATAATCTTAATGCATAAACAAAGGAGATGTGCAAATGTTAATGAAGTAAAGCCTAAATTATATGCCAGTGACAACAAATTAAACACTGCTTCATGGTGTTTGCACTCCAACTGGTGCAAACCGCTGCAGCAAGAATCTTCCTGGGGCGCAAGCAGAGAGTACACGCTATACCTGTTCAGGCGTGGGCCAGCCGGCTGTCTTTATAACATACGACTGACAACAGCTCCTCTCTGAACCCATACAGCCCGCACAGAGCAGCTGAAAATAGCTAATGAACTTCTTCTCAAAACCTTCTAGAACTGCAAGATGCAATTTTAGTGCTATGATCACTCACGGTAAAATTTAAAAATAATTTCTTGAGTCACATGGAGGGTAGTGTAATTTTAAGTTTTTTATTAAGCTCTATTGTTCTCACTACAACATTCACATGCAGCCAAAATTTTGACGTAATTTATAGATTACAGCATATAGTGCAGCAGTTAAAGACCTGACAGCCAGAGGTTTCCTGGTTCTGATCCAAAATAGCTGCACCGGAGGCAATTAAGTTGAATTGCTTCTGTAAAACATCCTATTCTACATATACAAATGCATAACTTTGGAGCTGTATGCCGTGGTGTTTACAATTAAAGACTTCAGCTAATTGTCATCCCCAGTACTGCATTAACAATATATGTTAACATATTTTTATTTATAAATATGGATTTTTTTTCTTCTCAGCTGTGGCTGTACCTTGTAGCTGTTTAATTGTGAACAAGCAGCCCCTAAATGGCAGATCAATCCGTCGAGTCATTGTCGCCTAAGGCATCAAGACAATGCTGCAGATCTCCACCAATCGATGGGCTCTAAAGCCCAGACAGGCTAACGCCAAGTCTAATGCAGAGCGCACCATCACTGAGCTCACACACGCCAGTGTGGAAGGGTAACCTTTAGAAAGGCACACACAGCACAGTCAGGTGAGGTCCTCCAACACAGGAATCCCATTTCTACTGGAAACACAGCGATTTACAGCTGGTCATGGGAGACAGTCGGTAGCCTGCAGACAGGCCACACCCGGGTATTGTGGCAAGCCTTTTTCACATGTGTAAAATGTGGATCCGAAAGGGGTGATAAGTGCTTCCTGAAGATGCAAGACACCAGTTCATCTAAAACAACAGGTCTTTGATATTTAAAAACAGGGTTGGAAGGTTTTGTGGTCTAGCTGGAACATAGTGGAGAACTCCTCGTTTGGGACCCCCCTGGCCTCCCTGGGCCCTGTGTTTGCTGTTCTGTTCTGGTAATGGGCTGCGGCACATGGGTCCCTGGTGGAGAACCTGCCAGAACATTAAGTGCCCTCCCACACAATGACAGCCTCTTTGTAAAGCTCTGTTGTCTTCCTGAATTTCAATGCTGGGTGATTAAAATATAATTAGGGATACATAATTGGAGGACATCTGCTATCAGCATAACCCATATAAAAAACACTCACAAAAAAAAAACAAACAAGCAGGAAAATTGCATTTTGTCATTCTTGCATTGTGAATATTATGAATAAATATTTCCTCATGCAATACTGTAATTGAATTAGCAGCAGGAGGTTGTTCACACTCTATTACCGCACAGCACATACAGACGCGCACAGACATCTTGTGTTTTGATGAATAGGCATTTTTAGGTGACCCTTTTTCACAGGACTGGCAAAGCACGATACAAACCGATTCACCTTCCAAGGTTTTGCACAGAAAAGTGCAAAATGACAAATGTAACGTCGTACCTGTTTCATAAAATCCTATTAACAATAATAAAATGATATTTTCCTAATGCTATGAAGACTACAGAGTTCACAGACAATAAATCAAGTTGTAGTCTGCAGCTAAACAAGCTGCAAAGTAAAATGTGAAAACAGTTCAGAGGGGTCGGGAGAAGTTCAAGAAGCCAGTTTCCCTTGACGATTCCTCCTCTAGCACCTCATCGAACTGAAATGTTTGAAATCATCTGTGGAGCGTCACAGCATAAGTCGTTCTGAAACGCTTATGCACTTGGGAGAAACATATCCTGAGACACTTTTCCAGGGTAAATACAAAACTAGAGACTTTAAAGTTGCTAGATGCAGACTCTCATATTCAGCTATGGAACATATTATTTTTACCGTAATTTCCGGACTATAAGGCGCACCTGGATATAAGCCGCACCAGCTAAATTTGGGGAAAAATACAGATTGTTCCATATATACGCTGCTCCCGACTATAAGCCGCAGGTGTTTTAATGTTAAATTACCGTATATAAGGGTTCCTGCTACCATGGAGATTGTCGGGACAGAGATGGCTGTTTGCGAATGCAAAGCGTCCCATTTATTATCAAATCTTTCATCAAACAAACTTTGCAGTAAACTAAAACTGCAGTAACACGGCTGCTTAACAAAATAACCACTTTTTTGAAAAGTGCCAACACAGCAGTAAAGGTGCAGTAACGCAGCCATAATAAAATAACGAGCCTACTATACCAGAAAAGTCAGTCATTAATCCTCGTGTCATCGTCTTCCTCCTGCGTACTAAAACCACCGAAGTCCTCTTCCTAGATAGTCCGCGCTTCCTAGATAGTGCGCCCCTGGCGACCGTTAGCAGTAAAAAAGATAGATAAGCCGCACCATTGTATAAGCCGCAGGGTCCAAAGCAAGTGAAAATAGTAGCGGCTTATAGTCTGGAAATTACGGTAATTATTTATCTTTCAGGGCACCCCGGTCAGCGTCACATGACCTGAGACTGATTTCCTGAAAGCAATTCGATCAGGCCTGTACAGGGTCTACAAAGTTGCTTTAAGCTCCCTTACAGTACTCCGGACGGTAAGAATCCATCACTTTCCCGAAATTACAGCTCCCAAGGGTTTAAACATCAGCCACCCATTGGGAATTCAGTAATCAACTGGGACTGAACTCAACAAAAAAAAACAAAACCAACACACATTTCCTTCAGGCACCCTCCCCCCCTGGGAGACATAATTCATTTGTGAACACTTGACACTAGCTAGAAGTGAGATGAACCTGTCTCCATAATCGTTTTGAAAACTTTCTAAAATGCTTCACAAAGACCGGAAATACCTTCATTACTCCAAAAGAGAGTAGAAGCTCTGTTCAGTGACATTAATACTGATGTGGATTGTACTGCATATAAAACAAAAAAATATTTGCAGACATAGTTGTTTTTTTACCATATACAGATGCTCCTCTACTTACGCAGTTTCACCTTACGAACTTTCAGACATATGAACGAAGAGGACTGTAAGTCCAAATTGTGTTCATTGGGCTCCAGTTTCCTGTCCGCAACACCATTTTTTTTTCTGCACGCCAGTTCTGCCTAGTACGACTTCTGGCCGCTACTCCTGCCGGGCAGCAGCGTAGCTTGTGTACTCCCAACTTCCTAGTTCTTTGTATTTGTGTATACCCTTAAAATGATGCTCAATAACGACTTACGAACATTTCAAGTTACGAATGGCCGTTCTGAACATATCTCGTTCGTAAGTAGAGGAGCATCTGTATTCAGTAGCTAAACTAAAAAACCTTGCCATGCTAACACCCAGTCAGAAAGGAGGACTCAAGTAGGCAAAGTGGCAAGATATTAGGATGGGAAAACTGACACTTGGAGAGAATCAATAGAGTCTGACGACAATCCTAGAGAGCCATTAGACTGCATTAGACCTTCGTGTTACTTATCCTTTGGCACTAGTGTCTTACAGCACAGAATAAATCTCACACTGCAGGAGAAAGGTCAATATTAATCATATTCATGAGAGCTAGGAGAGAAGCCCCTAGTAGTGAAGGTCCTCAACATACCTGGACCATTACTACTGAAGATCTTTACAGACTTAGAGCAATTCATCACAATGGATAGATCATTTCTTCCAGATGTCAGTTGGGATAAGGTGGCACAATACCCTTCATGCCTTAATCCTTCTGGCCTTGACGTACTGGGATGAAGGTGCTGCATTAATTCATGCATCGTGATAACAGGAAGCTGCAGCAGACTGAAGACCAGGGCAAGTTGGAGGACCATGGGACGCAATAGCAGGGCATGCATTGCGTGCTGGGTGTGATGAGCTGCTGGGCTAATCTCTATAGGACACCGCAATGGCTCATTGGCTGTTCAAATTTTGCGCCACATGATATGTTAAGGGCAGCAGCGATAATCATGTTCCACAGCATTCTAAGAACCTAAGATGGGGGGTGTTCCTTACCTACCGAGTGTTGTCACCTGTAGCACTTACAGTGGCAGCTAAGGAAGTGCTAAATCCCCTGTCGTCCTTCTGGCCTAATTAAGATTTGTCATTTTTAAGCGATCTACTTTTCACATTCATGCACAGCTGCATAAAAAAAAAACTGAAGTCCCACGGTTCATTAGGATTGCGCAGGAAACAACAGCCAGTCATCTGGCTTCCAGAAGTAGGACAACACGCTGCGATGGCTACCCATTTAGCTTTCATTTCAAAGCAGGAAGACATAGCTGACAGTTATTTCTTGCATGACTAACTAGTCTGCCCATTCCTACACCAGTCCCCGCAAATAACATTGAGAGGCTACTTCTCGTACTTGCGGAGTTTATTTAAGATTTAAGTGAATTTACCTAGTTGCCATTGCTAATGAGTTTTCTTCTTTCATCCAGCTGTGTTCCGATACCTTCCTATAAACACTCATTACTCACTGCTCCATTATTAAGTGAACCGTGGAATGCCAGAGAGTTTTATGTAAACGCACCGGCAGCACAGCACAGCAAGGGGCCACGCTGGCAAGTGGGAGTTGCTCGCCATGGTTTTGTCAATAAACTCCACAAGCCAACAGGACAAGTGTGTCTGTGGGATTCGCCAATCGCGCAAGCTTTCAAACATGCTGGTCGCAGCACAATACCAAAGCACTCCAACAGCTGAAAGAGTGCGAGAGCGGAAAAGCCTGCGATTAGACAGTCTGATGTTACACTGGAGGGTTATTGTTTTGCCACAGATTATTATTATTCTCCGGCTTTGGCGAGCTAGAAATGGGGGCAGTTTAGCCTCTGGCGGGAGCATTGTCAGTGTGTTTGTTTTGCCAGATTTGTTGTTGCATCGATAGAGGGCTGTATCACTCGGCGTGACACTTTGATGAATCGATCTCGACTCTGCAAGCACAGCAACAGGACAATCCTTCAGAGTGCCTGAGATCTGAGATCTGGTGCTGGGGCATGCATGTGTCTGTGTGTTTGTGTGTCTGTGTGCGTGGGTGAATGACTGTGGGGGTATGTATGGCTCAGTACATGTTGGTGTCTAGTGTGGGTTCCTGTGGTTATTAATGAGTGCGTGAGAGAAAGTGTGCTTGTGGGTGCGTGGGGCAGTGTTGCCGTTGGGGTTTGGCCATAGAGCAGACATAAAACCCATTCGCAATAACACTGTCCGATGCAGCTTCCTTCCATCACAGCCCCGATTGTGTGACACGGATGTACCACCCAGCATGAGGATTCTCAAAACGATTCTGAAGTGCTGAAAATATTGTCTACAAGAACACCACGGCCACCACCTGCACACACCATAGACTGGATGGACGTTGTGAGTTATAAGAATATTGTTAATTATCTGTTTTTTTTTGTTTTTTCAAATGTTGTGAGAAACACTGAAGCAAATGGCAGCGACTAAAAGTCAACAGGTATTATTTATTTATTTCTGGCTGGGTACAAGAATTCAGAAAGAAATCCATGGACGAAATACTTCAGTGTATTCACAGGTAAGTACAAGAATAAATTTTATGGTTAATATTAAGCTTCTATATTGTTTTTTGTTATCTTTTTTTCGTCATGTGATGGTAGCTTCAACCATTACTTCGCTTTACAATGTTATTACTACAGTGCTGTGCCTGGTCTTTTTACCACAGATCAGGTTTGATTACGCATTAGTGAATGTGTCTGAAAAGCAGATTTGAGTCGACATGGAATCCGATCGGGCACTTGTGAATCAAATTGTGAGGTGAGGGCCAAATCCCAGCCTTAAACAATTCCCATGTGTTCCTCAAATAAAAATATTCTAATTTATGTTTTGGTGCATATCTTTAAGGTTAAGTCTTTCTGACACACGGCATGTGAGTTTTAGGCTTGCTCATTTTTATCTTCAGTCAGAAGTCATTTTTTTTACTTTGAAAGAGACAGGTTGGATTTGTTTTCAGGAACTTTGGCCTTTCGTTGGTGGTTTTCACAATTTGTTTCCAGTGAATCTGATTTTGTAAATTTGTGTTCCATTTGGAGCTTTTTAAGCCTTCATATATGTAGTATTTTGTATGTCATTCTCATCAGATTGATACTGAATCAAAATCAAACCGAATCGGACTGAATCGAATTGTTAGCTTTTGAATTAAAATTAGGGCATCTGTGCCAATACCCAGCCCTACTGAGCAGCCAGTCGCACAGTGTCTCTCAACCTCTCTCAGTGCCTCTTGGTGTTAATGAGCAGCCAGTCGCTCCGCGTTTCCCAGAGTCTTGATGTGTCTCTTTGTGTCTCATTGTGTCTCATTGTGTCTCTCAGTGTTACCGATCAGGCAGTCTCTCTCTCTCTCTCTCTCTCTCTCTCTCTCTCTCCTCCTGGAACTTCACGGAGAGGTAGGATGTCTTGTTGACAGTATTCATGTCATTATTTGAAGAAACCAAGACCTAAAACGTACCATAATATTAAACATGTTTAATTTTATTAAATCAAGACACTAGAAAGACCATATAAAGACTTATAACAGCTGTTTTGACCACCTTACCCCAATACAGTCTAATAATTACTATAGCAATGATTGGAGCACACTACAATTCCAGCAAAACTCTCATGATTTTAGTGACATCACTTGAAAAGTAATTAGGTGTAAGGCAGGCATCATCCAACTCCATTAACAAGAGAATATTAATTGCAAAACAAAAAATATTACAGCTCATAACATAAAGTAAAACGGAGGTATAACTAAGGTCAGCTTTACAAATTGGGCAACTGACAACTTTTTTTCGGCGTTTAATGTGAAATGCTCCCACACTTTGGAGGTTTCTGTTCTTGAAGCTGACATGGCACAACGGCTAACTTCTCTCTGTTGAGCAGTAATACCAAAACATTCTGAGTTAGCACAAGAAACACATAGGATGACATCACCAACTAATTGAAAGTTTATTAGTTGGCACCTAATTTGGTCATAGATTTTAGTTGACGTATTCAATTAATCGTTGCACCTCTACTGAGGAGCCAATCGCTCCATGTATTTCAGCATCTATCACTGTATCTTGATGTCTCCCTCAGTTTATCAGTGTCTCTTACTGTGTCTTCATGTTACCAAACAGCCAGTCGCTAGTTGTCTCTCAGTGTCTCTTTGTCTCTCTAGGTGTTACCGCTCAGTGTCTCTTGGCATTACTGAGCAGCCAGTCTCTCAGTGTCTCTTTGTCTCTCTAGGTGTTACCGCTCAGTGTCTCTTGGCATTACTGAGCAGCCAGTCTCTCAGTGTCTCTCAGTGTCTCACAGTGTCTCACACTGTTACCGACCAGCACAAAAAATGCATAAAACAGCATAGTGTGGAACTCTTCTGTTTATTTCTCCATTAATGCTAGAAATAAGTTCAAAACCAGACTTTCTACCTGCACTGAAATCCTTTTCAACCGCAGTCACAAATAAGATGACATTCCGGCTCCGCGCACACTGCAACAAGGTCCTACAACAGACGCTAATAACAGACATGAGACGGAAAAAGTACATCCTTTGAAGTCTATTCCCATATCAGCTCCCTTCCTCTCAGGCCACTTCAGTTTCTCCAAATGAATTTATTCACTGAGTTGTCGAAAAATAATTTCATACATTTCCCCTCTTTTACTTCAGAACAAATGGCCACATGCCTCCAATATTATAAAGTTACTGAGAAGACTGTTCTGTCCTGAGTGATACAATTACAAGGTTAGAGCTAGATAGTGGTTAAGGTTGTCATAGCTGGGATTAGGGTCATGCCCATAGAAATTAATATAGAGTGTCCATAAAGACATGAATACACGGACTTTACCAGTCTGTGAAATATTTGTATGATGTAAACCAAGCACCACAGACATCAAAAGGTTGGGAACCCTGACTTTAGGCCACCTGTAGCCCAACAAATGTCAGACACGTAGGCATAGTTCAATTGTCCGCGTGTGTCCATTGCCTCCCATAATAGTCACAAACCAACTATTTCTAGAATTGCAAGAGAAAGCTTTGCTTTTGGAGCTACACCAATACTCCTGACTGGCATATACACACTCCTGTTTGTACATTTATGGATGGCTTTGAATGTGCACTTCTGCATGCATACTTTTATTTTGCTAAGCAAAGTGTCATCAAACTGTAGATCAACTGGGGGAAGCTGTGCCCTAGAAATACGGCCCATGGCTCCAGAACTGACACCGCTAATCTTTTTAATAGTTCCATCACTGAAAGAGTTGTAATTTAAGCAAAAAAAAAAACTCCCCTTTTTTATCATTTTTATAATTTCTTTCCCAAGCGTTAGCTGTCACAGCATCAAATATTGAAAAAACCCAGAATGAGGCAGGCATTTGGATTGGTTGGGGAAAGTCTGGCTCAAGGCAGCACTGGGCCGATGTTGGTGCCTGTCCACGGCAAACACTGAGCACAGGTGGATTGCCCTTAATATTTAAAAAAGAAATAGAGCAATCCTGATTGGTCAAACAGCTGCAAGTGCTCCAGATAAATAAAATTACAGCATTTCAAAACCTCAAAATACCCACCTGCTTTCTGGCTGAACAGAAACCTGAACTTGATCTACTCTTGTATATTTTACAGACTGTGCAGTTGACTTCATACTTAAGGTAAAAACACAAGAGCAAAAATAGGTGAAAAGCACCAAAATAATTATGGCCCAGAACAAAAAAAACTGCTACCCATTCACATTGTAAAACCTTTTTTCATATTAAATGTATATAGACTGTTTGTCCATCCAAGCTATGTAGCAATAAACTTGAGCAGAGGTGCCATTAAAGTGGAAGTCATCGAATATGGTTTTGCCAAGTAAATGCATCTGCCAAGCAAATTTCCACACGCACAATTGCAGAGCAAGCATGCATTAATATCAAAACAAACAGTGTGAGGGCAGCTTCTCGGAGCAGATATCTATATTGTTTCCGGTGAATTTAGCAGGTAATAGAGCAACAAGAGATCAAAACAACAACAAACAACTGGGCTCAAGGATCATCCCTCGTATGCCTGTAGACAGACTGACGCACAGCCACGGATCACGGCACGGGCCCAGTAACCCCAGGGCATTGTGGGTGTAGCTGGAGTGGCGCAGAATGCCAAAATAAACTTGGTAAACACAATTACGAAAAACCAGCCGTCTTTAAACAAGCAGCAACAATACCTCAGTAGAACACATTTCATGGTAAAGCAAACAAATGGAGCAGATGATTGGGGGCAGTGAGATCTTTGAGGACTTGGGACTTCATTCCATTAAACACAGAATACAAATTCAAGACCAAGCCTTTATTGGCACCATGCGTTTCACTGAATGTTTTTTCAAGAGATGTTAATGTGTAAGAATAAGCATTTTACTATAAAAATGCAAAGGCTGTGTGTTGCAAGTGTGGCGCTAGAATTAATCTGTGTCCCCTCAGCGAAGCGCTGCTGCAAATTAGACAAAAAAGGCCATAGCTGGTCCCAGAGCGGCTCTCCTCCTTCCCCTCCGTTGCTCGCGTGTAAACAGCACAGCTGGCCCTCTCCTGCAGGCCGCTGCCATTACTGAGATGAGAAGCTGTGCCGGCAGAAAGGAGGGGTGCATCAGCAGAGAGCTAAACCAGCACTTCGCCCATCGCTTTCACTACAGCCAGCCAACTAAAATTAGCCAGGTTCCGTATTTGGACAAGGCTCCAATCTCTGCCAAACATATACAACTTACTGCAGTGCATTGCAGCAGTTACCCTGATGTAGCGCCTTTAAAAACTGTGTTTAGGTAAAATATCCAGCTGCAAAAACAGCTAACATTTAACTGATAAGGCTATTTGAAGTAAAAAAAGACTCTACTAAGCCAAAAAATAATAAGAGCCTTGTCTATGTTGGCACAGGAAACAGTGTGGTAAAAAGCTTACTGCTCAGCCTGTTTAGCTGCTCTCCTTCCCCAGGAGTACCTCCAGTCTCTTCCGATCGATGGAGGCCACTGTTCTTCTCCAGAAGAACGCTACACATTTTACTGCGCACTGCGAAGAGGACTGTAGTGTTTGGGAGAACCCCCCACCCCTTTAAGTGTCAGCACAACGAGGATGTCAAGTTGGTCTTCACAGTCAGGATTTGTCAATATAGGTTGTGTGTCTGTGTGGTGCTTCATATTTCGTACAAAGGACTCTTCAGCTCTGCAGTTTTCTTCGTGTAATATGGCTGGGGTTATATCACAGTGGATTTGTCTGTGGATATGTCTGTTCCCAATTGAGGTATAAAAAATCAAAAGGCGCTAGATGAAACACATTTTAAAAAAGTAATCCCCTCCTTGCAGTTTTCACAACTATTTCATCCTAAATGGTACCAGCAAGATTGTCTATCCATGCCTGGTTTATACTTTGTCAGTCTGTTTGTTTGTGCTCTGCTTTTTCCCTGTGGGCGCACCCCCCTTCCTCCTGCACCCCCCCACCCCATCCCCTGCCACTTCTGCATGTTGTCTATCTCCTGATTTCTGAGCAATTAATCACTCACCCTAAAACAGTCTAGCTCCCATCTGACCTGTTGTTTATGCAGGGATCTCACCCACAGCCAAGTCTGACGGCTGTGCACCAACGCCACTCTAACTTTAAAGCAAGCCTACAGCTTACCATTACACCTGAGCAAACATTAGTATGGCTACAATAAACCTCAATGTATGCTAAATGTTTATGCATCAAATAGCAAAAGCTAGTTAAAAATTAATTTATATTCATCATATCATGATGGTGGGGGGGACAAGTGGTTATATGTCAACTGCAAAGGAGGGGGTGGGGGG
>JAABNX020000053.1:13870985-13885985 GCA_015163995.2 Mormyrus lacerda | reverse complement strand
CAACAGACCATAAGTAGCCTGTTTGGACTCATTGGAATGTACGAATATGGCTGTGGATGGCATGAGCAGGGTTGTCAACTTTGGTTAGAGTGAGATTTTCAATTCAAGACATGTCTGCGCAGACAGGAACACATATTTACATGTATGTAACAGTTTTATTATTTTATAAATAGTCTACAGAGTTTGCAAACTGCACCAATGTTTTTAATGTTGGTAATTTTAGATTTATAATCAAATAATATAGATTTGACATAAGATATCTTGTATGAATGTGAGAGTCTGAAAACGTGAGTGTCCTGCCAGATGTGCGAGAGTTGGCAACCCTGCAAGAGTGAGGTCATCCTGAGCAGAACTCTAGCTGCTGAAAACAGGCAATGCAAGAGCTGCAGTAGACAACTGTGAGCTTTAAAAGAGCTGCATGTTCCTTTGGCACAAAGGAAGCTACAAATTTAGCAAATTTACAAATGTAGTATAACGGTGAATGAAAACGTTGAGTCCCTGTCCTGCAAGACTGGTCAATTTGCGTTAAGCAGAAGTTGCATTTTTTACTGCATTGTTTATTTTTGTTGCAATCACATTTTCGTCATGTAGGTATTATTAGTGCTGTGATGAAAAAAGCATTTGCGTTTTCGCATGGGTGGGCCTGGTCCACCCGTCGCCATCTTGCGGCATCCACACGTTGCCTGCTGGAGAGTCCTCCACACTGCCCACACAAATGGGCAGCCATCTGTCCGCCTACGTCTGAGGAAGTGCCACCTCGTTCAGGTGTGCCGTCTGTTCCCCGTCGGCACTTCTCTGCCGAGTTGGTGCCTAACAAGTACCTTGTTAAATATTCATACCAGGGGATAGCATCGGCCCCACGCTTGGGAAATAAAACAGGGCAAACAGACCTGATTCAACTAAACACTCATGTTTGATTATTGCAGTGGGCTTATTTGTCAGTTAAGCGCGGCAGCAGTGTTTTCATGTTGATAATGATGATGGTCTTGATGAAAAAGACATTAATCGCAATGTCAATAATGGATTTTGCGCGAGAATGTTCGAAGTGTTTGTTTTTGATGCAGAGCTGAGGAACGATGTGAGGTGACCCATATGGACCAGAGAGAATTCCAAGAACTACATCAGGAGGAGCAGACCAGCTCACATAAACCAATCTCCCAGCACTGGTGCAGATCATGTGGTGATCGCCGTGAGTAGGAGGGTGTCAGTGAAAGAGAGAACTGGAGGAGCGTCAAACAGGTCTTGAAGGGACTAGTAGCAAACGGGGAGATCAGAAATGTAGACCCCACTCTTTCCTGCCGTGATATCAGCCCAACACTCCATGGTCACCAGCCGCAGAAACTCCCACTGATCATCAAGGCTGCTGGTCTCCAAAGAGTTGGCAACAACTCAGGGTGCAGAGTTGCGGCGACAGCAGCAAGTAGAGGAGAACTAAGAAAAAAAACACACATGCTACACTGCCGGTGTTTACCTGGCTCCACAGCACCATGTGCCCCCCATCTCTGAAATACAGGAACCCCCATTTCACATCGTGGACCTTGGGGCTGTACTCTCCATCATGCCATATCCACCATTCGCGATTCAAGCCTCCGAACTGAAGAGTTAGACAAAAAGTCTATGACAGGTTATGGGTGGTGTAAACATGAGTAAAATGTCATTTATATTTTCATAACGAGATATTGGGTAGGTCACATGGGTGATGTGCTGTTGACCCTTTAAATCCTTCTCCTGTCAAACATGCTCATGTTTGGCCATTAGTCGCAAGATCCAAGAGGCAACTGATGATTAATCCCACCAAAATGGGACCAAGGAATTGGTAGAAACAGGGCGTCATTGAGAAATCATCATGTTAAAGTTCAGCGGGATGCTATCTGAGCGACTGTATGTTCATTAGTTCACAGTTGATGGCTTTGAATGACAGCCAGGTTTCCCTGTTGTATCATTATATATATTTTTTCATATTTCATGCCTCTTACAAATGTGTTCGTAACTCTGTGCTTCAGGATGCATGAGTTTTTTTAGCCGCCGATAGTTAGCCTCACTTAGAGTGACCGTCTCTCCAGTCCAGCAATCGGCAGGTCTTGGGGTTGCAGCGGGGGACTAACACCCTCTGGCAGACACTGTGCCTCAGTGACACCCCTGGGTGAAGGTCTCCTGTCACCCCCTCCAGTTCAATGATGGTTATTAATAACGCTGCAGCACGCAGGTGATTAGAAGCAGAGGGTCCCCGTCACGGCCCCCGTGGCAAACCGGGAGCAGAGCAGTGCACTCACTCATCTTCCTAATTACTCCTTCACAATGGATCAGTGCTGAATCTGAATTTGTGTGCAGGCTTGATTTCTTGGCCATAGTGATGGGATGGATACCACAAAAGGAAGCAAGAACTAGCACCACGTGATTGTCACTCAAAACAAAAACAACAAAAAAAAAAAAAACACAAAAATCAATGATGTCTGGAACTTATGTAATGAAGTTCAAAATTTCCTGGACATGAATTATATGCCACTAAAGCAGGTTTAATATTATTGATTGATATGCAATTCACTTTTATTTTTTACATATCAATCTATGCAACTTTGTAATGGATGTAAGCAGACCAGGTCTGGTTGAGAGCAGTGGCATTCTGGACCTGCTAAGCGCAATGGCACTTCTGGGAATGGTAATCATTTGGTCACTGTCAAGCCACTTTTTATCCCAATACCAATAAATGTCATGAACCAAATTATGAGTGTAATCTGAAAGTGAAACACAAGGGGAAGAGTTGGAAGCCGGTCACTGCTGACTCAGAAGGGGCACCTGCTTTTCCATTCCTGTAGGGGCAAATTCAGCCTCAGCTTCCTTTAAAAAATGAATCGCACTGCCTACTTTGGCAGAGTGGATGCCAAACATTACAGAATGGGTTACCAGCTATGCTCAGCCAAGCGTTTTTTGCTCATGTTCGCTTGAATCAACCGTGGCGCCATGTCTCCGAGACAACAGGCCTATGAAATGTGATGGCATGGGACGGCGGTGTAGGTGGAGTAAGTGGGGATTAGCCATCTCACGTTGCCTTTTAGTCTGGCCACGCAGATCCATTTGGCATCTACTTCTGGATATATATGGGCCCTCTTTTACTGGCCATCTCTATAATTATTTCATCGACAACAAAGCATGATGAAAAAATAGTGTTTTTTCCTTCATAAATACTAGGGGATTATTCACAATGACAGCATTTCCGAGCGCACGATCGATTGCCGATCTGGGTTTATTACATCTCATTGCTTAGTGTGACCAGTGGCCGGAGTCCAAGGGCACAGGCCGCTCGACCAGCTCGGGATGCTGACCAATAGGAAGCACCAAAGCGGGGACAGACGACACCGTGGGAGCTGGTCATCGTCGTGGCAACAGCATCTTCAATCCTTGGTTGCCTCCCTCTCCGTGTTCTGAGTTTCTCTCTCCCTTCTGCCGCCATGCTCCATGAAGAGCTTCCAAGTCAGGAGTAATTCAGCTGGCCAGAAGAGAGACAGTGTTAAAAAAAGCCAGAAGAAGTCGTCCCCGGTGCAGATAGCGAGCGGTTAGCATTCTGATATTCCTCAACTCTGCTTTGTTGGCCTCTGTACTCTTAGTTATTTATTTTTCCAAGGGGGAATCCAACGTGCACAGGACGCAGATGGCCCAAGTGTGGCCCCAGTCCCCACTGGCAAGGCGGGCAGTGGCGTGTGGGGCGCAGCCGGTCCCCACAACCACTCCAGCCTTGCCCTTTGCAGGAGGGCAGTGCCACGCCAGAGAGGAAGACGACAAGCTCGCCCAACTGTAATGGTGAGGAGGGCTGTCCTCCTCTTGGCAGGGTCTTTCACTGATGGAATGATGGGGGGGGGGGTAGAAAGATGGAGAATGGCATCCAGTATGGGGTTGTTTTCCTACTTTTTTTTAAAATTAATGACTATGGCGTCAACACCATTGCCCCAAATGTAGGATGTCAGCATTATGGACTATGGTAGACACTAACCCACTTGCCTTATAAAAAATCATGTTCTGCTATTCAGGATACCATCTGTTTGTCTCAACAAAAACTTCTGAGGAATATAGGACTGAAGTCTTTAATGGATATCAGCCACAAGAGGGCGCTCGACCTGGGAGGTGTGACTGGAAGCTTCCCGCCAGGTAAAGGATCACTGCTGACGTTGGTTATTCTAACATTATTAACCCTCCTGATTGTTCTTTGGAGGTTGTGATCCGCACTCTACATGAGATTATGGAGAATATCAAGTATTGCTAATTACTCCTTATATGGCAATCATCTCAAACACTCTGTTCATTCTAAAATTGCATGACTAAAGTAGCATTCTGGGAGTGGTGCAGCTTGCTGCTCCTGTCTTTCACCTCTGGAGACCATGGTTCAAGTCGTTTGGTGTCTATGGGAATGGTGTGTGTACGGTAGTCTCCAATGGGGAGACTCCTTGATTATTCCCAGCCTTGCACCTATAGTTTCTGGGACCCTCTCAGCTATGCGTTAGACAAATGGCTAAGTAGAGTAGATGGCTAGCAATGTTCCTGAATGGATTTGTTCAGTCAGAATATTCCAAGGTTTATATCATATTGAATACATCTATAGCTTTTCTACATTCGGCTTAAAAAACATTAACAATATTTTTGCCCTTTGGGTCATTGAGATGCCTTAGTAGATCTTGCCTTACTGTGCCGGTCCAGCACTCATCAGTCAAAATCAAAATGAATCAAACCACAGGCTGCGGGCCTCCAGGTGTCTGGTCACAGCTCAAGATCGTAAACAGCGAAACTGCCAATGAAATAAAAACAAAACATAAAACGCACAAAAAAGGGAGAAACCGGAAACTGGAACTAGTCAATTAGAGCTCCAGGAAAATAAGTTTGCAAAAGTTTGAAAATAGAGAGTAAAAGCCTGTGCAGCAATCAGTGATCAGTTTGCTGGCATTCAGCAGATTTAAAGGGTGGCCGCGTGATTCAAGGTGGTGTTCATGGGCATCTCATGGGTTCAGGATGTTAGGCGGCTCTGCTCTCGTTAGTCATCGGTCTAAAAATAAAAAGCAGACCCCTCCGCCCACTGTCCCTGAAGCATTGTGGTCTGATCAAACACTGGAACGCTCATTTATACGTTTGTGACTGTTCGGCATGAGAATTTTCCCGAGTAACATTTATGGCGTTCTCAGGATGGCGAGATGTCGCTCTGCCCCAGTTCAGCTGATGACAGTGCACCTGCAGGTTGTCTACCACCTACTGCAGAATCAGCTGCAACTCGTCACCGCAGAAACCGGCTGCTCCTGTTTGTGAACGACAGTTACTAAAAAACCATGCGAGATGTTGTGAGATAGGCAGCATGGAGGCACAGTGGGTCTCTCTGTTGTCTCACACCTCCCGGGTATGGGTTTGAATCCCATCCTTGTCTCAGTGTGTGGAATTGGCACATGATCAATGTGTCAGCGTTGGTTGCTTCTGGTTTCTCTGGTTCTCTCCTACAGTCACACGTGGCAGATTTTTCCTGTGTCAGGGTCAGGTCCACATGACCTCCAGGGTGTGCCCTGCTTTGTGCCCCACATTTTCTGGCATGGGTTCCAGCTTCACACCAGCCTTCTACTAGATGGATGGATGGATGGACGATGAAAAATATGGTGACTTGCAGATGCATCTATTTGGCAGAGACATGCAATGGAAGGTACATACTATTTGACCTACTTGACAAGCGTTGCACATTTGTTACGGCACAGTTGTCATCTCTATTAAGGTTTCAAGACTCTTTCTCTTAATATATATAATCCCATACAGAAAAATCTATAACAATCATATTTCTTGTGAGCGTTTTGCAACATTATTTATTTATTAAGAAAATGGTAATGGCTGTCTTGATATATGAGATGATGCACATTTTTTATGTAATTTATGGGTTCCACCAGTTTAATATACGTCTTCGTCAACATTTTGTCATATATTACGTATTCGTGTGTGTCTTACATGGCAGTTCAAGGATGGCTTCTTTCTTCGCATGGGATTATCTTGCTGAATCGTTTTTTTCTGCCACTGTTTTTATTCCAAGGCCTGACTAGTTTGTCCCATTCAGTCATTCTTCTGCCTTTAAGGCAGTGAAGAGCTAAACATTAAGTGCCAAAAAAATGCCTTTGCTGGGACAGACTGTGCGGGTGAAAACAGTCATTCCTCCATACTGGGAAAGAGTGGGCGAGGAAGATGAGGAGAAGCACTTATGAAAGTTTAATATGTGGTTGAAAGGGTCTGACGGAACGCTTTGCTAATGGTAAACATTCTGAGGCAATATCTTGGAGCGTCTTCTCCATCTGTCCATATGCCCTCTGCTACAAGGCGAGACAATGAGTAGCGTGAAAAATAGAAGATTTGTTATTCCCAGACTGTGAGGCAGTTGGGCTTTCTTAGTCAGACAGTTCCCGCGCAGCCTATTTGTCTGAGATTATGATTATGATAATGATGATGACTCTGAAAGTCTTACAGCACTTCCTGTAGACACGCCTCTTCATCACTCTTTATTCCAACCCGTTGCCTTATACCTAAGTAGTGCAATTAGCAATTAATTATCTGTATTCCATTTACCCATGTACTTTTTCTTTTTTTTAATACTACCGCGATATTCAGCATTTATTAAAAACAGGGCAAACTAGTTGACCTGTTCATTTCAATTGTATCATTGAAAAATGCATGAAATTAAAGATTAATTTAAATGATTAATCTAATTCATAAATTACTGAAGGAGGCTGGATCAAAAGGCATCTTACCGATGGTCCTCCAGGAATTCACATCTGAGCTGTCGTGTTAAAGTGTTACTCTGGAAGAAAATGCATCATTAACTCATCTGATCCTAAAGGTATTAGCCAGGGACTGTGAGCTAGTAATTTAATGAAGCGCTTAACCAAACTCCCAGTTATAAGCGGACAGGAAGACGAGCGGGATATCTGGAGTGGTCGGAACTTCGTTGGTAGCTCGTCAAAGTGAACCCAGAGTGCCGGGAACATTCAGCATCACACGCTTCCGGCTTTTACCACCAGAGGGACGGAGGTTTTTCAGGACTGGGCCCTTGCAGCACCTGGATCATCCAGTTGTGTAAAGAACATGACCTGGGCTTTGGGAACTGGCCACTTTCAGTGCTTGTAGAGAGTCTGCAAGTATCACCAGGAGCTGCACTGCTTTCCAATAGATGCGAAGACCCCTTTGAAGTTCCTTTTCAAGTATGACGGCCCTTTAAATATTTTAAATAAAACCTTTTTTTTTTTTGGCTTGAGGAGCTGATGCTAAGTGTAAGGAAAAGTACAAAGGGTGAGATCCACTGAAGGTCGCACCCCCCCAAAAGATCCCAGTAAATCTGCCTCCACTGTCTGGCAACCCTCACGTGGGACCCGCTGGTTAGCCCAGTGGCGGTGGAATTCAGAATCAGATGCAGCCAGGACCCCCCCCCTTCCCCCCCCTCGGCCGGGGAGGACGCCTCCGTTCTGGCATCATTTGACGCGCGTCAGTTTAATGTCTTTAGCATCTAATCGCGGCAGAGCAATTTCACCCCCCTACGTGGAGAGCAATTAGACGAAGCGCTTTAATTGTTAGCAGCGCTAGCTTGACGTTCTATTCCGATTCCACCGCCCGGGAATTTAAAAAGGGGATGAAATAAATAAATATATGAATAAATATGCAAAATGAAATAAGTAAGCAATTAAAAGGCTGGCAGTCCAGGAGGGGACCAGAGAGGGGTGTGTGGCGCGGAGCTCTCCGTTTAGCGGGGATGATTGATTGGTCGTTCTCAGCACAGTGGGGGGAATGACAGTGACACCTTTGATCAAACTTCCCTCTCGTGATCGGGCCCCCCGAACGCATTTGCATGGACGGTCAGCCAATAAGCCAGGCTGTGTGCTGTTGCTAGGCAACATGGGTCCTTGGTTCCGAAGCAATTAGCTTTTTCATTAGTGGCTATCAGGGAACCCTTTTGCTTCGTAATATTGGTGCGCATGTGAAGCGTGCGCACACACGCGCACACGCAGACACACACACACACACAGACATGTGTGCTTATGTATCTGAAAGGGTGACAAATGCTTTTCTGGCACTTCACGAAATGTAAAAATGGGATGTGGGCCAAAGTCTATTTTCTCATCAGCGTTTACTACAGGAATACTTGGTGGGGGTGGTGGGGGGAGGTATATGCTCATAGTGTTAGGATGGTGGGAAAAAAAAATGAGAGTCACAAGTTTATTATTAAAACTGGAAGACACAGATCGGCTGGACAGATTTAGGAAGCGCCTTTGGTGGTTTACACAGTTTTACTCGAGGAGGTTATTGTTCAAATGCTCTGTCCGCCTCGGCGACCACCTGCTCGGGGTGCAATTAGGAACTCGGGATGCGAGGAATCCGCCGTCCGACGCTTTATGGAAGGAGCTGCATTCCAAAGGCAGAAATAATGGGATAACCGTAAAGTGTGAGGCCAGGGCTGAAATTCTGTAACTAAGCAACAAAGGGTTGCTGTCTATGCTTGGGGGGGGGGGTACTTCAGACCTCAGAGGATTCTAGAAAATCAAACTGACTTCATGGTTTCTGGCAGCTGAACAGCACGAGCTAAAAACACGTAACGATCCGGGCGCATGATCCATATATCAGTTTGGATGCAGGCGTGCATTCGTCGCTTTATGGGCAAATCAATTTGTTTGCCCTTCCTAATAAGGTTTCCTTGCCCTGTCCTCTTTTACTGTTAATTTCCTGTTCGTTAACTTTAACTTATTTATTTGTCATTAACCAGCTATGTTTATACTACAATCAAGAGGAATGATCAACAGGAAGAGAAACATCATACCATTTTACAGCGAGTTGAGCCATTTAAATCATGACAGTAAGTCATGTGTAGGTATTTTCTGTGAGGGCATCTGAGTCGTTTTCTGTGTGTGTGTGTGTGTGTGTGTGTGTGTGTGTGTGTGCGTGCATATATGGATTAGGCTTATATTACATTGTAAGGGCTAAAATGTTTTTGATCCCAACATAGATATGTGACTGCAATAAAAAACACTAAGGATATAAAAAGGTTGATGTTTAGTTTGGCTACTTGTGGTTAGGGCTGGGTTGGGTTAAGGTCATCATATTGGGATTAAAGTTTTCCCCATAGAAATGAATAGAGAGTCCCCACAAAGATACTTACAAATCTGTGTGTGTGCGTGTGTGTATCAGTAGGCAGTGAAGGGGAGGACAGGCTTGTCAGTGGCTCTGTGGCTTGCAGTGTGACAGCTGTTGATTAATTATATCAATTTGATATTATTTTCTGGTGGGGGAGGGTATACAGAGGTTGTCTGAGCACCTGGGTCCCATCAACTCTGTCCCAGAAAACCCGATCCAGGCTGGTGCCACGTCGCTCTGTGAGAAATCTTCCGGCAGAAGCCAATATTTGATGCCGCTCACGACGCATCACGCATTGATTACAAGAGAGCAAAGAATCAGACTGTAACACGATTACAAAGGGTGCGATGTTACATTTAAATGGACACCTATTTGCTAATGGAGCACAGCGCTCATATTTTTTGTACTTTACGTCACATTTATCTAAACAGGCCGTGCAAAAATAAACAAATGTGTGGCAAGAAAAATACATGGCAAAGGAAGCGAAGCGTCTCGGGGCACCAATACTTTAGTCTCTGAGACTGTTGCGGTTAATTATGCATGAGTGGTGACAGGGGGCAGGTAGCGAGCCACAGGTAGGGCAGCTTGGTATTGACCGGGCCAAGGAGAAGTTGTGTAAACAACTGGAGCACTAAATCCCCTGCCGCTCGCTGCACGGCGCTTGGTATCTGCAGCATGCTGAAGCTGGGGAGAAACAAAAGAGTGAATTGAATGGAAAAAACAAACGGAAGCCGAGTTTGCGTGTTCTTCTCATGTTGTCGTGGGGTTTCCTCCGGGGACTCCGGGTTCCCCCTAACTGCCCTAGAACATGCTGAGGTTCATTGGGGTTGCCAAATTGCCCACTGGTGTGCATGTGTGAGTGAATGGCGTGTGAGTGTGCCTTGCATTGGGTCGGTGCCCCACACTGAGATGTTCCCTGCCTGGTCTCCAGCATTGGGTCTGGATTCCCCACAGCCCCGAATAGAATAAGCAGGCATGGAAAATGATGGATGGATGGGTGGATGGATGGATGGAAGGATTTACACCCGAAGCACCAGGCAACTGCTGCAGTAGAGTAAGGAGGAATTAAGCCGTAAGAAAAAGCAGGGTGACCCGCCAGCTTCTCGGACTGGACTGGGGGTGGCTCTGCTCTCCAGATGCAGCCGGATGAACTGGGGCTGCCTGGCAGACAGCCGCGCCAGTCAGGGCTCGGTGCTTTGTACCTCTGTGCTGATTGGTTACTTCGGCAGAAGGTCTGCTTTGACGAATGGCTAATTAAGAGCCCACGTCTATGATTCATTGTTAACTTTTTTTTTTATTTATGTTGCCGAGCCAGCAGGCCTCTAGGAGAAACGCCATGTTGTTGACTTGTGAATGTCTCAATTCTGTATTATATTGCCATTTCTTTGGCTCCGCTTGTAAAACATTGATTTTCTCCCTTTTTTTTAAAAAAAAAATGACGAGTAGAATCTTATGAACATCTCCATGTCTCAGCTTGTAAGTTACCCTTCAGTGCTGTGTCGTCATCGTGAAAGCATCCTGGGGGAGCCAGTCACCTGCTTTTGTACTGGGGAAGCCCTGGCATGACAGTGGTCACTGTCAAGCCGTGTAGGCAAAGAGAGCAGTGCGTAGTGCAGTTATCGTGTATTGATGGTCAGTGTGTAACTGTATCAGCCATCAGTGTGTATCAGTCGTCAATGTGTATCAGTGGACAATACCTATTAATAGTCAAGGTCATTCAATTGTTGGTGAATATCATCGGTAAGGGTGTGTCAGTGTGTATCACTGGTCCGTATGCGGTGCCTGTCAACCCATTAGGCCACATAAGAGGCCTCCTAGAGCGCCCTCTTCTGGAGGGGTGGTGACTTAACAAATCAATTTCATTTTGGGGCACCTGTGGTGAGCTTGCCTAGGGCACTACATGCACTTTGACTGTTACTGGCTGTTTGTGTCTGTGGTCAGGTGTTGGTGTAGCAGTGTGGAGCAGCAGACATTGTTTTTCACTGTGGAACAGACGGTGGGTAAGGGCGATGGCAGCGTTGCTCAAAAATCTGCCCATTCCGATTGCGAGGTGATTATGCGGAACCCATAAGTCGTTTTCTAGGCCTCCTGCAGAAATGTTTTCAGGAAAAAAATAAAACTTTTTAGAGTTATCAAACAACATCAAGCATCCTTCGAAACTATGCATGCGAAACTGAACGAAGACCATTAAGCCATAAAAAGGTCATTTTCTCAGCTTTTAGAAGAAGATTAAAGGGGATAGAATAAGGTATTAAGAGTTTAATAAGCATTAATATACAATTGACTTGCCACGCTGACAGGGTGTGGTAGTCCTGTGTCCTGCCTCTGCCCTCATTATATATTTACGGTATATTTAAATTCATGCCAGCTACCGTACTAAAAATATGATTTCCCACAAAGAGAAATGGAGCTGTCCCTCATTTAATTCTAGATCAATCCACAACAAAGGAGATAGATAGGAGCCAGAGGCAGAGATGAACATGGGTGAATCGATGGCCGCCTCCCTCTCCCAGTGTCTGCGTGTGACGCATGTGGACGCGTCCCACAGGCGGCCTAATCGAATGCGTGAGGCGTCTCTGATATGAGCCCATCCTGATGGATAGCCTTCATAACAGAACCTCGCTTTCCAGTCATTTTTCATTCGTCGCTCATTCCTCTGGTCCGTCTCCGCCCATTTTTCAATTCTTGGCGTAAATAATAATAATAATAATTAAATAAAGAATGTTGACCTTGCCAAGACCCCCGATTGATCAAGTGTTGCTGGGAAATTTCTGACTTTCACTGGCAGTTGATGTATTATAGTCACAATATGCACGGGTGCAGCAAATAGGACTCTTCACAGGAAACAGGATGCAAGTGTGAATGTGCAGTTTGATGAAATAACACCAGAAACAAACCAGCCCTGAGGGAACCACATGGAATGGAGGAAAGGAGAACTCAACACAAACACACAGAACCCAAAGGGTAAGTAAGGAGGCAACGTGCATAACGGAGGATGTGATGGACGTGAGCAAAGGAGCCGATAGACAAAAGTATGGAGGCGATGGGCAAGAGAGAGGAGGTCATGGGCATGAGCAAGGAGGCAACAACCAAGAATGAGGACGCGGTGGGCAAAAGTGAGGAGGCATTGGACAAGAGGGAGGAGATGACGGACACATGACAAAGCGACATTCATGAGTAAGGAGGCAACAGGCAAGAATGAGGAGGCAACGGACGGGAGTGAGGAGCGACGGGGTCTAACAAAGGAAACCAAAGGCTAGATAAAGGCTAAGAGAAGGTTCTATCTTGAATTGGGAGCTACATAGGTGGACCATATTATGAGTGATTTGAACTCTGAGGACCAGGAGCATTGAAGGAACTGCGCCAGCATGAAAATGATCTTATCCATCTGTTGATTGCTGACTTTAAGAGCCAGTAGCTTATACAGAGCACCTGCTGCGCATTTATGCAGTGACTTTATTTTTTAACAACACGGTGCCTTCCGGACTGTGAGTGTCCGGGAGGGCTGAAGTGCTTGCTGGTGTATATTTGAGTGAGTTCCTCTCTTGGCCAGCCTGGACCGTTTCTGAGATTGCATATTTGGACTCTAAGACTGTGTCTGCATCAGCAATTCCGTGATCCATTTTTTTTTCCGAGCGCCGTGTTATTTAACACCGGGACGTGGCGCGTGTTTTATAGGCTCCCAGGGTGGAACACCACAAAAGCCACTTTCAGCTTGATTTCCAGCTGAATGTAGTGCAAGCAAACATAATAAATGTGCTAAACAAATGTTACATTTGACAAACAAAAAAAGCACTGCCTGTCCTAATCTAAAGTACAGTCTGCTATCGTTTATTTGATTGTTTAAATTTATAGTTTACTTCTTTGCCAGGTAAAATTGTTTGTTTGACATTAACTAAAATGCTGATATGGTAAAAACACTGGGAGTGAATGTGTAATGACGTGATGTGGTGAGTCACACCTTTGATGTGTATGTATGTTACTTGATGATACATCAGAGATTCATTAAAGATGAATAGCGAGCTGCCTGCCTTGGGATGCCTCCACTCAGTGGTCTTATCTGCTGAGTCACATGGCGATGGCTCACCATGGGAACCGCTTCACTCCACAGAGAATAAGGGGACCCCCCCCCCGTGTGACACGCAGATAGCCTGCCCATTGCTGCCCTACTGAAGGCCAAACTAGCAGAAACTAGTTCACAAACACCCTGTAACACCCTCCTTAAGAAGCTGGATTTGATGCATGGAAGCAAGCTAAATGGTTTGCGTGTTCTTTTTTCCGGAGGTGTATATTTTATTTATTTATCAGAAGCTTTTATCCAAAACGATGTACATTTGATGAAGCGGGGTCAGGTGGTCCCATTTGGGCGTTAAGGGCCCTTGTTCAAGGTCCCAGTGATGAAGTCATTCTGCCAAGCATAGGATTTGAACTGGTGACCCCCCCAGTCATAAGCACAGCATCCTAACCCACTGAGCCACACACCACCCCCACAGAGATGTCCTGGTGTTGTCTCCCCCCAAGCGAGACACATAACCTCAGGCGTTCCTGTTAAAATATGCATCTGTATAAAACTATAAAACATTTAATACTGTGGGGTGGAAAATCCACTTTGGGTATTGTTTTAGCATTCTCGCGTACATTTCATTATCCGGCCTGATGATTCTGGGCAAAAGCATGCCTCTGGAGGCGTGACAGACACCAGTGGAGCGGCTGTGCTGGAATACTGTGGTAAATGATTATTATGGGCTTTTGGGTCTAATGTCCCAGCAAGGGCTCTGGGGTGGCGCTACTGTGCAGTGAGCTCTACCTGCAGTGCTTCGTGTAGATGCACCTGGGTAAGAGACGGGTGCAGCGTCAGATTGTCACCTGTGTGAGCGTGAGGTGAGATTATTATCATTTATTACAATGAAGGGACTCAATGTTGTGGCGATCGTAGGGATTGTGTGGCGGTCAGAATAACACTAGAATGGAATGGATTTGTTTGGAGTACGTATATCACTTTGCTTTGCCGTTGTCTCTCCGCTTTCCTAGTTTGTGTCTCTGAGGTTTCAGGCAATATTTCAATTATTCTGAATACTAACACGTGACCCCATTTTAGAGTGTCAGGTAAAAAGCAAAAAGTAAAATATTTCGACCCCAAAATTATGATGACAAATGTCAGAGTGGGAACCTTAAAATGAAAGCAAACTTAACTGTGAAAATGTAAATTTTGATTGTTCGTATTATGGTAAGGTGTGTACCTGACGTCCCTCACACTCAGTTTGGCAGACGTATGGGTCATCAAATGTTTCATATGAGCAATTTCTTGCATATGCAGTTTTACAACAAGTATGCACTTAAAAACATAAACCGTACCTTGCAGCAGCTTGCATAGTTAAATAACACCTACGTTTATGGAACACCTTGCTTACTGTCTAGCTCCTGCTCTTATTTTATTTTTTAATTTCTAAATCAGCATTAAAATGTGGAAAATAGAATAAATATTAATTATGTTAATATTATACTGCAGTATTGCTGTACAATTCGCAATGCCTGCAGCGCCCCCTATGGGGACGCTGCTGGAAGTTCTTTCTTCCATGTCACTCTCTTGTCTCAGAAACAAAATCATGTCATATGACTTTCTTTATTGCCCCCCTCCCCCCCCCAATTTCCCGGAGCTCACAGTTAAAACTATTATATATTCATTATCTCTGTCTCTTCACATGCCTGTCATACGCAATTTCCTGATGTTTTATTTAGTGCTGCCTGAGTTATGCATGCAGATCTTTTCTTCCAAATGTATAATCATTCAGCAGAGCCACCATCTTCCCACAAACCTCCACTACGCCCCCCCCAACCCCACCCCCCCACCACCAAAAATAAGCGAAAAAC
>JAABNX020000053.1:13809486-13833577 GCA_015163995.2 Mormyrus lacerda | reverse complement strand
GTGCTTCATTGGGATTGTTCCTTGAGGATCCCCTAAACACAGAATGTGCTTCATTGGGATTGTTCCTTGAGGATCCCATAAACCCAGAATGTGCTTCATTGGGATTGTTCCTTGAGGATCCCCTAAACACAGAATGTGCTTCATTGGGATTGTTCCTTGAGGATCAGCACACCTTACAGGCTGTACCTGTGGAGTATCGTTAACACGGAAAAGCAAAGCACTTTTCCAGGCATGTATAGAAAGCAACCAGCTATATGTACTTTTTGATGGTTGCCTTGTTTTAAGAGGAAAAGTATGACAGGCGGTATCTTTAGAGAGTTAGCAAAGGACACCATATGCCTCAGCCAGAAAAGAAGGCTCAACTAAATTTAGGCCACTGCGACTGGTGTTCACAACAAATGTAGCCTTTCGCCCGCATACCTGCTCAGCAAAAGCACCACGATGCAGTTTTACTCTTAAAGCATCTGTGCTTTCTTACTGGAGAAATTGATGCTAATTTGCTTCAAGGTACAAAAGCAGAATTTTCGCCTGTAAATGTAGCTCAAATATAAACCAGGCCACGCTCTGCAGTGATAGTATAAACTTCGGTATTCGGGCTGAATAGCCTCTGCAACATGGTCTGCATGCATGTGCAAAGCGCTAAAGAGGAGTGAGGCACCTTGGGCCTGTTGACCGGCCCGGTTTGTAAATAACGATAATCTGATAATCCAAAGCGCTGACAGATCCCATTTCATGTTTGTTAAGACCGGACATTTTCACTGAAAAATCTATCGTTTAGGAAATGGATATTTTGTTTCTGTGATAGAAAAAAACACCAATAAAATATCCTTTTTATGACCCTCATTATGTGATCATTGTACTAAAATATAAAATTATGACGAATGACATCAATACCTGGTTTCAATACCGTCCCTCGCTTAAAGATGGACGCGTAAGCCAAAAAGTAAATAAGAAACATAAAAGATTAAGTTAAAATATACCATATAAATAAAAAATACAAATAGAGGTACCGTTGTGCTATTTCGCAACCATTGACAACTGTACACTACAATTGAAGCTACACCTGATGACAGACAAGGGCCTGATTCCTGGATGTGAAGATATTCTTAGACATCAAAAACCTCTTAATATGCCTCACAAAACAAGGTGACGTCAGAAGTGTTTGGTCAGCAGATGAGCCTGTCGCAGGCGGACTCTCGTTCCCAGGACTCGCCAAAAGCTCCTCGCGGCTTCGAAAGGCAGTGGAATCTCGTCACTGCGGTCAGTCTTGATTTCTACCCTCTCGACACAGAGCATTTCTGTCTCCAGTGGATTGTAAACGGTTCCCAGTGCTCACCAGTTTACCGGGTACCTGATTTTCATTCTCGGCCTGCTCCCGGCCCGCTGTTCGACCGCCCACAGCCAGGCTGAGTTTTTATCTGTCACTCGTGTCTACTTGCCCCTCAACGCTGCGTTTGAATCCGTCGCCTGTCCGCCAGCTCCTTCACCCACACCTTTGGAACCTTTGGCCCGATGTGCTTATTAGACCGTCCAAGTCTCCACGCTGCCACACAATCCTTGCTTCCTTCCAAAGTTGCTGTCTTCTGCAGCTTTATCCTGGTGGCTCGAAAGCACCCTGAGCGTCTCCAGTTGGAGAAAGACGATCTGTACAACAATTATACGGTTCAGGAATATTGATGGTAAGGGTTTACCTAAAAACATTTTATTAAAGTAACATGTCTTGTCCATAATTCATGACATTAAATTTTCTGAGACGACTACAACTAATACTACTTCTTACAATCATTTGAAAGTTTTCAATCATTGCAGCCACAAGCGTTACTCAGAGAAAACTTTTTGCGAATAAAATGCCTGATTTTGTTTGGTAATGTCACATAGGCATCTATAAATTAAACATTATTTGCAACATCAAACTAATTCACAAAGTATGCAACGAGAGTGGCACTGCACTCATACCGAATGATGTTACAAACTAACCCCACGGCCAAGTTGGAGATTAAGTTTAGAATAAAGTTGGTTTCAAGATATGAAACAGAATTTAGTATTTCTACTGTATGAAGAAACATCTCAATTTTATGCTGATTGCTTAAGCCCGTCTCCATGTTTGATGTGCTAAACAAAATCATTCCAGTAAATTAAAAACCATTAAAGTCACAGCTTCAGGGGCACTAAAACGGCACTGTGCGCATTTTCTGTTTACACGCTGATGTGGGTGTAGTTTCCCATCGTGCCTGTGTCCTGTTTTATACCACTGCGGTCTGCCGTGACCCCGCATGACACGTCAGTAGGCAAACACTAGCGTGAGCTTTGAAGTCGTCCCGATTCATGTACTTTGTGGGCCCAGAGGGGACTATCAGCGCCTCAAAATCTACCTGATGCGTGAGGCGGCCCTAAGCTAAAGTTTTAAAGAGCTTTGAGGCGTGCCGGCTGGAAGCAGGTTCAGATCCCCGCGCCTGTACTGATCACCGCCCTGACTGAATTCATATTCATCAGCAGATGTAATAATAATTCAACATCCTAAGGGGACCGGTAGTAAGAATAACAACATCTCCATAGTTTACATAATAAAAATAATGTCAAAAAGACGAACTCAAAACATTCGGTTCTTTTAGTCATAGACAAATGGCGGGGATGCTGGCCAGGACGCTTCAAGGGAACATGAGAGAGGCAGAGAGAAAAAACGCGAGGCGCATGCACAAAGACAGAGACATACTGTAGAGGAGAGCAATCCAGGCCCACCTCGGTGACCCTACGGGAGAAAGGCAAACGAATAAACAAATAAAATCCAAAATGTGTTTCCTTAAAGAAGAAACACATTTGCAGCAGTGCAGGTAGATTCTTCCTGTTATAGCTGAACTGTGACCAAAAGATAGGGTTAGGCTACAGTATATAGGCTTAGCTTTTTGACAGATAAGCGCACCTACGCAATAGGGAAACATCAGCTTGATCAGTACCGTCCACCTACTGATTACATGTGAAAATCACCCCCAACGTTTTTAAGCAGCAGTGCAACTCATGTGCTAACAGTACAAAACAGCTAAGAAACTGGACAGAGTTTCCTTGAACCTAGACATGTATTAATTAAGGATTAATGAGTTTGAATCAGCGCGCTGACGCCAGAGCGCCTCTGACAAAACGCTTATTGCTGCGGACGGCGATGCCTCCAGTCAAATAGAAACGAACGCACTTTAAACAAAGAACAATTATATAACCACATGGAGACATTGCTGACTCCAGAGGTACCTTGAAAATTTGCATATGAAATTGAAAACCAACAGTAGAATTCTTGGGGATACAAACGAATGGAATAACAGCGTCTGACTTTAACGTTAATAACAAGCTGACATATGAGGTAATGCCCATCGCAGGCGAACCGAACGGAAGTGAACTTCTTTAAAAGGTCCTTATTTAATCCATTCTTTCCAGATCCCGATGGATCGAATTAACATTCATTAAAGTAACAAAAATATAAACAGACATGCAGTACTTTTTGAGCCTTATGGTATTAAACCATATAAATCAAAACGGATCCGTTTTAAGGAAAAATAAATAAATTTGTACTATGTAAACGAACGCATTCGCATTTAGTGATAAAGAAACCAGAGAAAACAGGTAAGAAGGAGTCGTTTGGGAGAATTATATCATACCGTGCAGATATTTAACCTTCATGGTGAATTCATTCTATGCTATTACGTTTATTACTTTTTTTATTATTTTGGTGATTAAATTAGATAACATTTAATTCAAAATTATGATTTATTATTATTTATATTATTATGTTTTAATCCATTCAGGGCGTTCCAAGTTCTAAAGGACGTAGCCAAGTTGTTCAAGGTACCTGCGGGCAGAAGCGCCAACCTCGCAACCTTCACGTCAGAATCCGCAGCTGCCAGCATTCATGACGGATGAATGGATCCCCTAATACCCAGGCTGGCTGTACGCGGGATTACATTTTCGCCGAGGCCTTGCAGTGTTCGCAGCTGACAATTCAGCATAAGATTCAACAAGGTAAACTTCTTAAACTGCACTTCTGACTTTGATTTTGCCAATATGTTTCACTGTATTTGGTGGACGGCAAGGAAAATTCCTAAAAATCTCCAAATGAACTGTTTCATAACTGAATAAAACTTGAATTATTTTTATATAGTATTTTATTGTGTCCAATACGGTGCCCATTGCGCAAAGATATACGCCCAAAAAAAATATATTGAACATCGTGTCAGACAGAGACATCGGCTGAGGAGAAGAGAATGAGAGTTTTCACGACTTCTTTTCATGGCGTATTGTGAACGTCCGGTATTGTAGGGCGTAGGGTCCTGCACCTTCCCTCGGGGGCCCTAAAATGATGTGGGACATAACTGTTTTGGTCTGGAATGGGGGGGAGGTAATATGATGTTTTCATGGGGCCCGACATCTCTAGCAACACCCCGGCCTGCACCTGCATTGCACATCCACAGAGGATAAAATAAAATCTCCTAGCTAGATGTTTGCATATTTAACTCCACCTACTTTACCTGATTTGCACGTTGTGCAGACACGATATGGCCCTGAACCAACCGGTACAATATAGACATAATTAACACTTCTGACAGGCGTCTCAGGATCACTAGGGGTCCTTGTTGTGTTCGCTAGTTATTACATTTTATATACAAGATACTGCACTGCCTGTTCTTGGAGTTACAGTGTCAGTCATCTGTAGTTTTTATAGATCCGAATGACTGTATACATTTTGCCGGCTGTCTCGTTCTTCCTTAGCTGTTACTGTAGATGCAGCATGGATGTTGTGGGGGTGGACAAGGTACATCAGCTCCTTTGAAATTTTGTCAAAGCCCTGATTTGTACCTGTGTCATGTTCTTTTACAGCTAACCTTTTTGTCATTCACAAATTCAGCTTCAATATGCATCTATATTTTTTTTTTTTTGCTTCAGACATAATTTAAATTTTTTTTGTTTCATGACGTCCCCTGACGAACCAGAATGAAAGAGTTTATGATGTCTTCTGAACGTCCAGTTTTCCACATCAACAGAAGTCCAGAAAAGTCTCCTAGCCAGGCGTTGAAATATTTAATTGGACCCACCGAACTTGATTTGGACGCCCATAAAGGCCTGTCATATGGGGACCCCCCCAACTGGACCTTGTTGTCCAGCAGCTAATCAAATATTCCTTTCACTGTCATTCTCGTATCGGAAGGTTTTTTGATTTAGGTTTTCTTGCTCCAGAGCATTTTCCACTTAAAATCACCCCAGATCTGCTTTGAAACGGGAAGCATGTGAGTGTCTTTGATGTTACATTATAATACTTCAAAGACAAATAAGCCCAGATATGACCTTCAAGTAATTATGAACAGTATGTTACATAGAGTCTCCTTATTTGTTAAATGGCATGAAATGAACACACAGGTTTAGATGCAAATTCACACATGCGCAGGTGTGACCATTGAGTGCGAGGTGCAGTGTGGTGCAGGCGATCGTGCGAGTGTGTCGTCTGTGGTTTCGCGAGATCTGTTGGCGTGTCGGTTTTTATATGTATGGCATGGGCAAATCCGTAGGCAGAGGGGCGCGGTAGGGGCATGATTCAGGGAGGCTAGCACTGTGTAGGGAGCCTTGAATACGTTAAATTATTGTACAAGGGAGGTGGGGGTGGACCGGGGGCACGAGGTGACATTTTGTCAGGGAGGCCCGAATGTCTAGCTATGCCCCTTAGTGGGTGTATTTCTGCAGAAAGTCCATTTCGCTAAATAAAAGCCTCCTCCGGTTTATCGGCTGTGAAGCGTCTCCATTTGGCTTTTGGTGACACTAGTGAACCTCACGGCGCCGCCGCCGGGGCCTGGGGAGCAGCCCCAGAATGAATGGCTTTGACCGCGCCGACTCTGTCGGAGATGGCGACGCCTGCCTAAAGACGGCACGGCGGTGGCGAGGGCTTGCCTTAAGTGTGGATGTTACGCGTGATGGCTACTGACATGTGTCTCGACACAACGCCCTCCCGGCGCCGAACATCGGCCGCGACAAGCCGACACCACGCGCCAATTGAAGAATGAGCGACCTGGAGGGGGGGCGGGGCCGCCGAACCTAAAACAAAGATCACCTGCATATCCCGTTATCTACGATGCTGTGATTTCCTATTACAAACGTAAAGCATAATCTTTCAGGGACTCCGTGTGATGAAATAATTTGTGGATTTGGTATTTTTCCACTTTGCTCAAATAATTGATCCACGGAAAAAAATTACGTGGAAGGAAGTCGTCAAGCAGGCTTATGCACTCGGCAGGATGTAACATCTCGTTAACGACGTCTTTGCTTTACGCTCGTGTGTTATAGTGGAGGATAATGTCTGTAACCTTGGCCTGCGCTGATGAGTGGTGAGTATCAGCTTTGTCAAGCAATTGACGGTCGTCTCAAAAAATGAATATCATGGATTCATTCATTTTAATACAACTGAAGTTGCGAGATGCTTTTAAGTTGGCCTACTGCTCATAACGTCAGAATCATAAATATGTAATATCATGGTTATTGTTCAGATCTATTAGCCTCTGACTTCTGACAGGAAAAGAAAAGTGATCTGTCAATAGTGAGGTAGTTTCTAGCTGCTCCCTGTGTTTGATACTCGACTGATGGAAAAAAAAGCTCAACTTTCATTAGATTACTGGTTCCTTCTTTAAAATCCCCACACCCTAAATTTCAGTGATGGCTGGCAGATAGCGCTTCAGCACAGATTAGCCTAATCAGGGCATAAATATGTCAAGCCTCAATTTTTCTTTTAATCAAAGGCAAATGCAATGAAAGAATGCTTAACAGAAACCTACCTTTAATGTGGGGGCCAAGCTGTACTGTAATATATAAATCAAGGTGGAAAATTGTACATTACATTAAGACCGGTGGAGGAGAGTGAGTGTTTATGTCCACGGCAAATGAAGATGCATATTAAGTGATTGTAAAAAGGCCGGGCGTATTGGCTAAGTGCTCACGTAACCTGCTTTCCTCAGCAAAGTCGTAACCTAACCCATTCGACAAAGTGAAACGGGGACCGTTCTGGCGACTGTACCACCACCACATTACCTGCCGCTCAATGTCACCACAGTTTAACTTCCTGCTCTTTCCAGTCTAATTCTGCTTTATTAGTAAATGACGTTCGCCTCCTCTTTAGGAGATTATACCGGAGAAGACTCCCTCTGCTCCCCCAACATATGCACACACCGTTTATCTGTGATTTTCGATGCTCGTCAATTAATCCATCTTATCTCATCTGCATTGCAAATGGCGGTAAGTGGTTCTGGTGGGCTGATACGACGAATACCAACTGAATCTGGACAAGGCACTGCCTTGGCTGTCCGGCGTGGCAGGTCATGCGCCGTCCCCTCATGGCTGCCTCGGAATTTGAATCTGCTGGCAGGGGTTAGAGAGCGAGGAACACAGCAACGTGGTCACGCAGATTTGTATGTGTGTGTGTGTGTGTGTGTGGGTGGGTTTGGGGCTTAGAGTCTTAGGAGCTCCAGATGGAAGAATCTGACTTTCAGTGGTGGACGTTCTCCCAAGCGTTTAGTTCCGTTAATTGCACTGAAGACACCTTTGTCTGATCTGACATCGGCGTCCATGCCTCTGCATTGAGATGCAGCTACCCCCACCCCACACACACACACACACACACATGCCCCCAGTTATCGCAGCACAGATGAAGCAGAGTAGAGTTCTGGCTGTAGTGAAGCTCCGGAGTTCTTCTACGACGAATACCACGCAGTCCAATCCGGAGACGTGGGTCGGCTCCGGAGCGGAGGCCTCTTTTCCTGCCCTGATCCGGGACGGGCGGACGGAAGGCGGAGCAGCCAGGGCGCCATGCCAGCGGGTTTGGCCCAGTGCCCTCCCAGAGCAGGTCCGGGTCTTCGTGGGCGACACGTTCCCAGTGGAGCAGATTGTCACAGCTCCCGAATGCCACCCCCAAAGAGCGACGCCATAAATCACTGCAGCATGCTTCCCGCTGTCTGCCATGCGACGTGGGGCGCCGCAGCGAGATATATGATGACCTGTCACAGAGAACGGGGAGTGCGATGCAATCCTAGCCCCCCCCCCCTCCGAAACCCCCTCGAAATAACCGCCATGACCCCCCAGATCTTAGCCATCACTGTGTACATAGCAGGAGACGCTGACCTCAGAACAAAGTTCAGCCAATATCAGCTGTTAAATATCCAAAGGAACATGAAGGCTTGAGTGATGATCACGCTCCCTGCGTTCCGACACCCTACAGCAGCACACCATGCTGACTCCCTGTGCTAATCGGCGCCCTCTGCAGGCGTGTCCCCAGAACCCGTAACGTAGCATCCCCACATGTGACAATTAGCAGTCCCTCGCCTCCGAACAGCTGGAAAAGCGAACACGTCAACATCCCCCAAAGTTGCCACAGTAAAACTTATTGCTTTCACGCCTTTAAAGAGTTTATTTTAAAATCCCTTTCGCCGCAGCCGGAAATGTAAACAGTCCATTTGTACGTCTGCACCATTTCCACAAAGCTTTCCAAAGATGGATGTGCAGGGTAAAGGTCTTTCTCACTGCTTCTGTGCCCACGTGTCCCAAAGGTCAGATCGTTTTGTAAGTAAATCTGCGACTGTGTGATGCTCCAGAAAAATGTGAAATTTGTGAAATGTGAAATGCGAGTAATGTGAAAGAAGCTCGCAGGTAAGAAAAATACGGTACATCAAAACTCTCGCGGAATTATATGCGCCACTATTACGTCAGTGGGTTTTTAAATATTTTTCTTATTTCATGCCTTCACAGATTTTTCTGCATTTTCTTAAATTACACTCAGTCACATTTAAGCTGAAGCTTATTTTCATTCAGAGTGTGTTTTGGTTTAGATAGTCTTTAGAAGAGAAATTCAACATATCAAAAAGACACTCTTGCCATTTTTGAACTCGCTCTTTTTTGAAATGCATTTTGATTTGCTATGTAACTAGAGCTAATCCTTTGGTAACGATTATCACTCGCGACTGAGGATGTTTCCGTCCTTTTGAGGTCACCGCTCTTTTAACGTCGATCTTTGAGCAGCCTGGTGTCTTCTGAGACCTGCAGACTCCCTCTAGTGGAGACACGGCCCATTGCACGTGAGCATTTAGCAGGCCCGCAGTACTGTGGGATAATGAACAAAGACAATTCCAGAACTGGGGGGGGGGGATCATGAATAAAGCGAGCAATTAGGAAACAAAGCAAGCATTGTTTCTAAAAGCGCTGGGCGCCGGGGTTGCGTGATGATTGGTGGCTAATGTGTAATCCTGTCCGCAGGGCTGACGTCAACGCAAAAGGCCTCAAAGGAGCCCAGAAGGATGAAACTACAAAGGTAAAGTTAAAAAAAGGAAAAGACATGGTTCCGGGGCTGTTTTCCTGGAAAAATCTGCAGCGGCAGGTTTTACACCAAGGACAGAACCCGGAACAGCCGGGTAGGTAAAAGCATGGAATATGTATACATTTAGTGTTTGGGGGGGGGTTGGGCAGCGGGGCCTGTTAATTTTAATGAGTTCTTGAGCAGCAGAATGCCTAATAGAAGCAGCAAAGGTCAGATATACATCACGGTGTGGGGGGGGGGGGTGTCGGACCTGGTCACAGGGGGCTGAAGGAACAGGATGAACTTCAGCGAGCGCAGTGGAGTGATTCTTAATAAGCAGAGCTAACCTGGGCTTGTTTACCGCTGCAGCGGTGATGCCTTGCAGTCTGGGTAGGAAGTTGAGGAATAGTTGTCGTACTTTGCGTTGTTCTTGTTTTATTGCGTAATCCAGTGGCGATTTTAGACGACCCCTGTGGCCGCTGTACAGCCTCCGTCTCCTCAGCGAGGTGCACTGTCCCTCCATTAGGGCCGAGTTAATGCATTAGCCTAACCTTCAGCGCCCAACTGTCTGAAAATCTGCCGCCCGGAATGCACTCTCCACGTCTAATGTGACTCCGCTGACAGGAAGAGAAATGAACGTAAGAAAAAAAAAATCACCAATGCAAATAAGCACCTGGGGGAAAATCGAGCGGCATTTGTGGCGAGAGTTGAGGCCGCGTGTTTGATCTGTAGGCGTCGTGGGGAGACATTTTCCGTCCTGTTCCTTTTCGACCTTAATTCCACCAGGTTGAAGACATGCGAGATTGTTAATCGACATCCTTTGAACTTCCGTGGTTGCTTTCTTGTACCAGTTTGCCAAGACTTCCTGTCTGAAGTTGGGTAATAATCAGATGGCTGTTATCGGGATTAGCTTGACAACGTCTTTTAAATCTTTAAACCAGGATAGCTGAGCTGTTTCCTGCTAGTGTGGAAGCCCATTCAAGTTCGCCTACGCCAACCCCCTGCCTGCTCTCTCCAAGGACCTCATTTCCGTCCTACCTCCAGTGTACTACGTGAGCATGTCAAACAGGAACACGCTCTCTCTCCGAGCTGCTGAATCTGTAATGGTGTCTCGCCCGCGCTTAACCGGTAAGGTGTTGCGAGTCTGCCAAGCCAACAGCGACGGGCCCCCGTGACGGAATACCAGAGCTCTTTTTTGACATACTCCCACTGGAGATGGCTGCTCATCGGTGACGAAAGGTGCTCCGTTCGCGTCCTTGAAGGATGGGGGGGGGGGGGAGACAATCGGCGCAACCGGTGCTGGCGCAGCACCGTGCAGATGGGCCAGTAGGAGTCAGTGGCAGCTGGTATGAGCTTCCCCCTGAAATCCTTCACATTGACGGCTTTTTGTGCCATTTCTGTGCCTCTGCTACCCTTCTGTGCCACGGTATAAAAAAATTAAATTCATATAATTAAACACAGTCATCCCCTTTCAAGGTGAAAGTCGCTCTCATTAACCACATGAGTGTGTGTGTGTGTGTGTGTGTGTGTGTGTGGGGGAGGGGGGGTGGGTCATCATGAAAGGCCAGGAGGCTGAATTCTTAGCTGGTTTTAAGATGTCAAATAAGAGTTTCATACTTCATATCGACACCTTTGCCATCTTCAAGGACGCAAGCGGTAACGGAAAAGGTGAGTGATGCACCCTTTACCAATTGCGGACTTATAACGGAGTGACCCGGCCACTGCATTTCTAACTAATCACTTTTTTTTTCCGCTGGAAATGAGAGTACGCTAAAAAAGTTCTGCAGCAAAGTTTATGGTGTATCCCCTGCAGCAGAGAGAGGGCACTGGCAGTAAAAGGAAAAGGAGAACGAGATGGAAGCGTGAGCAGGAGGCTTGCATCCCTGGCTGACCTCTTTTTAACCACACGCATCGGTATGGGATCACGGAGGCGGCGCTTTTTAGTTCCTGCGGTGTCACAACTGATCTGTTTTAAGGCTCTCCGGTCCCATCCTGGCCTCATTTCTACCCATGAAACCACTGAAGAACAATGGGGGGGCAGATAACGTTAAGGAGGTGGATTTGGAATGGCACTTCTGTTGTACCTTAGAGCAAGGTGTTGAACTTTAGTCATATTAGTATAAGTATCCTTATAAATAGAAATATGACTAAAGTGCCCCCCCCAGGTGATGTCCCTCCTCATTCTAGACAGATATTCCTTTGAATGCAGGTTGTAGAAAAGCCAAAGCAGAATCAGGGCCCGGCAGCACCTAAATCCTTCATATTTAACAGGAATAGTGCAGCAGCATTCAGAGGAGATGAAAGAGATTGGAGGCAGAGAACAACAACAGCAGTGTTGTGGTTGGGGAGGGGGGTGCAGCTGGCTGGAATAATTTTGTTTATGGCAGGTGATATAGGGACGGAAATCGGGTTGGGGGTGGGCAGGTGGGCCCCCTCCCGTAAAGAATGATGGCATGTAAGGAAGGCGGTATGCAAAAGAAAGCAAATGGCATCGATTTCTGTCCAGGATTCAAGAAGCTGGGAAATCAGGATCGGCGGGGAGAGGGGAGAGACCTGAGGTAATCCTGTCTCAACAGGCTGGTCTTTGATGACCCCCCCCCTTATAAAAAAAAGAAAGGGGCATTGATAGGACAGCAAGCAAGGAGTGAAAGCTAATGAAAAAATCCATTTTCCATTTTGTTCATGAGCAATAAAATGAAATGGATGATTCCTGCAAGCCAGGGACCCCAGCGATGCTGCGGGGGGGACATTTCTGACCCCCACTAATTCCAGAGAAAGCGATTCACATATTGACCTTATCCCATTAAACACAGGCAAGGGGAGCATCTATCTCACTCTGCAGGGATGCGGCCAAAAAGTCTCAGGAAACTTTTTTTGTCGCGGAGCAGAGATCGCCGGGACCCTTCAAGGCCAAGTCCAGGGATACATCGCTAACTTCAGCTTCCAGTTTTCCATGCATCACTTAAGGCTGATTCTAGGATTCACCAATGACATGTTTGGAACTGGTGATTGACAGGAGTAGAGGCACTCCAGGGGCCAATTAGACTTCAACTGGGCTCAGTGTCCCTGTAGCCCCGCCCTTTTATACACGGCCCAGTTACCATGCCACGATGGGCAGACCCTTCTCGACCTCAGGTTTTTGAGGTCGGGTCACTATGGACACGCTGTGCATTATGGACTGCTTAGTAACTGGAGGGCTGTTTCAAGTCGCCGCAATAATTATGTGCTACGCTTGAGCGATTAAGAAGTTCACTGATTCATCATGTTCCTCGTGATGGACAGGATGTCCTCTGCTCTGCTCCCCATTCTTCCTGGCATCATCTCCAGTCTCAAAGCTCTACCGGGGTGAATATCTGGAAGACGGATGGCTCTGTGGATGGTTGGATGGATGAAATTTATGCCGTTCATTATTTTCCTACCAGATGCTTATTTGACACGTGGCATATGATGTTCAAGGGTACAAGAGCGAGGCCCTTCTGGGATTTCAGCCAGCAGGATGCTGATTGTAGATCAGTTATTCTCTAAGGAGTTCGTTCCCCTCTGCATGCATTTATATCTGTAGACAATCCTCTCACCTTCAACACACCAACAGCTGAAGCCTTTGCCTTCATGCACATCATTAGCTATCAGTGTCGACTTGATTATAACATCATTATTTATGTATCACGTAGGGCAATTTGCTGTGTTTGACTTTATATTTGCTGTGTTTTATACTGTGCTGTACGCCCTGATTTATATTTTAGTATTTCACACAGGTAGTCGTGCTGGCTGACAAAACCACGCTGGCGATATACTTATCGCACGCTCTGACCTGTGTGTAGCTCGGTAGAAGAATGTCGGCATTAATAAGATGCCAAATGAAGAAATACAGATGGAGGCGAAATAGCAGTGCGTGACGCAGATCAACGTGGACACCGACCGTGAGCAAGCAGGAAGAAGTCGAATTGGGAACGGCGGCACGTTTGGGGGATGTGGGGGGGTTGGGAATGTATCCACATTGGGGGGTAGAGAACACGGCTCACGCTGGCAGCGGCATCTGAGTGTTTTTGTCTGGTTCAGTCTGGAAGCGCATACCTTATTCACAAAGGCGCGGCGTGTCTCCCGGATGCGACGGAGACAGGAAGTGGAGAGCAAAGGAAGAGGGCGAGAGAGAGAACGTGGAGGAGAGAGAGCGTGAGAGGGAGGGGGGGGAGTGGGCGGAGGGAACAGTGAGCGCGACAGAGACGTGCTTTTAATCTCCGACTGACATAAGGGGCAACCGGGACAATACGAAGAGGGGCTGCGGTTTTGCTTCTCCATTTTTTGGAGAGCGGTGGTGCTGAGGGGGTATGGTGCCCAAAGCCGGCGATTAGCCCCCCCGTTCAGGAGGCCATGTCCCGGCGTTGTGGGAGACAGTGACAGTAATGTGACCAGAGAGCCACGATGGAAGCAAAACGCAAGTGAGGAAGACACAGAAAATCATCAGAGAGTTTCCGGCAAAGGTCTGCAGTGTAGCAAACTGGGCTGAATGGGGGGAGTCTTTTATACACTGGGGCTGCTTCAAACGGGTGACGACCTGCACTGTTTGAGGTTAGAGTTCTGCATTGGACACATGCTGATTTATTCATGTATTGCTATTAAAATCAAACAGATTCATCACGGTGTCGCAGTGTGCAAACACTTTCACGATTTATGTAAATGTTATCAACACTGGTTATTAAGCTTTTCTATTTTCAGTTAAGCTTCTCATCCGATGACTTTTTTTTTGCAGTATTTACACCGTCCCACTTCTGTGTTGTGTGTATTTTTTTATTTCAAGGGGCAATAAAGCATAATGAAAGGATCTCAAGCCTGTATGGGAATGCAGCAGAGTAACTCCATGATTTTGTGTGTGCGTGTGTTTTATAATCCATTAAAATGCACATACAATTCCTCCAATAGGTTTTTTTTCTAAGAAGGGCCGCCTTTAAGGTCTGTATCTCATCGTCGCGATTGATCCCTGATTCTGGTCCCCTCCAGTCACTGCTGCCTTTGGGAGACACATTAAAACCCAGTCTGGCAGCATCTCAGGACTGCCTTGTCAAAAGCAGTGTTTCTGCTATGATTGGGCCCGTAAGGATTAGTTTAAGCAGCTATGAAGCTCGCTGGGACCTCGCCTTTTATAAATAATAAATAATTTCGCATACGCAGATATGCATGCGATACACCTCAGATCACAGCCTTTCATCTCGTCGGCTGGCAGACGCTGGGTTTCTTGCTGACGGAGAGCCCTGCTGGTTTCCGTATCTTCTAAGCCTTGGCCGTTGACCCCGGCCTTGGCATCTCAGAAGGTTCGTGGGTTGTGTCATTAAAGCATGGCGTGGAAACCTGGTGCATACTTTTACCCCAAAGGGAGGAGTTTCCAGTGTTTGTGGAATGGGGAAATTGATTAGCGGTGTATGCTAGCAGCTCAAGGGATTGGGCCTTCGAATCCCGCCTCCAGGAACAGGCAGGAGCGTATATTCTATCCAGGGTGTTCCCCGCCATCTTCTCCCTGGTACGCACTCCAGACTGCCTACAGCCCTGTACTGGATAAGTGATTATGAAAGCTGGATGGATTAGAGTGTTACTTCAGTGAAGATCACGAACCAGATAGCGATGCATTCCCCTGGTAATGTAGCTACTTGATCTATGCTATGATATACTTTCTGGGCAGGGATACTCTCTCTGTTTAGTGAGGGAGTTCAGTTTCATCGCAAAGGAGGCATCGGCTGTCGAGGCATCTCCGCAATCGTCCGAGGCACGTGAAGTCTGGCCGACATAACGGCCGTCAGGCGTCTACCCCTCTCCTGACAGCTTGTTGCAGCATTTAGGTTTCGCTTGCAGGCACATCGAGTTTGTTCGAGGTAGGGGCACCTGCGGCGGAGGCAGATGTTGCTTCTTTACTCCCCACGCCGCTCCAGATGTGAGGGGATGACGCCTTCAGGAAAGCTCGCAGGGTGAAGATGTGGTGAGCTGTTGACATGGCGATCAGGGAGCGGATCAGGCCTATTGCTGATGGGCTGAGTCCTCATCTAATGAGATACCAGAAAACCCCCCAAATATGATGCCCTCTGCTTATTGATGAAATCTGGGGGGGGTGGAGCAGTGTTTAAGAAAAAGACACTGGAGGCCTTATCATACAGACATTAACTGAGTTAATTAAGACATCCGCTGCAGTTTTCCTCGTTAAACAAATGAGACTTTTCATGTCTCCCAACCCTATAATTTCTTACCAACAATTCCCTATCAATCTTTTCGGCAAGATCCAGGCAGGCTTCTTTCATTAACCGCCTGTCCTTGGAACCCGGGGCCGTGCCGTCCTGAAGACGCATTTGACGCTAGGCTGCTTTTTAAGATGGATTAGCTGGGATGCCCCCTGGTGACAGGTGGGCCAAAGACCGACCTCGATGCCGCATGCCAAACGGCGGGCGAACGAGGGGAGGGAAAGCCGGCGGCGGGGGACGGCGGACTTAGATGAGAGAGATGGAAAGGGCCATTTGCCAGACGACACAGACTGTTGCACGGTGCATCAGTTGTGACGGATCGAGGAAGCGGTTGTACTGTCTTTCTCACGAGCGCATTTATTTCACGACTGTTATTAAAATTCATGCATCCATTTGCGCTGTAAAATAGATGCAACTGTGTATCAAATAGGGCAAATAAACGCTGCATTAAAAGCGCCGAGAGCGTGGTGATGACATGGCATCGCTCTCCTTGGCGGCTCTTTGTCAGTCTGCTGTGAGGTTGCTTCTGTCTTGGCCTTCGTAGGACCGGTTTAGCAGGGGGTGTCTAGCAGGTGGTCCTGATGTCCAGTGTCTCTCAGCCATCCCTGCCAGCACATTCTGGGACCCCCCCCCCATCCAGGAGGGAATGAGGAGATAAAATCAAAAAGGAGAACAGATATTCTGAAGTCGGAAACCTGATACATCGAGGGGCGTAGCTGTGGGTGGGCAGGGGGTGTTGTCCTCACCTTAGTCCCCCCCCCAAATTGACAGCTTCTCAGCAGGGGACCCCCAAGTCCTCTGACACAATTCAAAGACTGGTGCCCAGTCAATGTGTTGAAATGCCCGCCTCAGGACAGCATCCTGGCAAGACCACTATTTGAATAGTGCCGCCATGTTGCCTCCGCCTCCGTCTTCTCCTCTGTGTGTCCCCTTGCTGTCCAAAGACATGATTTTTGTTGAATTGGTGTTTCTGAATTGCACTTAGTGTGAGTATGTGCCCTGTGATGGGCTGAAATCCCATCCAGGAGTACACTTCAAGCTCCCCTACATTCTGTACTATCATGTCTTCCAACCTGGTCCTCGGGGACCCACAGTCGATCCACATTATTGTCCTCATAGGACTGTCGGCAGAAATGTGGACCGTCTGACAGAGAGCTGGGAGGGAGCAAAAACGTGGACTCTTTGTGGGTCCCAAGAACCAGGATTGAAACACTGCTGTACTGGGTATGTGGTTATGGATGACAGAAGGATGTCTATGAAGAGGAGAAATGTGTTCCTATTTTCCTATTTTGACTTATTTGCAGCCGTATCATGCAGAAATGCATAAAATATCCCTCTGGGAGAGCAGGGTCTGACCTGACCCGTTATCTCAAGTTACTGTTAGTTTATTTATTCTGTTGTTTGTTCATTCTAAATATATATTGTTTGCATGTTGGATATATGGCCATTTGTCATAGGTGTGAATGTTGAGTGGATGCGCTTTTTACCTTTGTATATTTTGTTAACATGTCTTCCCCTGATCACAAATTGCAGGGAACGACATTCCACGGCAAGTATGCGGGGCCTGGTACTGAAATGTTTGCGCGCCCATATCCTATGTATTGAGCTGACAATAAAGAATCGCGAATCTACTGCATCCTGATCCAGCAGTAGAGACGATGCCTCGTGGTTATAATGGGACAGCAAAGAGGCTTAACGGGGGGACGAGGAGAGGAAGATGAGAAGGAACAGCGGAGCAGACAGAGAGAGATAGATGTGGGAGAGAATCAAAGGAGGATGGAAGAGCGGAACTGGACGTGGTTGTAAAAGTGCACTTGTGCTGAAAGTAAGCAGGGTTTCATTAGACGTACGAACGGTGGTAAAACTTTAAGAGGCTAAATAACTTCCTTGAGGCTGATGTGCGCCCAGGTGGTGCATCGCATGGTGCCGGCTATCTGTGCTGAGTAAGACTGACGGCCATGCTGGCGGTTTGGGATGAAGGCTCCTACAGACCTACATCCGGCATTAAATCCTAGCCAGGCAACTGTAGTTTTGCCCTTCGGCCACATATTTAACCTGATCTCCTTTAATAAATATCTAGCTTCATAAATAGGTTAAACAGTAAATCTGATTTAATACAGAAATCACTTTGGGTAAAAAGTCTCTGCTATGAGTATAACAGATTAATGTAGCATAAGGAAAAATAGGACACAAACAGAAAAAAAGACTATATTGCAGATGCAATTTACATAAATGCTCTTCAGCTGAAGCCTTATGAATTCTCCTTCCACTTCCAGAAAATAACGAAAATGAGCCATAGAAAATCATCAATAACACAAGAAGCCTCATGTCAGACGTTTTAATCAGAGCCTGTGAATTTCACAGCTGAAATGTGGAACATTGTCAGGGTTATAAAATCCTGTGTCTTTGACAGGTTACTGCTATGCGGCGTTTTCTTGCTGTTAAATCCTTGGTGTATACAAACATGACTTTTTGAAAGTGTCTGCTGGTATCCGCTAGCATCTATTGCTGAGGCAGCTATTGATGATCGAGACACACAATTTTATGGTCTCTGCTGGAGGTGAGACTGCAGGCCACACCGTGACGCTGAGCAGGAAAAGCAGTGAGAAGTCAGATGGAAGGATGTATGGATGGATGGATTGATGGATAATGGTGATCTTGATGATCCTTGTTGATGATGAAAGAGCGTAATTCTGATTTTTTATTGACTCTTTGTGAGGCGGATTGAATGACTGTTTGTCCATGGCTACGAACAACGTAAGCAAACTGCTGGTCTACGTCTCACTGCTGGTATACGTCTCAACTTATGACTCTACCCTGAACTCTGGCGTTCCCTTCGGGGAAGTAGAAACCTTTGAAATAACAAGTGCCCTTGTTAACCTGTTCACAATTTCTTTGAACACATGTCCCTAAACACAGTCCATTCAAATTTGTTTCCCATTTATTTCCCGGAAATTTCCTTTATCCGAAACAAGTTACCTAGCTTACAGTTTTATCTGTTTTTACAGCTGGAATTTTAAACCCACCTACTGTCCAGACAGACAGAAACATGAATAGAAGACAACATACTTTTTTTTCCTCTCGATTTTTCCATTGACCTAAAAATTCTCAGGTTGGAGAAACATTCACTGAGGAGGAAAAAATGATCGCAAAACCAAACCGTAATGTAAGTGCTAGCAGAACAAACTGAGTGTGTCGGTGAGGTGATCTTAGTGAATAAATACCTGAATTTCCTAATACTTCAGGTTCCTGATAAAAAACCTCTCTTTGAAGTGCATGTCCTTCCAGAGGCAATTACCAAAGAGGGATTCTGAAAGTGTGGCAGGTTTGGGCCCAGCAGGATTTTGGGGTTTCGCTGTGTGTGTGTGTGTGCGTGTATGTGTGTGTGTGTGTGTTTGTGTGTGTGTTTTTTTAATGGCCACAGGGGGCGCTCTTTTGCACATGTGCGCGTCTTCCAGCCAATAAGACGCTCGACTCTAAGTAATGCGGATTAATGCTCAAAGCAGGAGATGGCGGAAAGGGGAGTGTGAGGGCCGTGCTTCATTAGGACTCGCAGAGGCGTGCTTGTTAATGAACACACCCGGCCTCAAGAGAAAAATCCCACAAGCTTAAATTGTTATTAAAGATGGAAGCATGCAAATGATGAGTCAGGATCAAGGAGATTCAAGCACAGCGTCTTTCCTGAGTCATTCGCATGTTCAAAATCTCCACGGTACTGATGCTGAACCTTAACAGTCACATTCTAAGAATATTGTCTCGTTTTGCAAGAAATTGGACTCTCTGTACTATTTTACCTTGTCTTGTGCTGTTCTGTGCTGTCTTTAATCTTTTGGTAACCAAGTGTGTCTGAACGAGTCTGAATTCCAGTTCACCTTTTATACGTGGACAATAAAGATCTCAAATCTTGCACCTTGAATGGTTTTGCGAACTGCTGTAGGGGATGTATTTAAGGTTTTATGGAGGGTGAAAAGAAGGATTGGAAACTACATTGGCACAATACAGAAATTTTCTGCAGGTGAAATCCCTCTCCCGAAGTAAATGCAGGCAGGGTAAATCAGGATGACTCTTTCTCAGGTCGGAAACTTCGCCTCATTTGATGAGCCGCGTGTTCTCAGATGCCGTTCAAAGCAGACAAATATCTCAGCAAGCAGGGACCGGTCTATGAAAACTCACATACCTCATGTGTCGTATGCAGCGAGACCTTCCACAGTGCTGAAATCTGCTTCACATCGAATGTGTCTGATCTCCGAAAAAAGTGGAGTTAAACACTCACGTAGAACTGATGAACTCAGCAAGATCTCACTCTGTACAGTGGCTTTCAGAAGCAATGCAGGGCAATAGTTATGGTTCTCATATATAAAATAATAGGTGAAAAGTATATCTAGAAATATGATTTACATTTTTTGGATTCAAGGAGCCTATATTTTTATAGCATCTTTCCTATCAGCAGAAGATACCATGGTTTTGATGCCGTTTGTATTTTGCAAAATGCCTCGCTGTATATCAGTTGCCGCTGGCATTTACGCTAGTGTAGTATTCAAGCATGCAGTGCATGATCTGCTCTGCATCTGGGAAATATTGCTGTAGCACAAACAATTTTGAATGATTTTATTTTGCATTATTCAGTTCCTGGAGTCTGTCTCACGGAGGATGTCGGCATCCTATATAAATGATGAGGTGAGAAGGCGGGTGACAGCCCCCAATGACTGCTGTTTGTTGCAGCCACGTTGGCACCTGCAACAGGTGGACCACGTCTGACCCGCGGGCAGATGCAGGAACTGCTGCCTTCTCACCCCCGTTAGAGTCTTCCGGGGTTAATTACCAGCGTCTGACTCATCTAAAGAAAAAGAGGCTTTCATGGTTTTTTAATCTACTTTTTTTCTGATGCTCTATTCGCTCATTAAGAGTATTAGGTCTCTCATATGAACTCTGTATTTGCTCTTTCATATGTCTGTCTGCTTTTGGAGTCTGTCTCTCATGCAGGGGCAATTCTAGGATTTTTTCATGAGGGGGGGTACAATTCACCCAGAGGGATCAACTTCATCATTAGCCAATGAAATGTTGTGAATTGGTGAGTGACAGTGGAGAGGGCACTCTGGGGGCCAATCAGCTTTCAGCTGGGGCCAATAGCCCTGTGGCCCCGCCCTTGTATACGCTTTTATTCTCTTTTTTTTCTCATTTCAAGTTTCAGTGAATTCTCTTAATTCTGCTTACGTGTCATAGATGTAACCCAGATTTCTGCAGTGTTTCTGCAGAGCAATGCTGCCTGTGTCGTATTTTTGTTTTATTAATTAAATGGAGACAGACTAAATAAGGTTATACCTCCCGCAGCTCCCTGGGTAGGGGTTCTGTTCAAGGTCATTTCCTCTCACAGGATTTCATTACTTCATCCCCCCCCCTCCCCTCCCCGTTGCATTTATAGGCTTGCGATGTCGCAATCCTGGCACCCCGGTGACCTGCAGCATGCATGGGTGCACAAGTGTGGCCGTAAACAGCAGCACCCCCTGAGAGCTGCAGACTCAGCAGAGTGCCACAAAGCACCAGCAGATGTTTCACACCCCCCGGCACATACCCCCATACACAAACATCACCACTGGGGGGCCTTAGATCATTTCAGAGCAAGGTGACACTATGGATAAAGATCCTACACTAGCGTCCTGTAGAATAAACCATATTTAGCGAATGAAAAAAATGCATCTGTTTGTGTGTACATATACTATATGTGATACCTGCACTAGGAGGACCAACAATCTCGTTTTGTTGTCGTATGCACAATGACAATAAAGTTGACTTTGATTTGATATGTTAACCTCTGGGAAAAAAAAAACACCTGCTTGTGTAGCTTTTAACGAGGTGCTTAAATTAATAGCTTCCAAGGTACGTGCATTATTGTGTGACGTGTACTCAGACTGTGTTTTATTTATAGCCGCGTATGAAATGTGAGGTAGGCAAGTCGCTTCAGATATGAGCAATCTGCACATCACCGAGTAGGAATAAGGATGATCGAGAGATCGGGAGGGGGAGACTCCCAGAGCACCACGTGAGTCAGATACAAGCCCCTGCTAGGACACTCAGGACAATTAAAAGAAATAAATCAAAGAAAAAAGTATATACAGGTATGTATGTATATATGGATGCATGTATATATATATGTGTGTGGGTCTATAGATAGATAGCTCATGTCTCAGGGACAGCTGACATCTGGCTGGAAAACAAGAGGCTGCATCTCAGGGACATAAAGTGGAACCTGGCTGGGGGGGGCAGGGGGGGTTAATGCCTGGCCAGGCCGTTACGCAGTTGACAGTTTTCCTTATTTTCCAGTCCAACAGACCACTTACTCCTAGACCTTCCGATAAGCGGAGACCGGATCGTGTGCAGGTCACATGGTTAACTTTCGAGTGTGAAATTGGCTCTCAGAGCCATCACCTGTCCACCCAGGCCACTGGCCTCGCGGCTACCGCAGCCCTCACGTGGCCTGGAGATGCAGGCACGCCGCTGACCCCTTGAGGCCAATGAGCGCCAAGGTCACACAGGGTCTGAGGACACGCTCAGAGCAACAACCAAGTAGGGGCAATTCTGGGATTTTTTTTTAGGTGTGGGGGGGGGGAGGGGCATAAAAAGGGCCAACCATGATTAGCCGATTTGTTTTTAATTGATGAGTTAGAGGGGAGTTCGCCGGAGCCAATCAGATTTCAAATGGAGCCAGTGCCTGGGTGGCTCTGGCCTTAGAAACGTCTATGAAGGCTATGCAGGAAAGGCCTTGCTGTCTCCAACCCCCAACCCCCCTGATGAGACCTGAAGGCCTCCTGTTCAGCCTGCTGTGATTCAGCTTTCATGAAACTTTCATTGTGTGAAAACCAGGGACGCTTTCATCATTTACTTGGGCTAAAATGCAGGGGCCTCTGCTAAAAGGGGCTACAACTAACCATTAATACAATTTTAAACACGGAATCCACACCCATCCCATAATTAACAATGTTTTAAACACTTGTCAGCAACTTTTTATTGTTGCCTCCCACCCGACCCCACAACACCATCATAGTAAGCAAATAGTAGCCCCCCCGCCCCCAGGTCAAACAGCACTGCGGCGTCTTATCAGGATAATGTGTTGAAAAGAATCCGGGCGTAAGAAACACGAAACCTGAATTGTGTCCATGCAAACGATTAGAGTGCAAATTGTCTTCATGTTATAATTATTTAAAGGGTAGCGTAATATGTTAAATGATCAGACAGGAATAACAATATTGCTGTTATATCTTATTTTTTTACGTCAAAAAAAAGCTTTTTAAAATGTAACAGCTTTGAGTTGGATGTTTTGCAAAGGAGAAGAGCTATTTACATGGATTTCCGGAGACGTCTGACTTCTGAGCTTCAGTATTACCGTTATATAATATATGATGGCATGCATATCGCAAATTTATGACACGACAACCATATGCACACAACATTTGATATAACAGCATTGGATGTGGACAAACCAAGTCCTCAGAATAAATACTCTCTGTCTGGTGACATGGTTTCATTGGGTAAAGAAAGTCGCTTAACGTATCACAGGCCTGATAAAGACACTGGCCTCCTATTAGTGATAATAAAGAATCTTCACACTCTCTGAAGTCATATTTATGATTTATTGAAACAGAGGATCATAAATATGCATCCTCTTTTAATGCATAATTTATTTCAAAGTTAATAATTAAAACCACATTATTAGTCAGTCTTGATAAGAGAACCCCTGAAATTTATTGTTAATAGCAATATTAGTGAGTGAGGAGGCAATGCTCAATATGCAGAAACGGTGACATCAACAATAATGTTGTTCTCTACCAACTGCGCCAATTAATAACAGAATATGGACAAGTAGAAGAGGCCCAATTCTGACTTCAGTTTCAGAGAGTAAACAAAGAGAGGAGAAAATTCCAATCCGATGCTTGTTAATTCATCAATTTAAATATTTAAATGTAAATATTTAGAAAGAAAATGATTTTGGTGGTCTTTTTAAACCAGAAGGGATGACTGATGTTTCACTCCACACGTTTGTAGAGCACGCACACCTCAGTCTGAACACGTCATTAATGAAACGCCGCAGTTGTTTAACGATTGGCTGCCGTCGGTCATGTGACTAATATAGGGGAATAACTAGTCGCAGCAAAATTTTTGCTCGTGCACACTACACTTCCGGTCCCCCGTCTCCTTTATGTAACACAACAGGATGCTAATTCTCGCCAGCTCACTTGGGTCCTGAGCACCTGCAATTGAACATAACTGCTTGTGCTTCCTGCTCACAGACCTGAAGAAGCCAACAGGAAGCAGAGAGCTGCTTTGCAGTTCCCTCCCCCGACACACCTGTGGCAGCAGAACGAGTCCGTCGCATTCAGTTACCCCGCGGGGCGGTTAAGTGCGGGCACAGGGACACAATCCTGCTTATGCTGGGCATGCAGCTGCCCTGTGATCGCAGGGGATGCGGCTGTGCGGCCTGCCCCATCAGCACTAAGAGGAAGAGCGGGGAGAGTAAAGAGAGGCTCAGCGCTTAGCCCCAACCCCCCCCCCCCCCCCACTC
>JAABNX020000053.1:13796678-13806874 GCA_015163995.2 Mormyrus lacerda | reverse complement strand
CCCTGCATAATGTGCCCTGTGAAGGACTGTCATCCCGTTCAGGGTGTCCCCTGTCTAATGTGCCCTGTGAAGGACTGGCATTCCGTTCAGGGTGTCCCCTGCATAATGTGCCCTGTGATGGACTGGCATCCCGTACAGGGTGTCCCCTACCTAATGTGCCCTGTGAAGGACAAATAAACCTTTTGATGGGTAGGCCTGCCTAGACTTTTGAATGTTACTGTAAATGTGTAAATGAGAGATACAGAGGAGTATGAGGCATGTCAGTATAAGTGAAGAGTTGGAAATGAGCTGGAGACTGGGAAGGTCTGGAAAGGCGAGCAGTTCAGGTGTCCATCACGCAGTGGGGATGGGTTCACCCTGAGACAGAAGGTTACGGGTGCAAGTCACTGAGTGGACTCCACACCCCAAATCATTGTCGCCGTCCTTGCCCCAAGAGCAGCCAGGCAATCATTTATAAGTGTCTCATTTTAATGGGTGTAAACAGCACTAAAGGAGCAGTTTATCATCAATAATAATGTCCACGAATATGAGAGGGTCTTGATCAAGTGGACACATGCGAGGGAAAGATTCATTCAAAGCTGTCTGTGAGCAGAGAAGATAAATATTTCATCACTTTGCATGGATAATAAATTTGTCAAGAATCTTTAGATTATGACAAATAAATATTTTACTTCTGTAAATATACTAGCACTTGTGTCCGTCTGGTGTGCACAAGCTTTTATGTGTTGATTCCCATATCAGTCTGTTTCTACAGTTATTTACTTATTATATTATAGGATGAAACCAGTGGTAATTTCCTAGCTTGGTATAAAAATGTTCTAAATATATCCAATCATATCACAGTATATAATAGCGCAGGGTGAGAAGGGTTTACTGAGATAAAAGTGTTAAAGTGAAATGTAATTGAGAACCTATGTCCTTCTGTGCCTCTCTCTCCAAAGCCACAATAAAATACTTTAAACATTTGACAATTTAGTTGAAAATATTTGAATGGAACATTTTTGGGTAATACTTCACAACGTACACCATTATTCGCAGCAATAAAACAATGACCCCTGACCCCACGACCTTTGCATTACATGCTCTGTGACTCTGCTGCTTTGCTTTGCAACACCGGCAGTCTGCAAGATTCTTGCTTTCTCACCTTGACATAAAGCATCCAGTCTTTACAGTATCAATCAGTCAAAAAAAAAATTTAAATAAACAAAATCCGGCCGAGGTTACAACCTCGTGATTAAACCATACAGTACTGCTTGGTAAGTGGCATCGCTCATTGTCCAGTGTACCTGCGTTCCGAGTCTGACAAATCACTGTTTATGCATTAATGCTTGCTTTCGTTTACAGAAAGCCAGCCCCATAAAACTCCTATTTAAACATTGCTGCCTCTTAAAACTTTTATTAAGGTGAGTTTAACCTTGTAACACTGTATCCAGGCCATGCTGTTAGGCAGAAATCGTTTTCCTCGCCACATTGTCCGTCCCCGTCAAATCTCCTTTACTACCTTTTGTCCCCCGGGCCATTATAAACGGTAAAATTAATCCTCAACGTGTGGCCGGAGCTGGCATTCTAGAATGTTCCACGGCCCCTTTGGACGGGCGGCAAATTGCCGCCTGCCTGCCTGGTTCGGTCAGTAAAGTCGCCAGCATAATTACTTATGGAAACCTGGAAATTGATATGCGCGTCCTTTAACCTGTTCTGTGCTTTGAATATACTTGTGTGCGGTTCATTAATCTCCCTGGAGTAACAGTCAGGGAGACGGGGGCGAGGGTGCGTGTGTAACCTGGAAAAAAGTTAATCTTTCTGTCGCATATTAGCTGTAGCGGGAGGGGAAACGCAGGCTTCTGCTGCTTAGTACAACAACCACCTCTGATGTTTCCATGCGAGCGGAGAACAGGCGGATTCTGATGCCATTAGTGAGACTCTGTGTCCGCTCAGGGAGAGGGTAGAGTGGCCATTAACGGGCCAAGAAATACACGTGGTTTTAGGCACGGAGCCAAACCTACAGCCTGCACAACTGCCATGAAAAATGAAAGAAATATTAGAATAGTTAACAATTTCGTGTATTGTAATCTGAAGGCCATTGTCCCTAGAGTTGAGAAATGTATTATCACTGAATTTCAAGCAGAAGTAACCTACTGGTAGGTATTAAAATGACTGTGAAGATTATGCAGAAATTTCATGGGGCTGGTGCCTTTTTTTTTTCTATTTGACCGCAGGAAAAATTGGCAAGTAAAAAAAAATAGATCATTATTTTAATAACCTGAGTGCGTGAAAATGAAACATTCTAATTGCATTTTTTTTTTTCAGGTTTTGTTATGGAGGCTCCCGAGGTGAACCGTTTGATCCGGAAAGATGCAGAGGACTGTTTTCTGATTGGCAGGGGTCCAGCAGCCTTGGAAGAGGCAAGGGAAGGAGCACTGGAGGGTCACAGTGCGCTTTAAAAGATCCCAGCTAAAACTCTCGGCTGTAAAATTTCACATAAAATTTTAAAGGCACATATGGACATATCTCGGGACGTTGTAAAGACGTCAAAGGTGGTCCGGAAAGCATTTCCATACTCTATGCGAGTTAAACACTATGACATCAACCCCCGCTGCAGAACTGAGATTGTAACTGATGGAAGCTGTCAGGATTAATTATTAAACATTTTACTATGAAAGATAAACTACAGGACATCCATTCCTTGGCCACGAGATAAAGTCAGACTCTCCTATCCTTCAAATGTCTTTATACAGATCTGCCTGTTTTCTGTAATATCAGGCAGTGCTGGATTACTGCAGTCAGGCAGCAAGGAGATTGTAGCAGGCAGTGTAGTGATGGTTTTAAGCACGACAGACTCTGTTAAGTCTACAGATATGCATCAGCAAACCCAGATTGTGAATCTGAATAAGATGCAGCAAATGAGGCAAATTATTGAGCTGTTGGTGGTTTGTGCATCTAATAGAGGTCAAAGGGGAGTATGTGAAGAGCACACCTGCCTCTTTCAAGTCCATGTTCCTAAGGCTTTCAATGGCCCATACTCAACACAGGGTCTTTGCTAAGGAGGTATAGCGTTATAGTGTTTGAGAGATAGATGTCTTGAGGCCTGTTGCAGAGTAAAATGTCGTGGGGCAGCCAGCAAAACAGGTTTATAGAATCTGAATAATCAACCTGCTAAACCTGCCCCCAATCGGCAAACTTAGCTGACAGCTATATCAGGCAGTTCCACCACCGGCCCTGATGTCACGTTGTTTTTAATTCTCTCTCATTCATCCTTCGGCATCAGGTGGGGGCCCCGAGCCACGTTAGCCTAGGACACCCCCCCCAGAAAAGTTAATCCACCCCTGATTGAATGACATGGGGATCTGGCCATATTCATTTTTAGATATTGAAGGGAATAGGGCAGGACTGCGAGCTTAAGCAGAGTCGCTGGTTCACTGAGGGAAACACACTAAAACCTATTTTCTATTGTTAAAGAAAAACTGCAGTAAAACGGTGCCTATACCCTGCTCTCAGTACTGAGGATAAAATAGAGAGAATAGTGCAATAATACACGCACCTGTAAAAAGGACTGACCCCAACAGCTGTTGTCAAATGATTCGCCATTATGAGACAGATCGCAGCCCCTTTTCCGTTTCTCATGCACTCTCTGGCGACCTTCCACACCTGAAAGTGGACGATCTGCATCAAGACAAAGTTGTGCTCCTCGTGCGGCCGAGACACTCAGGGACACAAACACCAAATAAATGCCCCCAAATGTGTCTGCTTTTGTTGAAGACGAATAATATGTCTTGGGCTCCCAACTTCTGAAAGTTCAGGAATGAAATTAAGCATTACTGGATGTGAAGAATGGTGCGGCCGGTTGTGTTGGTGGTGGGTCAGCATCCAAGCGTGGCAGATTTATGTGTCCATTCCCCTGAAGCTGCTTTGTTTCGTTCCGGCCTTTTGTGTGGTTTCCTTAACCGAACCCCACTGTGTTCGCTGCAATTATTTTATTGTTCTTGTTCAGATTCATTGGGGGTAAAATTATTGAAAGTGCGGCATCTCGCCGTGGAGAAGCTTGTGTGAGTGCAGAGCCTGTTCTTCAGAAGACTGCTTCTGCTCGTCTGAACATCTCACTGCACACAACGAACGCATTAAAGTGTGATCACACACTGCTATGCGCTTCTGAAAAGTTCTAAACCAAACTGAGCTCTCTTATGACCCGGTGTTGCTTGCCTTTGTTATGGTAATATCACTGTTTGTCTAGTAACAGCAGTAAGGGATGTTTGATGTCGCTACTGGATGCACCTTAATTTCCCTGTGGGAATTAATAATGTTTATCTCTGTGTTTCCTGTGGCATGTCAGGAATTTGGGACTTTGACAGAGGTAATGGGACATCTTTAGCGGCTTTTATGATTCAGACCATCCATAGATGTTTAGCCAGAATGTTTTGTTAGTGGTCCCTAAAGTCCTGTAGGGGACACTCAGGACGGGGTGCGAGTCCATCACAATACACAGGGCAGGGGACACCTAGGACGGGGTGCGAGTCCATCACAGGACACAGGGCAGGGAACACCCAGGACGGGGTGCGAGTCCATCATAGGACACAGGGCAGGGGACACCCAGGACGGGGTGCGAGTCCATCACAGGACACAGGGCAGGGGACACCCAGGACGGGGTGCGAGTCCATCACAGGACACAGGGCATGGGACACCCAGGACGGGGTGCGAGTCCAACACAAGACACAGGGCAGGGGGCACCCAGGGCAGGGGACACCCAGGACAGGGTGCCAGTCTATCAATGGGATGGTGCATTGGACGCTCAAGCAATTCAGGATTATTGGGAGGAAACAGATGTATCCATTCCAAACCTACATAAACATCTCAGGACTACAGATCTCTAACCCACAACCATGGCAGTGTGAGGCTACAGTCCTACCCCTGAGCCATTGTGCCATCCTTTAACAAAGCAATTATCGAATAAAATACTTGTATAATCAATACAAACCTGCAGCTCCTAATCACTTTGACAACTTTATTCTTTTATGTATGTTTAAAGCCATAATTTAATGTTGTTAGTTTTAAATTATTTATTTCATTTTATGGATCTTAAGACTAGCATATCAACTGAAGCACTACAGGATAAGCATAATATATCACTGGTTCAACAACAGTCCCCACTTGGATGCTTAAACCCAGGAGGAGCACTGGAGATTTTAGGCCAATGAAAGCACGTCATAGTCTGCCCCAGATCCAGACCAATAAAATTATGTTATGATATTTTTAGGGCCCCTATCACACAGGGCCTTTAGAATTGTCCCCCTTTACCACACACCTGGCTATACCTGTGTATCTATCTGGATACCATGGAGAGCAACATGGGAGGTGGCAAACTGTCCAATTTCCCCATGAGGATGAATGAAGTTCATTCTATTCTATTCTATTCTATTCTATTCTATTGTGTTCTGTTCTGTTCTGTTCTGTTCTGTTCTGTTCTGTTCCATTCTATTCTATTCTATTCAATTTCTGCACTTCACCCACCGTCCTGTGCCGCTGGGTTCTGAACCATGTGGCTCGTTTGCCTTTCCGACCCTGCAATTCCACAGAGCTCTCGGCACCGGAATGCACTCGATGGCAAACGGGAAAGTGGCAGAGACATTCCTGCAGGGCGGCAGAGCGGCAACGCCGTGGGGGACTGGCGACGCGTGCCAGCAAAAACCGGCCAAGGCCCAGGTGAGATTACAGCAATTCCCAGGGGTGTCGACTTGTGGAGTGTGAGGGTCTGAAGCAGCGTGAAGGAGCCATGAGCTGAGGATTCAAACCTCCACTGGTTACACAAGTCTCACCTGGCACAGCTCCTACTGAGCAAGAGGATACTTCAATTTTTGGCCATGGCGAAGGTTCACCTGGGAGAGCTGTATGAAGCTACAGGGCGCAGGAGTGTTTGGGCATGGCACAGACTCACCTGGCAGCCGCATGACGCCATAGGATTTTAGCGTCCCCTGCAGCCCCACGATAAATTTTCCCGGCCCACATAGCCTTCGGCCCACCTGGAAACAATCAGTATGCCAGATGGCCAGTCCAGCCCCGGGTACGGCACAGACTATCGGAAGCTACAGGGCACAGGAAGTTTCAGATATGGCACAGACCCGCCTGGCATAGCTATATGAATTTTTAGGCATGGCATAGACTCACCTGGGAGAGCTGTATGAAGCTACAGGGCGCAGGAGTGTTTGGACATGGCACAGACTCACCTGACAGTACTGTAGGAAGCTATAGGGCAGATGAATTAATGGGCATGGCAAAGACTCACCTGGCAGAGGTATATGAAGCTACAGGGCACAGGGATTTTTGGGCATGGTACAGACTCACTTGGCAATACTGTAGGAAGCTACAGGGCATGGGAATTTTTGGGCATAGCGCAACATTTGGTTTCCATGACCTAGAGCTAGATAAAGGAATGGAAAATGGATAGATGCAAGTTCCTATTTGTTCTATATCAAACTAATTGAATTGGATAATGGGTAGGCACTCCATCCATCCATCCATCCATCCATCCATCTATCCATCCATCCATCCATCCATCCATCCATCCAGTTTCTGTAACTGCTTGTCCAATTCAGGGTCCTGCAGATCAAAAGCCTATCCCAGAGACTACAGGTGCAAGGCAGGGAGCAAACAACCCAGGATGGCGTACCCGGGATGGCGTGCCCAGGATGGTGTGCCCGGGATGGTGTGCCCGGGATGGCGTGAGTCACACACCAGCGACTCACACATGCACATCTATGGACTCCAATTAACATGCTTTTGGACCGTGGGGGGAATCCCAGATCAGTTAGTCCTCCTGTTGGACCTGGTGACTGCATTATGAAATGGTATAGTCCATCTTCAGGGGATGATTAAGGTACGTATAAAAGGCTGGGACACTGCAGAGACGTAAAACGATGTTACACTAACACAACTCAAATTGGAATGTACCCTTGTACCATGGGCTTGCTGGATGAGCTGCAGACTTGCACTGTTCTACTGGATAAATGGTGAGCAGATGAATAGGAAAAATAATAAAAATAGCAACAATCATATATCATGCATGTGAAGTCGAATGAATATTATGGTTTGAAAACATAATAAATCTTTATTAATTTTCTTTTTAAATGGAGGTTACACTGGCACTGACCTTAACATCCCAATACAAAAACATCGATGGCAGAGGGGTATTTGGCGGAAGCTCGTCTCGTATTAATAATGCCACGAGACCGTCGTTAAGGAGATGTTATTTTAATAGATTTTAACCTTTATGGATTTCACCTTTGAATGCGGAACTTGATGAAAAGGCCCCTGACGCGCAATGGGCTATGAGCATCGCAATCATGAGGAAAAATTGTGTATTTATTTGCTCATTAATTATTCATGCACCACGATACAGGCAGCGGCCGAACAAGAAGGAATATCGATCCTGAGGAGCGGTGAGCCGGTTAGATTTGAGGGTCGATTCAGGTGGTTATTGATTGCGTACAAATCGACGGGGGGGGGGGAGGTTCTGTGCAGCCATTGGTGCTGAGGGCTTATTATGAACCGTGACCCACACCAGCCTGCAGCCAGAGTAAATGGGCTGGCGGTTCTTTCGCTTTTGCCGCCAAGGGCTGTGATTTAGGGTCATTTGCTTTGCGCTTCTGTTTTGTTTTGCGTGATGGTGATATTTACGAGGCGCTCGGAGGGGGAGCCCCCGGAGAGCGGCGGTGGACAGGGCAGGGGGGGCCGCAGCGGAAGTCATTTCCCAGGTATTATACTATTCCGTGTTTTATGACACCACCCCCACCTCCATCTCCACATCACCCAACCTTATATAATTACCCAACAAGGACGTACCGACATTCAGGCGGGGGCTAGATCAGACACACATTATTTCTGACTGACTTTTTATATCGCCTCACTCTTGTTAACTGCCCATCCTGCGCCCAGCAGGTTGCGACCTTACCAGTGTTGACGTTAATTAACTTATCATTGTAATTAAGGAATAATGTCTGACGTGAAGTGCAATGGATCGAGATGGCTAAGTGGGCGTGTAATTAATAGGTCCGGGGCTGAAGGTCAGACTTCAGGAGATCTGTACTGAGGCATAGGTCAAGGGTGTTTTTTTATGCCTCAGATGAAGGAAGGACCGCTTTCGTGGTTGGGGGCTGAATACACACAGACACACACACACACACACACACACACACACAGACGAACACACACACACACACACACACACACAGACACAAACACACAGACACACAGACACACACACACACACAGACACACACACAGACACAAACACAAAGACACACACATAGCTCTGGGAAAAAATGAAGAAAGCACAGCACAATTTTTTTATTTCACTCATTTATTAATTTATGGATATTCTTCTGTCAATAATATATGTTTTTTTGCAATCTGCAGCCTGGTTCTTCTCTGTTTCTCTTTCTTGCTATATTGGACTTCTGTCCTGCTTCTAGAAATCTGATAGAAACTGTCCTAGCACTTAGAAACACCTGCACTTAATGTGTCCTATTCCTTTTGAAGGTCACTTGATGTCATCCTCCGATTCATGATGAACTGTCAGATAAGTTAACGGTCATCTCTGGCATTAGAAAGTTACTTCCATTCATGGAAGAGTTTTGGTCTTTCCCAGTGTCTCCTGCTTCACCTTATTCTTGTATACTGCTGTCTTAGAAATTTTGAACCTGGAAGCATCCTGAGACTCAGTGTAGTCTTCTACCAGCAGAAGCAGGATTAAACCAGGATTTAAAATGCAGATTTGTTTAAAAATATCGAGCAGTCTATACATTTTTTTTATAGAGCTCTAAATATATTGTTGTTGAGAACATCCACCACTGGTGGGGGTGTCTTTATGGCGAGATCGAAGAGCCTCTACAGCCATAACTGTAATCCCAGATCCTACAGTCCGCAGGAGCCTCCACAGTCTCCAGGAGATACTACAGTGCCCTAGATAATACTACAGCTCCCAGGAGCCTCTGCAGCTCCCAGGATATCCTAAATATACCCCAGGAGCACACCACATTCCCACTGAAGAACCAATTCATCATGTCATGCTGGGAAGCCTCCATCTTTGCCATTAACTCTCCAGGAAATGATAGAGGGCTTCATCCCAGTGATCATACCCCACCGGCAGGCTTAGAGAGCAGGGGATGTGCCAGCAAGCAGAGCATGTCACCACGTTTCCTGAAACTATCACTCACGGTCTGCCTGTATGGGAAACTTGATCCCCGACTGGGAAGATGATGGATCACTTCCTGGAAGAGTTACTGCTGCTGTACTAAAAGGGCGGTCACTTAAGAGCTCCATTATCCTGCAGTATGCTGTGGGTTCGAGCCTGGATCCCGTCTTACTTTCTGACTTGCAGGTTGGCATGCTGTGTCTGTGATCAGAAGGTCGCCGTTTCAAATCCCAAATTGGGCAGGATGATGTCACCGTTGCGCCCTATAGCAAAGTTCCCAAGCCCCAGCTGCTTCAGCGGCCGTCTGATCCTGCCTTCCCAAAAAACTAAATGCATTTACAGAACATTAATTGGAAATGTAGTTATCCTGGCTTTTTAAAAAAATTTCTGAATCTCTGTTACAGTACCTTCTCATGACCTTTTCGTGGATGTTCTTGATGCGTATATTGGACATGTAACTACAAAAAACATGGTGCCTCTGCTGGTAGCTGAGACCATGAGGAATCCACATCTGGCAGGAAATGCATCCAGTGAAAGAGTACATTGTATTAATATAAGTCCCACTCTACCTTACTGGTGTCCTCAGTGTCATGTTAGAATAACGAGTCCTGCAAAGGAAATCAAGGTGGTTTTGATATATTTCAAGTTCCAAGGCTTTTTATTGTCAGACTCACATAATACAATAACATTCCTACTTGCATGCTTCTGGCGAATCATAGTGCCAAAAATGTACAATAAATACAAGACTGTCAGTACAGCAGGCAATAATAAATAACAATAAAAATAACAAAAAAAGAAGTAACTACAGACAAAAATCCATAACATTTACGCTAACCCTTACCTCATCCATACACCTCAGCACCCCAGGCTGGGATTCCAGCAGCCAAACCACCAGCAGGTCAGACCCAGTAAGCCACCTGCAGCTAAGCAGGTTTGGGCTTAGCCAGGACACCAACTAGAAAAGCCAGGCTGGTGCTGGAAGAGGTGTTGGTGTGACCAACAGGTTAGCCCATCC
>JAABNX020000053.1:13758435-13773997 GCA_015163995.2 Mormyrus lacerda | reverse complement strand
TTTTTGATATACGATATTTTTAGAGGAGGAATTCATTCATTTCCTCGCTGACAAGAATGAGATTGTGGTTAATGGAACAGAGGGAAGAGTCATTAAACACATGAGAGGTAAACAGCCTTCACCTGCAGAAAGTAGGTTGGAAGTCCACAGGAACATTTTATCAAGCCATCATTGGGCAGTCAAGTCAGACGGCAGATCATGCGCTGAGTTTTAATAAAGAGGGTATCATGTGTCATTGCCGACAATGACGTTTGACACTCTCGCCTCTCCATGCCGAAATTGCTCTTTGATTGAGCAAACAAACAACGGGGGCATTTCTCCTTTGCTCAACTCAATTCATTCACTTTTGACTGAAGCACAAGGCATCTCAACTGGGCCTGCTTAGATATCATGTAGTTATACATATTTTAATTTTAAATGCACTTTATTTTTTAATAAACACGAGGGTTTTCAAAAGGATTTAGAGAGCAAAAAGTCCTGATCACCCCTCAGAGATACTGCTTCGCGTCCGGTCAGTGCTCAGGCGAAATGCAGATATTAAAACTGCCCTTACAGATATTGCTACAATTTAAATCCAATTTATATTCCAAACAAGTTCATTACAGGCCCAAGAGCAGCATAGAGAGCTGCCAGAATGAAGTAAAAGCGGAAAAACTAATTTTGACATAACTTGTATTTGGGTAATCCCAAGGAGAGGACAAAAGAGGCAGGGATGGAAATGATAGAGATTCTGTAATGAGCGATCTCTCTCATTTGGACCCAGCTTGGCACCCCGCTGTGTGCTACGGGGCCAAATGGGTATAAAGGCAGCGTCAGCATGCAAATCAGCGAGCCCACCACCTAAGTCACGATGGACCTGTGTTTTGATTAAAGAAAGTATGACAAAGTGAATGCTGAAATATAGACAATCTTAATTCCAGAGTTGGAAACCGCCAGAATACAAATGAGTTATTTCTCAGACAAAATTCTCCACTGTGGGGCACCCAGTATGGTTTCCCAAGTTTCCTGGTGGGGGCAAGGAAAAAAAGGCAATCACACATAACTCAAAGTCATTTGTCTATAACAAAAGACCAGGCTTTATGTTCATATTGTTTACAGGAGTGGTAACATTTTGCAGTTGATGTAAATATACCTCTGGTGACACGGATAGACTTGGGTTTTGCTTGATTCTCAAAGCCAGTGATAAAAATATAATTAATTTAATTTTAATAAAAATACGTTTAATTTATAGTTAGATCTGATAAATGTCAGCCATCATATGTAACTTGATTCATGTATCATCTACACAAAGAACATAGTGATGGATTTCAGTAATAACAGCTCATAACAGAAGAACATAGTCATGGATTTCAGTAATAACAGCTCATAACAGAAGAACGTAGTGATAGATTTCAGTAATAACAGCTCATAACAGAACCAAGCAGATCGTTGTATTTCAAGTCCATGTTGTCAGCAAATAATTTTATATGATCTGATATCATCTTTGTTATTTCAGTAAGCATAAAAAACATTTCAGATATATCTGAAATAGATCCGGACTGTTTTGCCTGCTTATCGTACAAACGCTTGGAATAGGTCACATTTAATGTTGTTTGCTGTATTGTGGGGTTTGGCCCACTATCTAAACGATATTGTAATTGATGCAGTCAGGCCTGATTTGCTCAACACACCACATGCTAACAGTCAAAGCCTTTCTATTGCAGAAATTTCACAGATTATCCCAAACAAAAAACAAACAAACAAACAAACAAAAACAAAACACAATTATTCTCAAGGTTCACACTCTACTGGATAATTTTGGTATGCAGGTGAAAAAGCCACAAAGTCACACATCGATCTTTATAAATGTTGGTGCATCTAGCTGTTTTTGTCAATAGTGAATTATGTGGAACCCTTTTCCTCCTTATTGCTTAAAGGGGGTGGCTGCAGCACATTCCATTCTTTCTACCCTTTAAATGCAGACAGGTGACTACAGAATCACGATTCTATTCACAATCACATGTCCACTGTGGAAAACCATTTAAAATCTTAAAATGCATTGGTTGTCTACATATTTTTTTTTACCTGAAATGAAAATGATTTTTCCCTCCACTCTTTTAAGAACGCTTGTCATTTTCCACGTTTAACGCCGTACATTTGTTCTCTTGCAAGCTCACATTTGCATATATTTTTAATGGAAGGATAATTACAATTAGCATCAAAATGCAGGAGGGCTAGAATCGCTTCATAGCCGCACGCATTTGTGGAGACTCATTGTGCCTATTCAAAGTCAACGATAAGAGTTTTATTGGCGTCCATGGGCTTCCTTTGTGTTGCTCGAGACAGATTTTAAAACCGTACTCAACACCTTTGTTTTGCAGACTCTAATCACAATTTTCTTCCCTATTGTGTTTTCAAACTCCCAGATTTGAATAATGTAGCTAAATTAATCCTGTCCACAGAAGGAGCACTCTAGGGTGAAACAGACATCACCTTCCTGAAACTTGCTTCTACAGCAACGTCCCAAATTGTGTAGGACTGGGACAAACCCCCATTTACTTTCTCCTGTTGGCAGAGAATGATGGAAGTTGTCTAAGAAGGCACAATACCCTAGTGGAGCTCACCTCTGAGGGAACCGTGAGGAGCCCTGCCGACTGAAATTGCCCTGTTGGCATTTCACTATTGGACCCCTGAGCGAGACCCTTAACCCCTAATTGCTCCAGGAACTGTCAAACGAAGCTGTATCCAAAAAAAAGAAGAAAATGTTGGTCGCTTTGATTAAAAGCATCTACAGAATAAATGTAGCTATTTCAGGATGCCGAAGAGCCATGTTACCTACACCAGACATTTTTTTTGTTGCATTCTTGTTTTCTAAGTCTTACCGTAGATACATTTCTAATAAAAGACAGCTTTGTGAGCATTACTCCAGAGGAATTGTCTCACCGCATTTGAATATTGAATGTACATTTCAATTATACCGCCAGCAACGTTCAGAACGTCTTCGAAGGAAGTGTCACCAGACTGCTGTGTCAAGTCTATTGTTTTATTCAGGAATAGCCGAAACTCCTGGCCACACAATGTCTCTTTTTTGCTGGGAGCACATGGAAATCAGTCTCAGGAAATGAGGACTATCACAGCACCCTTTACAAGTTTTTAATAACTGAAATGAATGCGGTATTTGGGTTTAATTTGTTGCCTAGACTTTGTGAAGTCTTATGATTAATTATGAAAAACGAAAGTGCATTTTCAATGATTCGCCTATCCGTTTATGTCTCGCTGAGTTTCAGCATTGCCGGTTTTTTAATATACCTATTTGCCGAGTAAGTGGGGTTAGGGAGTGATGAAAGACTGCCTGCGTTTCACAGATTCCTTGTCTTTATTGCCATGTAACCTCTTTTGCTTCTGGTTTCCTTCCATGCCTGTGACTCATCATTTCCACTATTGCCCAGGGCTTGCTAAACCAACGTTGACCTCGCTGCCAAGCCAGCATTCCTGCGCGCTCAGAAGCAATCGGTGACGCCTTAGTCAGCAGAAGACACAACACTTTAGGGCTCACAAGAAAGCAGGAGGAAGCAGAGCCACATCTAACCCCTAACCCTTTGGAACGTCTGCGGTTGGCCCCATGTTGACTAATGCTTTTAACATGATACAAAGCCAGCTGATTTGCCCAGTGGAAGTGGTTTTGTCCGGTGACAGAGCGTGAGGCACATTCATTCCCCAAGCTACAAAGTCACTAAATAGCCAGTGACCTACATCTGCCTGTGCTGAATTGTACTGTACAGCACACTGTTGTTAATATTCCACTTCTGCACTTTTTTCAATGCAATGCTACATCTGATGCTATTTGCACATCCTTCTCCAATGCAGCACCTATTTATTGCATGTTCATTGTCATGTCCTGTATTGCACTGCTATTTTTCTTATATTGCACTGCTGTTTATCCTGTATTTCTCTATCGTTTCTCCACTATTGCAGCTGTTTCTCCTGTATCGCACTGTATTGTTTTTTTTCTTCCTGTATTACACTGCAATTTGTCTTGTGCTGCATTGCTGTTGTCCTGCATTGCACTGCTGCTTGTTTGGTGTTGCACTGCTACCTGTTCTGTATTGCACTGCTGCTTGTTCTGTATTGAACTGCAGTTGCCCTGTATCGCACCGCTGTTGTCCTGTATTGCCTGGACATGCTGATGTATATCCCACAATACTGCTCTATGATACTTATGCACACAGATATTTCCATATATACTTCTTTCTTTTTGAAAAATGCCCGAATATCATGCTTAAGGATGTAGCCGATTAAAAGATATATATGTCTGGATTAAGTTGGCAAAATCTGCAAGATTTAAATACATGGATGATGTCAGAATGCAGAAGTAATTTCTCCTAGTTGCTCCTAATTAAATTTTGCAAATTAAGTTACACTGGATTGCTTAACCCTCTCAGTCTAAGGGCACTTCTCAAGGAATTTCACCATCACAAGATTTAGCTCAGGGAATTTGAAGGATTTTTTAAGGCTTTAGGTTCATGGGTTTGTGATGAATGAAAGACAAAGGATGTATACATGACGAGAGCTAAGCAACAGCTAACAAAAAGGCTGACTAACATACAGGGACTCTGCAAGAGCTACCATAATAACAGAGATAATGATGCTGGATAATGCTGAATCATGGATTGAGGAATCACTATCAGAAATGCAGCCAGTATTAAAGAGTAAAGACAGAATACGAAAGCAGTGGACTGCATGAGATACTGGCTTAACTGTACAGGAAGTTATATCCCATTTATTAAATATCACTGCCTGTGTTAATTTTTGCGAGAAATTAATTTAGCTGATATTTACACTGTCCCTTACTGGCAGGCACTGGGATCTTACTGTGGCCTGGATGTCGATGGAGAGATGGAGGAGAATCTCGGAAGTCACCTTGTTCTGGAAACTTCTGCAGTCCACAGATCATCCTGTAGATTTAAGTAGCGCATCTGACAACATGGAGAGAGCAGCTGCTTGAAATTGCTGAGTCTATGACAGATAGTTGCTATGGTGATTACAAGATACTTATCTTATTTTATCTTCCAAAGGGATCCAGACTTGTTTCTGTTTCTTTAAATTGTCCACAACTGCTCCAATGTGATGCATGTTTGTTTTGTGCATCTAACCAGGGAAGACAGTTCCAAGGCAGAAGGACATTACACCTATATCAGTATATTCATACCGTCCTGAATCTTGAGTACAGCATTTATACAGTAAATATGTCACGGTTAAGTACAAAAGCATTCTGACATGGTGGGGGTGCGCCATTTATTTGTATGCACAGCAGAGAGATGCAGAAAGTTCCTGAACCACAGCTGAAATGATTCTTGACCCTTTGTTCTTAGAGCTGCGATTTCGGTGTGGGCTGAAGGTCGCCGACGGGCCCCCACAGAAGGTGTTATCAGCACTGCTCGCCTTTTGTTGTTTGTTTTTTGATTCATGGTTCGTGCAGCCTAATGCCGTCGCCTTATCTCAAGAGGGCGTGTCTGCCAGGACTCCTGAGTGGAGAGTCATTAAATGGCACCTGACTCCGTGTTTAAAGGGGAAAGTGAAAAGTCCGTGAAGCATCTCGGAGGAGAATGTGTTATTTTTTTTTTTTTTTTTTTTTTTTGCAGGGAAAAAGAGCAGATTGAGTGGAGTCTTATTAGAAAGTACCTATTATTATGTGTCCAGGAACTCTGGAGCTTAATGCCCCATTGTTTTATGGCGATGCCAGCAGGACTGATGCTCCTTTATAGAGATGGACTGGCTGCAATGTCTCTATAAATGGTAGGAATAAGACCTGCTACCTTTGTTGTAGCATAAAGCTTTGGGGGACATTGATTTTTTTTCTTCTATGGAGACACTTGGAGAGCTCATACACCTGAGCTGTGCTTGAGAATCTCAACCTTCAGCAGGTCTCCTCTCTGGAGGCCCCGGTGCTGCCACGGAGATGGAGAGTAGCGTCGAGTTCTCTCAGACGTGCTCCTTGTTGCCAGGGGAAGCCGTCTGCTGTCCGTGGTGCTGGACGGTCCCTTTGTTAGATGCCGTGCCAGAAGTGCTTCGTTCCAGCTGACCGCATCCTGCTCCTTCAATGGTGGAGGTCACCTCTTGGTATCAGACAGGATGTCACTCTCAAACCTCTTATCCAAACAGACAGTGGGAGCCAGAACTGCAACAGCACATTGTTCTAAAAAGAAAAGGAGGGGGAAGTAATTAACTAAAAGGACTGCAGCTACTTGAAGGATCCATAAGTGAAGCCTGCTGACATCTCCAAAAAAAAAAAAAAAGAGAGAAAAGGAGAGCATGATGAGGAGGGTGCAAATGAACATCTTCGAGAGGAACCTGACAACGAGGTTGTGAATTCCGGTGAAATCACTGCGGAGTCTCTGTCAGGGAGCGAGATAAACAGGAGTTATCAGAAAGACAAAATTGCTCTCAAATATTAGAGTGTGCTGGGGTTGTTACACACGCGTCTCTGCCCCCCGGGGTCTGAAGTGTCTTGGTTGTGAAATCAACTCATTCTGAGCTGCAGCTTCCTTGGCAAAGCCAGGAGATGCTATAATCACGAGGGGAAGCGAATCTCCTGTCCTAAAGAGTGGAGACACCAGACCTCATCACAGCCGCTCTGCTGTGGGTGCTGTCTTTCCGTGGGCCTAGCATCAACACGCTCTAATGTAATTGTTTGCGCTTCTGCTAGGTTCAGGGTTTTAGTGTTTGCTCCTGCCGTTGAGGTATAATTAGATTTGTGTCACAAATTTGATAATACAGTACGGTGGCAGCTAAACTGAAAATGTTCTGCCTTCCATCTCGCTGTAATTTTTCCGGATATCCATACATCCTTTCCAGTGGTGCTAAACAAAATCTTGATATATTATGTGTGATTTCTATGTGATCGTTAGCAGTCTTCCGATATTACAAGCACATTAGAAATCATTACTCAGGACATTCCATCATAATTACCAGTATGTAAGTAAGAGGTGGAACTGTTGTTTAAGCTATTTTTTTTTCCTTCATTTATTTACAAATTCCCATGAAATATATTGTCTTATTAACATTGACAGAGTTACTCATTAATTGAAATTATACTGTATATAAAGGTTATGATCTGCATTAAAACATTTAATAAAGGGACAATAACCATTCCACCTGACCCCCCCCCCTCCAGAAAACATCACTGCTCAATTTCTCTTTGTCTCCTTGCACTGAGGGGGAGCTAAGCCCCCTCGGTAGATTTGGAACTAAGTGACTGTCCCTGACCATTTCAAAGACATAACAAGGATCGTCACCTGAGTGGTATCTACATTGTCAACATTGGGGCAAAATTATCAGTGATCCATTATTTGGAAACAACTACAGAGTCTGAGCCTATCTGCACTGCTTCAACCGCTGCAGCGTGAACTGTTAGGCACATGTATGTTTGGGGGAAGGTACCATTTTTCCAATGGATGAGCTGTTGGTCTCCAAAAGATGTAAATGTCCTCTGCTCAGTTGATGGACAAACTGTCTACCCGGGTAGCAGTGTAATTATGTGGGCAAGGAGCCCAGTACTGTATCTACACAGTTGGGAAAGAGAAGGACATGAATGCTGATTACACTGTTCACCGGCGTCGGGGCTCCATGTGGCCGAGTCCTTCGCAAAGCGTTATTTAAACAGGAGTAGCTGAAACTGAGTTGACCTCTGACCCCTTGGTCTCTTTGCTATATGTAATAATAACTCATTTGTGGGTTGGGAATGCACACGAGGGAAACATTTTATCTTCTGTGAATAAAGACTAAAAAAAATACATATTGTTTTACACTATGAGAGTAAAAAAAGAATTGGAAAATATTCTGGCTACTTGTTTCAGTTTAAATTAGCTTTTAAAATTGATCCAGACCAAGGGGGAAAAAATCCATTCTGTTTACTCTGCAGAGCTGTAGAAAAAGCAGGGCGCAGTGCTGGTACGAGGCTGGTCAGGGAACTGTTTGCCGCCTATTAGCATCTGCAATGTCTTCTCAGGTGTCTAATCAACAACTGCTCATGCCGTGGGCTCCGAGACGCCGGGTGGACAGACGACAGCCTCCACTTTAGGATTCATCAGCTTCGAATAAAGCATCTGACGGCGTCTCAACCAGGTCCCAGATCATCTGCTGGGGCAAATTCCCTCAATTGCATTCAAGTCATCGCCCATATAGGTGGCTGACGTCAATGAGCTGGGAGACAAAATATATCTATATCTGAATGACAGGTGGCATGGCAGAGGCCGACAGAGCAGCACGCTGTCGCTGCGGAGGTCAGTGGACTCCTGTGTTCTTGGTATTAAAAAAGTCACCACAGGACTCCTGAACTTCATTTTAACATTTTACTAAAAAAAGCGTGCTTCTTAGGAAAGATATGCAATTTTTTTGCTCAATAACAGCAAAAAGCACAGGGACATGCATATATTTCCTCAGATTAAATGGGGTTCTGTAAGCACTGGTCTTTTCAGAGAGAAGAATGTCCAGGGATCCAGTTTAATGCAATTATAAATAAATGTCGTGTCATACACCAACACAAAACAGAAATCTAACAATAGGATCTGAGTTTTGTTACGCTAATTAAGTCTCATCATCCTGTTCTTTCATTCTTGCCATGTTAGATTAATCTTTTATGTTCTATACTTTTGGTCTCACAAAGACTAAACACTAGTGTATGGCTCCTTGAGTCTCAGAAGGTTGTTGGTTGCTCACATACTCCTGCCTATGAGGATTGGTGCAGGATAAGTGGTTGACCCAGTGCTTGGATCCCAAGCTTCACTCTGAGCTGTATATTTGAGCGAGTTGAGTGTCTCGAAGCAAAGCATGATGGGATATGCAAAAAGAAGCATTCCATTGTACCTGTGCTTGTGCTAATGGCCAATAAATAACCTGCTTCCGGGAACTTAAGTGTGAATCTGTGCCCAGCTGGTGCTTCCATTCACTCTCAGTTTCTGAAGGTGGATGCTTTTCTCCTGGCGGAGTTTGAGCTCATGCTGCTCTGCCGTATCTTGCAGTACTCAGCAATCTTATTTTATTATTTGAGTTTTGTGTCGATAGGATTTATAAGGTCTAATTAGTTTAGTCTCTTTGACTCATTTGGCCAACACTTGGTGGACTTATTTAATAAGAGTCTAATAATATATAACTGAAGGGGGGGGGGGAGAATCAAGCTGAGAGCAGCTCAGTGGTGGGAGAATTGCTTTGTTAAATTATAACCATTTTGATTTGCTGAGATTGAAAAGTGACCGCCAGGTACAGCATCTATTTCACCCCTTCCTGGGATAGATTTGCGCAGCACACGATTTCTGTACTGCCCTCTAACTCAAAAAGGACTCACATTGAAATCGTTTGTACCAAATGTATCATATAGCCGTACAATACATTCATATTGGGCCTGTTACTGGCGAGGCAGGGGGCACGACAGCATCCCGCGGCCTTCACTCTGGCTGTTACATTTAACTCCCGGTGACGAGTCGTAGACAGACCCCGCTTTTCTCTTTTCTCCCCAACATCTGTCCATCAAGCAACATTCAGGTCCCTCAATTAAGCAGTTAAAGGATTTGTCATGCCGGAGTTGCGCAAAGCACAATGTCGCAAAGGGGATGCCATGTCGGTGCACTGTTGCCTCACTCCTGTGGGACCAGGTCTCATGTCCCCACCATGGCTCTGTGTGGAGAGTGTATGTTGAGGTTACTTGGGGTTTCCACATTGCCTGTAGGTGTGAATGGCATGTGATTGTGCCCAGCAATGGGTTGGCACCCCATCCAGGGTTGTTCCCTACAGTACCTTGTGTCCATAGATTCTGGACTCCCAGCAACTGTGGGACACTGAAAATGGATGGATGGACATTAATACATAAACTCTCCTTTGCAAGCTTTGCCCAAACTTTAACTCACTGTTTGCCATATTTTCTAATGAGATGAGACTGTATTTATATAGCACTTTTCTACTTCTGCGAGTACTCGAAGTGCTTTACAATACAACACATGCCTCACATTCACACACCGGTGGCGGAGGCTGCCATGCAAAGCACCAACCTGCACACCAGGAGCAATTAGGGGTTCAGTGTCTTGCTCAAGGACACTTCAATGGGGTCAGGAGGAACCAGGGCCCAGACCTGCAACCCACAGGTTGCCAAACGATAGCACTACCTCCTGCGCCATCTTATTTGAAGACAAATCTATATTTTGAGTTAGCTAATTAATTAAGACAGAGAACAAACAGGAACATCCTCCGTCATGGCAAACGAAAGGCACTGTGATGCCAAATGTGCCCACACTGTGTTGTGCTATTTATCGAGAGCCTCACATGAAAGATGACCCCTTTACCCTGCCTAGCTTGCTATTTGCCAACCTGTTTGGGTCTTTCCTGAGATTTCTCATACATAAAAGATGAAAGTATACCTTACACCACAACATCAACAGAATTCTCCCAGTGCCTCATGAGATACATGCACCCAAAATGGGGCAGCCACGGAGAACATTTAGGCTGTCGCTAGAGCTCTTCTCATCTACCTAATCCTGTTCCTGGAGACGCAGACAACACAGACATTGGAGTGAAGAATTCTGGGTATTTGAATTGTCAGTCGACAGGAGCATGATGGCAGTGACAAGGACAGAAAATGAAAGCGCTCATCCAGACGGTGGACACACGTTTGCATACAAATCAGTTCTTGAGCGTAATGAACGTAATTTCTGCTCGCGCTCCGCGCTGTTAGAACAACCCTGCACTGGCGGTTCGCATCTGCATGGTCCTGCGAATGAGATGCTCTCTGCCCCCACACGCACAGTGACTAATTATCTGCTGAAACATTATATTAGTTGCTTGATTACCAGCCTACTCAACGGCTAATTACAAGCTTTGCTCCTTTCGACCTCTGCCAGCATGACGCATCGCTTTCAGCTCCATCATCATCACCTTCATCATCCTCTCCCTCTCGCTCAGCTTATGAGGTCCTTCATGGAATGCAGGCTGCTGTCTTTCTGCTGCCTAACCACATCTCTGGTTCCTACACGGACCCCCCGTCCCCATTCCGCGCACCCCGCAGAAGGCTGCGAGCAAACAATTAGCGTCGGTAAACAAGCTGCGCATATCAGCATCTGCTTTCTGCGACTGCTGTGTCAGCTATGATCCGCAATGGCATAAAACGAGCAAGAAGAGGGCAGTGCCACTCTGGCCTGACGTACATATCGGGCACAACAGGAGCGAGAGTAGTAGGCAGCCAATAGCAGACTTATGGAGCTTTTTTCTCAGATGCAAGAAAGAAAAAATAATTCCACAAGACAAGGGCCGTTCCCTTTTTAAAATGCAAAGTACTATGATTTCAAGATAAAAATGGCTGAAACAGCAATAAGACATAGAAGTATTTAAATGTAAAAAAAAATGTGCACAGTTTGAACAGAAGGATATTTTATAGCACGAAGCTGCTCAGAGAACTAAACGAACCAACCAATGAAACAGAAGCTGGATTCATATTTTCTGAATTTGATTTCGAGACACAATATGCGGCTTAGCAGTGGATTCCAACAGATAACCAAGGAGTGTTTTATCACAGTTTTGTGAGGTTAATAACCAACAAAACGGACATATAAACATAATATGTTGTAATGAAATGCCAGTGTCAAGATGTATAACTACATATGTCAGATCCCTCTTTCAGATATACTTCTCCTGTACAAATCTCCAGTACACAAAGGAGAAGATGCACAGAGAAAAGGACAGCGACCTGGTAGCAGGACTGAAGCAGGTGCCTCACGGGCTGACACATGTTCCGTTTTTAATGCTGAGCGGTAAAAGGGGAACGGTAATGTAATAAAGGCCCGTTCGAAACAATGAGTAATGAAAAGGGCACTTTCCAGTGATACTCAGTCAACATTCTAATCACCCAGCCATCAGATGCATAATCTGATTGATTTGGAGTATAATGTGCATTCTATCAACACGGCAATAACGACAACAACATTAACAAGAAGAAGATGGATAATAAAGTAATGAATAATCAGTTATTAGTTCATTCCATTGTCCATAGCTGCTTATCTACAGTGTCACAGTAAAAACCATAGATGAGATGCCTATTCTCTGCCGTATCACACAGTCACACAAACAGACAGGAGTTCATATGCATAGATTTACTTGTGGGCTGCATAAGCAGACATTGTGATGTCCAGCCTGTATGAGGAGGACCTGAACGCTGATTTCCACCCATTTAAAAATACATTCTCAGTATCGGAAGGGAAGATGGTTCGGAATGTGCATACGGCTTTTTAAGGAAGCTTTCTGTACTATGAGGTTCTGTAATTTTATTTTATGTAATTTCAGTTTCATTGCTATTTTTATTCCATTATGCATTGCTGTGGGTTTGTATACTTGTGTAAGCGTGAGAGTTTGATCATGGCTTTGTTTGTGTTACATCAGTACAATTTCAAAATCCCAGAACCTTTTATTTTTGTTTGTTTGTTTTGGATTTCGGTGGCAAACATTGTTGGCATTAATTTTTTTTTTTCACGATTGAATTCTGAGCCCCTAAAGCACGGTGTGCTGACGGCCATGTGCTGTAGCCACATGAAGGAGAGCTGCGGTATATGGCATAGCGGCATGTCCGTTCTGTCCGCAGCCTGCACGGCTCATCAATCTATTCACATCCAAAGCAGCTGTGAGATTCCAGCTATAGCGCTTGGTTGATGCAGATGACATGACCTACAGGTTACACCTGCAGAATACAGCAGATGCTATCAGAAGAAAGATGTGCTTAGACTATCAAACAACACAAACAAATATCTCCTAGTGTAAAGAAACAGAAAAAAAAACATTAACTTCAACGTCTTATATAAAGATTCACTATAATTGATACAGAGCGTAAAAAACAATGGTTTGGTTTGATTGATTGTGGATGGAATCTAGATTTTTGATAGATTCTAGAAGTCATCTTGTTGGTTTCTGCTGGTTGCATAGCACAGTGAAACCTCATGCTGATCATACTGATGATTAACCACAGCTGAAGAGAAAGAGAAACCTGAATATGGAAAAGAAAAATAACACGGGCAAAGTGGAGCGACGATCTTGGCGCGCACGGGAAGCGACGGCGGCTTTTTAAGAAGGACAGAATGGCCAGAATGGTAACTAAGTGGTAAGGGATAAGCAGGCTTTTCAACAATCTCTCAGCATCCACGGGAGGGCCAGTGTGCGGCCGCCCAGCATCGGCCGGCCCAGTGAGATTTCCCATCAAGGCTGTCAGTCACTCTCACAGCTGGGGCCTGCAGCAGACCCAGAGCCTTATTACCCCCAGGGTCACACATCTTATTTGTGTTAGCGGCTACGCTTATAGCTAGCGGCAGTCGGAGAGATTTTGCTGTGGCTTTTCTGTCATGTTAACCAAATTAAACTAAACAGGATGCTATTATTAGACAACAATGTACATTTAACACATGAATAACTGAATTACCCTTATTCAGCACTTTACGTAAGATTAGCTTCAAGCTATGCTGCATACAAATGTCAGCAAGGTAGCAGCTGCTATAAGATACTAATTCCCTGTAACGTGTATCATATAATTATACAATGTGTCAAATGAGCCAATTCGGCAATGCTGCTTTAAGTGTTTTTCTGACATCGTGAGAATCGTGATAAACACAAGCACACAGCCAAGAAGCCACACGGCCACTCTTAATACGGAGGTGAGAGCTTCTTTGCAGATGCATTTTCCCTGAATAATTGGAAGGAGATCTTGCCAAAGTTCTGACGTGGGCGGAGAACCCTAAAGGCAACCTAGATAGTACCTAGTACACACACACGCACACATCAGGGAAACATTTCCTTAAGGGGACCGCTCATTCATTTCTATGGGAAAAATGCTAACTATGATAATCTTAACCCATACCCAGCCCTAAGCATAACCATAAGTAACCAAGAAAAATACAAGAGTTTTTGCATTTTTAGTTTTTTCATTACAGCCACAGATTTTTATTAAATTTAGTTTTCCCTTATGGAGACCAGGAAAGATTTGGTGCCCATAAGGAAAAAAAAAACAGGTATTCATCACGTTGTGGGGACATTGTGTCCCCATGATGTAAGGCATACCCGCTCGCGCACACACACACACATACACATGCACACCTAATCGTTACAAACACAAGCACAGAAGCAGAGGGAACAGGTATGTGTGGGGATCTGTACCTGTGTTCGGAAGGTTATTGGCTTGAGCCTTGGCAGAACAGCGACTTCTTCATTAGGCCCTTGAATGAGGCCCTAAATCATCTCCCAAAATGGTCCGGGGGTTTGGCATAAATGGCCCAACTGTGTGCTCAGACCCTAATACTCTCTACATATGTGTGTGTCTCAAAGGTGAGCAAGATGGGATCAGTCGGAAGAGATAATCCAAAGTGCCGTAAACTGCCCATGATTGGACCATACCACTACTGTAAGCATTGTGTCACCAAAATATCAGTGGTGACTATTGGCTGTTATTAAGTGCCAAATGGAAGAAGTAAAAAAAGACTTTTAAACCTGCTCCCATAAAGGCCATGTTTTACCTAGGAAATGACCTCATTTATAACACTACATGTGACATATAGTTATTACAGCACAATTACTTGTGTACTCTAAGTGATTAAGGTACTGAACCTGTGACCAATTATTATTGAGCTGGAACAAATGGCTGGCCGGGTCTGTTTATGCGACAATGTGAATCAAAGCAGTTCATTAGCATTTCCCAGATGGGGGGGGTTCTCTGTTACCAGGGGGTGCATCAAATCGGCTGATACTTGTGCAATTCCGCTATTTAACATAAAGGATCAACGAATTGACTATTTTAGGGGTTGCCTCTCTCGGGCATCAACTTCTGAATGTATTCTCTCACTGGAATAAGATCCTCATAATCCAGAGGTGACCATGTGGCAGAACCTCAGAACCACAGAGGCAGAACACTGTCAGAAGAGCCTCACCTGAAGCAGAATGCCCTTCCGCTGAAGGGCACCCAACGACACCATCACAAAAGAGCTGCTAATGTACAGCTGTGAATCAGACACTCCCCAGACAATCGGCACAGACCGGGACCCTGCAGCCCGCTGCTGTCAGAGTGATCAGCTACCCTTGGCTTCGATGTGTCACCCTTCATTAATGCATTAGTCAATTTTCTGATGGGTGGGACGCAAAACCTCCCAATGTCCTGTGGATAGGTACCCTTTGGGTGACATGCTGTTTGCTGCCATGGCCTAACAGGGAGGGTTCAGACGTCCATACTGACTCCAAAATTATCTCTGTGGTGAAAAAACACGTTTCAGTTAATATCTGTGTCAGGGCTACCATATCATGCATGAAAAGCCAAGAACCAGCATCATGTGAAATTGGGTTTTCTTTACATGAAATGCAATTGGTCTGTTGGTCTTTTTTGACCCGATCAACTGCCTGCCCTCCTCTCAGTGCCCAGTCTGCAGTCAGTGGGACCACATGACAATTACCCAGTAATCCCATCACTTTTGGCCCAAATTTGAGCCAAAGAAAATCTTTCTGAAAAGACACTACAAATTGTAGAATTTTATCATCATCGTCATCAACATTGTCATTGATGTCATCATCATCA
>JAABNX020000053.1:13724866-13746046 GCA_015163995.2 Mormyrus lacerda | reverse complement strand
ATGAAGTCACTGGGTTGTAGACATCGCAGTAAGATAGGACAGTCTGGTTTGATGCACTGTTTGTCCCATGAAGTTACTGGGTTGTAGACATCGCAGTAAGATAGGACAGTCTGGTTTGATGCACTGTCCTTGTCCTTTCTCTGTTCCCTCACTTGAGGCATTTGAGTTAATGCATGAGTTGCACGAAGTCTGTAGTGACTAGTTGTCTTTTTGGATATGCATATGTTCAAAAATGAACAAGTATTACAAAGTGAACTCACTATAGTATAGCATAATATAAAGTATTGAAATCTTTGCCTGTATAATAATTATTATATCTATTTTATAAAATTCTTAACAGTAATGTGACTAAATGAGGATGAACTGAAAACATGTAAAATGACCTGAGATTATCTATCCGTTTGCCTGGCTCACTGATTCCAGAGGTTCTTTTCCTGGTGTGTCGCACAGGTTCACAGAGAGCACACTCAGCCAGCCAATCATGCAGCTGAAGCGCAGTGCAGGTTGCGTAAAACCGAATTAAATAAGAGCACTCTTATAATAAAAGGTGGTGCTATATATTCTTGCAGCATGCCCAGACTTCATGGAGAGGACTGGTCTGCCCTGCAAGGGCACTTCCCCGCCACCCAATCAGGGGCCGATGATCCTTGATAGCCGCCACTTTATGCAAATTAGCCAACCTCTGATTACATGCAGACACAATGCAGTTGCCAAGGATGGGACACGATTGCTTGATCCCAATCGCTGTAATTTTCTTGAGATCCCCGTTTCATGCACAGTTGGGACTCTGCAAATCCACCTATTGTGACGCGATATAGCCCATGGCGTTAATATATTTATTTTAATTATTGGGGACAATCGAGTTAAAAGCTAATGGAGAAAGTCATATCTTGACAGGTTAATGTCTCGTTCATTGAATTACTTTGTGCTGTGAATTAACAAAATGTAATAAATAGAGACAAAAGTAATAAAGAAGCCAGTGGTTCTGACATACTCCCCTCTTCTTTATTAAAATGCGTCCCACAAATTAGACATACATTGCGGTGGAGTTCAGGGACATTTCTTCAGGTCGTAAAATAAAATCTTCCCAGCAGACGGGGTGGCACACCTACCTGCGTTTAATCCAATCATTACTTCGGAAGAGAAAGAGCCGGACAATGTGGTCATTCCTTAATCTCGTTTGAGTCTCTTTAAGGTTTCTCTCCCCTAGAGACTCATCGGTCATGGATGACATGATCTGCTGATTAGTGTGATCCCCCACAACATCTGATGGGTGACTCTAAAATTGTTGTTAGAGATTAAAAAGTACTGACAAACGCTGACGATATGCTAATCGCTCAGCTACCCGATCCGGAATATTGCCTCTCTTCTCTGTTGCGGGCCTGTAATTGAGTTGGAATCCTGTCCTTGTGGCCTATGATTGGACAGTACTCTTCAGTTTTGTTTATTTGTAGACATCTATTTACTGGGAGGTGAGGGAACATTTCTTGGATGGGGCTTGTTTTTTATTGCTCGTTGGTTTACATTTCCCAATGACATCTAGTTTAATTAAGGTAATTATCTCGATGGGCTCTAATACGCCCCCCATTGAGGAGGCACGCCGCGGGTCTTCCGGTCCATATCTCATATGCCCTGTGCGATCTGGCGCGATCAATCACCCTACTCTTTGGCATATTTGTAAACTACCATGGTAAATCGAAGCTCGGAAAGAGCCAGGAGAAGACAAAGAGGTAGAGAAGGCAGCAACACAAAATGGAAATCTTGGTGAAGGGGGTGGGAGACTTGTCAGCCCCCCCCCCCCCATCCCCCATCCCATAAAGAAATGCCGTATATAGTGGAGCAAAACAGTGATGCTGCAGACCCACAGTGCAGCATAAGTAGGAGATGTGACAAGCATGAAAGTGCAACAATGAACACACACACATACAGGTTTGTAATTATATCTTTGTGGTGACTCTTTATTCGATTCTATGGGGAAAACTCTAATCACATGATGACATTAACCCTACCCAGCCCTAACATTAACCATAAGTAACCAAACAAAATGCGAGACTTTTGGGGGAACATGTGGCCCCCAAAATATAAAATAAACATAATCCACACGCACAGACACACATGCACATACATATATATGTGGATCATCAAAGATATAATATAAGAATATTAGTGTTATGTATATGCTACATACTATATGTAGTATATATATATACAATAAATGTAAATGTGCAGCAGAATATATAAAAATATGTAAACATGGTTTGCATTGGTACAGGGCTGTCATACTGTAGGTAGTGGAATATAAAACAAATGTATATATGTAGCAAAATATATATAAATATATGTAAACATGGTGCACATTGGTACAGGGTTGTTATACGTAATGGAATATAAAACAAATATAAATATGTAGCAAGATATATTTGTGGCGCACGGCAAGAATGGTGAAGGCAGACCCCAATATGTGGAAACAAACAGGTTTATTCGGGATGCCAGGTACAAACAAATCCAGGGGGGCAATCCAGTCGGGTGGTCGGGTCACAGGCGGTGGTCAGGTTCCGGGAATATCAGTCCTACACCAAAGGACGAGACGAGGAGACGAGAGGGAGGAAGGAACAGGGTCAGCAGGGCAACGGGGCAGCATGGAGCAGGTATAGTAGGCAGGCAGGCAGGACACAGCAGGCAGGCAGAACGGGAGACAAAGAAAGTGCTTGGTATGGCTCATTAAGATAATGGCAACAATATTTCGCCAGGAAAGGTCATTACAGCCGATCTTAAGTAGTGGGGTGATCAGTCAGATATCACCTGCCGGTGTTCCGCCCTGCCTGCGTGGGCGTGACATTACTCCCCCCGGACGGCCGCCTCCCGGAAGCCGAATGCAGCGACGGGGACACCCCCCCAGCCGTGGAGCTGGTTTAGGAGGATGGGCAGTGTGGAAATCGGCCACCAGGCTGGGGTCCAGGACATCTGCCTCAGGCACCCAGGACAGTTCTTCCGTGCCGAATCCTTCCCAATCCACCAGGTAGTAGAGGCGTCCTGCACGGCGGCGTGAGTCTAGGAGAGCTTGAACCAGGAACACCGTAGAGCTGTCCTGTAATGGGCTTGGAGGAGGGGTCGGTACGTCTACAGGGGGATGCGACGTGTTATACTTCATGGGTTTCAGGAGGGAAGCATGGAATGTAGGGCAGATCCAGTACACTCTTGACAGGTGCAGACAAAAAGAGACAGGACCCACCGGCTTAGCAATAGGGAGCAGTGTAATAAAGTGAGCAATTTACGGCGGGCTGGGAGTTTGAGATTCGGGGTTGACAACCAAACTTGTTGTCCCACCTGATAGGGTGGGGTGGTGCGGTGGTGTTTATCTGCCTGTACCTTCCTTCTTGAGGAGTGAGCAGAGAGAGTATGTTGCATCAGGTGCCACACTTTTTGGGCAGCGTGGAACCAATCGCAGAGGAAGATCTGTGGAAGTTATCCCAACACACACTGGAAAGGAGATTAGTAAGGTTAGTAACTGGGTTCAAGCCAGTGTTCAGGGCATACTCAGCCCATACTAAGTGTGTAGCCCAGTCTGCAGGTTTATCTTTACATAACAACTGCAAGGCTTTGGACACTTCCTTGTTTGTTTTCTCAGCCAGTCCATTGGCAGACTTAGGGAGATGTTAAGCTTAGCACAAAAGACATGGAACACCTGCGAAGAGAATTGTGGGCCACGATCAAACACTTTATCCTTGGGGATACCGTAGTAGCGGAAGACCCAGGTGAGTAACCCATCAGCCAGGTCTGTCGCTGTTGGGAGCTTAGGGAGAGCAAGGAATCGACGCTTCTTGGAGAAACGTCATAATTCTGTTCAGCCGGAGAGAAATTTTTGGAAAAATATGCACAGGGGTGTCGTCGCCCAGTGTCGGGGTCTTTTTCTATGAGGATGCCCCCCACTCCGGCTTCTGAGGTATCCACCTCAGGGAGGCGGCTACCTGGCTGAAGTTGCTCACAAATCTGCAGTAGAAGTTAGCGAACTCGAGAAATCATTGCAGCTCCTTCATGGTACGAGGCGGCAACCAATCTTGAATTGCGGCGACCTTCCGTTCATCCATGGCGATTTCCCCTGGTTGGATGACGTACCCTAAGAACTGTGCCTGTTCTTGGTGGAACTCTCACCCTTTACAAAAAGATGCCAGTCGTGGAGTCTTTGGAGCTCCTGTCGCACATTAATGTGTAGAGAGGGGGAAGGAGAATATATAAGTATATCGTCAATATATATGACCACAAATCGGTAAAGCATGTCGCAGAAAAAAAGGGTACATAAAAGCCTTGAAAATCAAGGGGCTATTTTCCAAACCATAAGGCATGACCCAATATTCATATTGTTTGGTGTGAGTGATGAAAAACGTTTTCCATTTATCTCCACGCCGAATCAGATTATAGGCACTGCGGAGATTGAGTTTAGTAAAAATCGTAGCTTTACGTAACTGTTCCAATGCAGAAAAAAATCAATGGTAAGGGTTCTCTCCGTTTAATAGTAATGGCATTGAGAGCCTGGTAATCAATGCGGGGTCGTAATCCTTCGTTCTTGTTCTTTACGAAGAAAAAGCTGGCAGTAGTAGGTGAGGTGGAAGAATGGATGATACTTTGCTTAAGGGCTTCCTGAATATAATCCACCTCTTCCATGATGGACAATGGGTAGAGCCGGCCCTTAGGGAGGGGTACCCCCTCGAGGAGATCGACCGTGCAGTCACAGTCCCGATGTGGCGGTAACTGAAAGGCCAGAAATGTATTGAAAACATTTTGGAAGTCTGCATACTCCACCGAAATGACCGACAAATCCGCCGGTTCTGGGTTTTCAACTTGAGTAGCTATGAGGAGACTAAGCAACTAGTTCGCCTGTGGACCAGTGAATGTGGGGGTCATGTTCCTGCAGTAAAGGAAGGCCCAGAATTATGGGGTCCTTTGTACGGGGAAGAAAAAAAAAAGATTTTTTGAATGTAGAGAACACCGACTAGGTTCTGGGTCAGTCCGGTGCATAATCTTCCCCCCAGTCAGAGGTTCCCCACAGACCCCCAGAACCACAATAAGGTGAGACAGAGGATGCAGGGCAAGATGTAACCTCTGAGCTAGGGCCTGATCCATGAAATTACTGGAAGCTCCTGAATCAATTAGAGCCCACGTAAATAGTTGTTCACTGGCAGCTAGTAATTCAATAGGTACAGTGAATTGAGTCTGCGAAACTCCCAAAAACATAGAAGTTCATGGAGGACTTGGGACAAGATGGTCGAACGAGTTCGCTGACAACGGCAGCTATGATCCAGTGTGACCGACAGTCCTATAAAATTCTCCAACGATAGTAAGGATCCCCAAGACATGAGCTTGTGTTGTATTTCCGGGTTAAGCGCACGTCACTAAAGGATCCGCAGACAGTATTTTGGCCATGACAACCTGGTGGCAATGGTTTGAAACTCCAGGGAAAACTCAGCTACAGTATGGGATTCCTGGTGGAGATCCACCAAATGTTCCCCTAAGCTGCGTCCCACAGTAGGATGATCAGATATTTCCTTGAAGGCGGCTTGGAAATCCTGGGCTGAATTCAGACCATAATGCCGTGGCCCAATCGCGTGCCCTCTCGGTAAGCAGCGAGATGACAAGTCTCCTCGACAAAGTGCTCTGGATGTCCCTCGATGTATAGACCGCACTTCATAAGAAAAGCCGACGTGGAAGCTCGTAGTGTAGAATCCGGTAAATTTGCTTAATTCTTCAGGAGCCGTGAAACCAGCATGGTAAGCTGATCTACTTGTTGCTGCAGGCATTGGTTCTCCACAGGGTCCATTCTATACAGGTGAAGTATTCTGTGACGCACAGTGAAAATGGAGAGGGCAGACCCCAATATGCGGGAACAAATGGGTTTATTCGGGATACCAGGTACCAACAAATCCAGAGGGACAATCCAGTCGGGTGGTCGGGTCACAGGCAGTGGTCGAGTTCCAAGAATATTAATCCTACACCGAAGAACGAGATGAAGAGACGAGAGGGAAGAAGGACAAGGGTCAGCAGGGCAATGGGGCAGGACGGAGCAGGCAGGACAAACCAGGTGAACGGGAGACAAAGAAAGTGCTTGGTAAGGCTCATTAAGATAATGGCAACAATACGTCGCAAGGGAAGGTCGTTACAGCCGATCTTCAGTAGCGGGCTGATCAATCCGAGTTCACCTGCCGGTGTTCGGCCCCGCCCCCATGGGTCTGTCATAGGTAGTGGGATATAAAACAAATGTAAATATGTAGCAAAATATATATAAATATATGCAAACATGGTGTGCATTGCTACAGGGCTATCATAGGTATTTCATTATAAAATCAAAACATAGCAGCAAATCTATAGACAGGGGTGCACATAACTTGTGTGCAAGTACGCATTCACCTTTAAGAATGATACGCGCGACAATCGATTGTTTGTGTTTGCGTACTTATTTTATGTGCATTTGCGCTGCTATGACAAGCAAAAACCTTGCATTTCAACCGATATACCGCAAATGAAGTCAAGTTGGCATATAAACATTAAAATACATTATATTTTCTTGTCATAGCATATGTACATAAAATAAGTAAATAAGTACATAAGTACGCATTTGCGCTTTTACAAACAATCGATTGTCGCACGTATCGTTCCTACAGTAGAGGTGAATGCGTACTTGCGCACCAGTTATGGTGCACCTCTGTTTATAGACACAGATATTAAAATTTCTTTAGATATATGTAAACATGGTGTGCATAAACGTGCCCAAGGGCCACCATTATTGTTACTATGTCCGGGGGAGAGGTGGGCAGCTGGGGGGGGGGATGGCAGGGGTTGGGAGTCGATGTGGAGTCTGAGGGAACCGGTTCGGATGCTGTGGTATTTCCTCAGAGGCCATCTGTGATCAGTATCGCATAAAAAACCTGCTGCTTATGACTATTTCCAACGTGGAGCTATTGATGGAGTGTGGAGGGTGACACAGGCCTTCCTGTAGTCGACAATCAGCCCTGGTAGGTCATGTCCTTTCAGAGATGTCAGCAAACGCAGTGATGAGGTCTGTGAATACTGCCGTCTTGGTTACGGTGAGACTCAACCTTGTCAGAAACATGTCGACAAATCCAGTTTCCTGTGAGCTGTCGTAGTCGCCTCATGTCTGCTATTAGTTGGATTGCCTATTTTCCAAATATGGGGAAATGACTTTCCTATGGATAAAAAAAAATGGCTTAATTTCCCATAATTCCTCCAAGAAGGCTCCAAGAAGTATTTTTCAAAAAATAAAAAATACAGTGGCCTTCAAAATCAGACTTTTATATACTTTTATCTAATTATGATGTTATTCATAAATCTAACAATAACCATTTAATTTCCACAACGTCATGCAAATACATATTGAGTCAAAAACTTTAAAACTGCAAAAAGATTTAAGCAGGAGAAATTAAAAGTTTCATTAAAAGTGAAATGTCTCTACTAAAAATGCAGCGAAGTTAAAAAAAATAGTGAAAAATGCGAGAACACTGCCGGCAGACTGCAATACGGACAACTAGGTCTGACGGTGGGGAGGGCAGCTTTGATCCAGGGTTATCGTCAAAACAGAAACAAAACACACTAATATACTGGCACATCTCAAATGAGCAACAAGTGGAAGGAACCAGCATGATCACTGAGGGATGGTCAATGACTGTTTACCCAGCACTTCTGCTCAAATTTCTGCTTACACCACACTGGCACAGTTTAAGTAATCAGCTCCTGGGCTTAAAATCAGCAGCGCTACTGCGACTTTAGCATTCGACCTGGTGGCTGCTACATACAGTATAGCTCCTTACCTCTATACTAACCAGTTTCCTTTCAAAATGGTAGAACAGCAGCATCTGTATCACGGTGTCATGGTGTGTGTGTGTGTGTGTGTGTGTGTGTGTGTGTGTGTGTAAGGCTGGATTATGCAAAGATGAAAGATAGAGGAAGGTCCGCTCTGAGAGTTCCAAAGCTTCCCGTCTGACACACATCATGTTACGAATAAAGAAACCTTTTGCTCCCAGATCAAGGTACTGGTACCAGCTTGCCTCAGCATGATGTAATGGGGAGGAGAAGTGGTCCCAACACTGCAAAATAATGCCCCCCCCCTTCCCACGGGCCTCTGATCATTCTGAGATGGCTTGTTTGACAGCCTGCCAGTTCTAATGTCGCCAACATAATGTTCCGTGTCGACTCTGATAAACTGACGGATCTGTCTCCGTGCTTTCCCCTAAAAACTTCCATTACCAAAGTGATTAAAAATTATCTTTAATTTAGGAGACCTTGGACAAGATCCCTGGTTAAAATAGGAATTTCAGCAGAGTTTTTCGAAGGCAGTAAGAATCTTTTAATAGGAGAAGAGTAGAGACGCCGTTCGCGGTTAGCCTCCAGCCTGCGAATGCCACTTAACAGCTCTCCTGGAGTCTTACACTCACTCACCAGCAGATGAATTGAACTGTTGTTATGACTTGGAACAATGTATACCCCGGGACAGGAGTTTTTATTACTGCTGCTGTTACTGTCACATTTCTGTGTGCTTATTAGTATCATATTTTATTTTTACCTCACCTGCACACACAGACAAAGGTGTTTTTTTTTATTAATGTGGAGCTATTGGTAATAAACAGGTTCCTCATCGTAGTCAGCTTCATACATTGTGAGGAGCAATAAACCTCGACGGCTACGACAAGCAGAGAATTTGAGCCAGTGATTCATGTTGGCGATGAGCGTAGCGCGCTTCTGCAAATGAAAGTGGGTTGATTTTTTCTTTTTATACACAACACAACCTCTCGGTGAGAAAATAGCCTCGTAAACAGGCAACCTTATTTAATCTGACCCAGTTTGATGAACTAAAATAATAGCTGATTTAATTGAGGAATGGCACTAGGCAGTGGCAGGTCTACACAAATGCAATCTCGAAACGAAATGAAAGAGGCAGAACAGAGGAAAAGAGAAGGGACGGGCCAAATGTCCGCTGCATTTCTTTCTATGTCCTATTCTGGATACATTAATGACCATGTTCTCCTGCTGACGAATCAGGAGACCCTTTGTTTTTCTCACAAATCAGGTGACTTTGTTGGTTCGGCAGTATAACAGGCAAACAGCCCCCACACAAACTTTGACGCTGCATCACTAAAGATGTAAGACTTGCGCCTGGTTTTTATTGACCCAGTGGCCAGGATGACTCAGCTGTAAACTCCTGCAGATGGTATGTGACTGTCCCCGTTTATTACAAAGCCTGCCCACCCCCAGTGCCCCCGGGTACACCATGACTTCCGATCAGCTGCTAAGAGCTGCTTTACTTTACTTACTTAACTGTAAGCAGACACACAGACCACTCCACTGGCTTTAATACAGTGGTGGGGGGGGGGTCATAATTTAATTCACATTATGTTACAGCAAACATGCTCCAAGTATTTCCCGTGTTTTTTCATTTATTCACTTAGATGTACCTCTCGTGGAGAATCCATTTATGTTATTTTTGCTAAATAACACTGTTCTTTTTTCTTTTTGAGAACTGTTACTGTCACACACACACAATGGCAACAGGCAGGCTGGGATCAGATCCCCGCATCGCTGTCATGCAGGAGCGAGGCTGAGCTGATGTGAGGCTGGCTTGATCTGCATTGAGGTAAATTTCTCCTTTACTTTAGGAAATGTGCTATCTGAGGGAGCTTTTTACATGAAATATCCTTCGAAAGTGTGTCCCGGTGTCCTGCAGGATTCTATTACAAATGCAGTCGCTGAAATTTAGAGATATGTTAGTCTTATATGCTCACATATGCCTGAACAACAATTGTCTGTCTAGCTATCTATCTATCTATCTATCTGTCTGTCTGTCTTTTCTGTTTATTCATTCCTTTCATTTATTTTATTTAATTGTTGTGTAGCATCGGTGAGAAAGTACAGAGTTTTGTTGCTCAGGTACAATAACGATATTCTATTCTATTCTATTGTTGTAATAAGACTGTGCATTAAGCCATTTTTAGGTTGCAGCCTACAAATCCCAGCATTATTTATGAACCAAAACTGGTCTGGTAATGCCTGCAGGTCTCCCCAGTTCCCGTACTGGAGGGCAAGAATCCTGCATAGTTTGTACCTGGCTTAGTAGTCGTGCCTAAGCAAGTACTGCAAACCACGGGTTACAGGATTGTCGCATGTGAAAATGCCATGGCATCGCTTAAAGGCGGCGGGTAACCGAAAGGCATGGAATGGGGGCTGCATCGCTAACACAAGGGCCACTGCTGAGCTGCTGATGCGGTGATGTCATTCACAGGTCCACCAATCAGCACTGAGCCCTGTGTGGTTTTTTTCACAGGGGAAATCGATTCTTTAAGAAAGCCCAGCATTGCATTATTAATTTGAAACACACAGCTATAAATAAGGTGATTTTCCTTAATTAGTCAAATTGCCCTATCTCTGCTATTTCTCCCCTTAATATTCCCTGAAACTCACATTCATGGTAAGTGGGAAGTCCAGCCAGCAGGGACAACCTTGTCATTATGTGTGTGTTTCGGGGGTGGGTTGGGACGCAAAATAATGTTACCCGGAAAGTCTGGGCTTAATTAAAAGTGTTACAGGAGAGCCGGTAGGTGCCACACTGGGGTCATGGGATCATCCCGCAGCCCCCACAGGGACGGGCGGTTGATTAATGAAACCCAAAATGTGACGAGGTTTGAGCTACACTGTAGGGGTGTGAGGGGGGAGTGATTTCGGGGGCCAGCGGACACGACGCCGAGGAGTCCTTCGTAAATTAATGCTGCAGCGAAATTAGATGGATGGCTAAGGAGCTAAGGAGATGCCAAGGCCTTCTGGGTAGTGGGGAGGCGGCTGCAGGTGCGTTTACCTTTGGCTCTCTGTATTTTTTTTTTCTTTTCCTTCTTCCTGCTAGCCAGGTGCATTCTGGGAAAAAGACACAGAAACCTATTTAAAAGAATTAACAACAAATGGAAATCTTTCTTCCATGCAGTAAATAGGGTCTGTAATAATAATAATAATAATAAAAACAGCATGTAATTAACAATTACTTAATACCATAATTTCCATTCATAGTTGGAAATAGAAATGATGTTTCTACATATTTTTAATGACTAATTAGATAAAAATGCAAGGCAATGTGAAGAGAGGCTAGTTTGTAGTAGGCATTTGCAATCTCTTCTGAAAGAAGTCTGTTATTTTGACTTTGGTTTACTTTGAATTATTTCCAAGTTGAGTAAATAAAAAGCTTAGATGCTTATCTACTATCTACGAAGGCTCACATATAGATTGTACACCAGCTAGCAGCCCTTCTGCAGAAGAAGAAACTAGCTACAAATCATTAGAGACACACACTGAATGGGAGAATCCCATACAGGATCAGGCTGCATTTTGAATAGCTGCCTCTGGGGGGCAGTGTGTGGCTCAGTGGGGTCGGCCTCTTTGCTTGTGAAGGGAAGGTTATTGGTTTGAATCCCATCCTCTGCAAAAGAGTCAAATCTATTGGGTCTTTGTGCAAGGCCCTTAACGCTCCCCTCACCAAAAAAAATGTCCCAGGGGTTGCAGATAAATATCCTTAGATCCCAAACTTCGCTCTCAACCATGTATGTTTGAGTCTTAAAGTTCAGCAAGGTGGGATATGTGAAAAGAGGTGTTCTAATGTACCTGTACTTGTACAAATTGAGGGCCAGTCAATGCTATAGGTGACATAGGCAGCGTCTAAGGGGGTGCCAACTTCCCAGCTGATTTCACTTTGTCTCAGACCCCTGCAGTGATGCTCAACTGGGGTGCCCCATTGGCTAGGACACCTGCAGTGATGCTCACCTGGGGTGCCCCATTGGCTAGGACCAGTGCCATTTCATCTTTCACTTAAGGTCAGTGTCTTCAATGCATGCATATTATCTATAGGCTCCAAGAGATCATGCAATAACCTGGACCAGCTCAGGTTACCATGTTTACAGCAACAGCCAAGACATGCAAAAAGTCATTCAAAAACAGGAGAACAGAAAGCACAGACGGCATGACCTCAGTGGCAAATAAGACCATTGGGAATCGTTTGACAAATCTACCACAGCCTCCCCTCAGCTTCCATGCAGGTCACCCTCAGCACTGGCGGCTTGACATGCATCCTCCCGTTCTCAGTTTGCCAGTCCTCTATCTGTACTTTTATAGGTTGAGAACGAGACGGAATGCAGACTTTTCAACGAGGTGAGAGGAAGGATGACTTTGTCATGGATAACCTAACAAGAGTAAAATTGGAACGGGCTGCTTTTACTGGTGCACCAGTAAAAATAATGATGTAATAAAAAAAAGTGAATAAAAAAGCTAAAAGTTCCATTATAGGGTAACTTCCAGCGACTCCCGCATCCTCCATCATAGCTCCCTAAGGCTCACGGTACATGGCATCCCATTTTAGGTCTTCCCCTGCGTTGTGAAGAAAACAATGGCAGCGGAGGTCAGTCTCGCACAGTACTTGGTGTCTGTTCCCCAAAGCTGCTGTCACAACTGGATGCATGGAAGGACTGATGATCCACAATTGGGCTTACAATAAACAGGAACTTTATTTTAAACTCAATTCAGACACGTACGAAAACAAAAGGGACCATGAGGGGTCAAAATAAAGGCAGGTTGGTTAAATGAGGATAAACAAGGGCTGGAACTACCGGAAAGGAAACACAGGCAAAAGCATGCAGAATTATCACACAGAAACACAGGCAGGCAACACATGCTGTACAATGACCAACTAATGAAGAGAGCAAAGGCAGGTACATATATAGACAGATATCTAGACATAAACAAGAAACATATGTGGGCCATTGACAATACACAAAACAGTAGGACTAGGACTAACAAGGAACAGGTGTGACTCATTAACAGTCAGAGAGAACTCAAACACTAGGAATGGGATGGCCAGTGACACCTGCTGGCCAAGCAGGGAAGCACCATGGCAGGGCAGGGACTAATCCTTGAGGGGGCTCACCCCGCGACTCTTGTGTGCAAAGCTGCCAGAGGCACTACAGCGATACCTGGGGAGACTTTAAATGCCTGACGTTTGTAGGCCCATCCTCTCCTTGCTCGTAGAAAGCCTCATCATTCAGATACCCTTAAGTGCAAAAGGAAGGGGCCCATCGCCGGCCACCCCTGCTGCCTCCCCACATCAAAATAATAAACAATGAAATATGCGTTATTTTAATTTCCGAACGGAACAATAAAATACATACAGTGCAGTGCAGCTACCTAAACATTTTTACTGGGCCCTCATGGTCACCCCAATCAAAATTTTATGCCGATGCGACTGGCAGCATTTAGAATAATGCTTCTATATGAAAGAGCTTGAGTTAACGTCAAGTACCTGGCACAGGCGTGTTGGGTAGGAGCAAAAATGTGGAGTGTTTGGGGGTCACCGAGGACTGGGTTGAGAAACACAGGTCCAGTTTAGCACGATCACATGGTAAATAATGTGGGAACTGACGTCCCTAGAATATCAAGCTGAACTTCCCAAAAATACAAGGTGCAAGTGTTTTCAAATGAAATGGCGTATGAGAATGTGTACAGCTATACTGGAATACTTCTTTTCATATATGCTGTACTTTGCAACACACACACACATAGATATATATACACAGACACACACACACATAGATATATACACACACATACGGACTTGAAAGCAAAGCATAGGGTTTGAATGCAGGCTCAGCCATTGATCTGGCACTCCTGGAGTACAGAGTAGATGTAGTCGTTCTTTTCTATGTTTTCCACATCTTTCAAAAGGACAAACTTAATGACAGCGTTCCGTTAAAACCATTATGCAAATGTCTTATGAGGAAGCCGAGATCAACTTTGCAAACCTCTGCAAAGACTGACACAGAAATAGTGTTAGATAAATGATCAATTGAATCTGTTTGGAACAGCAAAGTAGTGACACACAAAAACCTAATGTTAAATCAAAACAAAAAATAAATCAATTGCAGAAATATCTGAAAAATAATTTTCTGGCCCGTTTCTGGAAGGCATTCAAGTGCGACAAGGAAAATAATAAAATGTGATTTTGGTGATGTATGCAAAGACGCAGCCTTAACAATGCCCGATTCAGTGCCAGCCAGAGCAAATGCATCGTGACATTAAAGTATACACACTGTCTCTTTATAATGAACAGGGCGCATTGACCACAAACCAATTCTGTTGCAAATTCCCTCGGTGTTCAAAGGTCTTTCAAAATAATCAGGCACATCCTGTTCTCAACACATTCTGGAGACAGGAAGCAGACTGCTAGCCATCATCACGTTGGACGGAGAGCTGCGTGCTTCTGCTATGACAGAGAAAGTGGATGATTGCCGTTATGAGCGCCATTTGTATTACCGCAAACAACTAGGACACACACCGGGAAAATCATGCCATTATTATTTTTTTTTTGCCCAGAAAGGGCTGTGTGCATTTCTTTCATCCGGCTGCTGAAACACTTAAAAGTTACAGGTGGCAATACAACGTCAGACCGATCGACTTGGGAGGATCCGGCTATGTTTGCCTGCGCACATCTTCGCAGTGTCCGCCACCTAAATCTTCTTTGAAAAAAACATGTTTGGATGTCTGTACAGTAAATGCCGTAACCATTCTAACCCTAACCCTGGTTTTCGTTAGTTAATCTTAATCTCAAGATTTGGGGTCACACAACAGGCCTTGGGATAGTGCAAAAAATGTTATCAAATTCAGCAAAATTGTGGTTTCCATGGATACGGCGCTGTCTGTATAAACCATAGCTTTAGTAACCCAAGTGCTAGCAGTTGTTGGCTAACCCTAATTTAGGTAGATATGGTTATGCAGCAGGCCCTGGAATACTATAAAAAATTATATCAATTCCGGCTAATTTTGGTTTCCTAAAATACAGGGCCCCAGAATTATCGATTTATTAAAAGACACCTTTGGATGTCTCTACAAGCCATAGCATTCTTAATCCTAATCCTAGGTTTTTTTTGGTTAACCCTAATTTGGGGATTTCTGGTTACGCAATGGGTGCTGTGATAGCACAAAATTTTCTACAAAACTCACCTTCTCTGTATTTTTCCTGGATTCGGGGGCCCAGAACTATCATATACTGAGCTGTTAAGGTGCTGTTCTCTCCAGTACATGGGCTGAGGCAACATATACAGTATGGCCCATTATACCTTGTCCTAAAGGACAAAATATATAAACTGTGATTTTTACCAGGTTAATTATAAAATATATCTACTAAAATCTTAAAGATTAGAAAATGAAGAATGTATACAAACTTTTTATTGTTTTGTATGTACTGTATTTAGTCCAACACTCCTTGTAGTCATATGTGACCCTTTTTATTTTACATTTTAGAGGAGCAACACAAGCCGGCGGTGGCATGATGATTTTCCAAACCTTTATATCCATCTTCCATATCCAGTTAAGCACTTAGCCTGGAGCCTCTCTTGGGAATCACAAGGCACCGAGGATGGGCTGGCAATTCATTACCCAGCACACACACACAAACCGCTGGGAGATACCTCCACCGTGTTTTGGGAAAGACAAGAGCCACAGACTCCACACACAGAGCTGGGCCACGGGAACCCAGCCAACGGCCGCGAGGCCACGGTGCAGCTCATCAAGCCTCTGCCCCTCTGCCTTCATACGCTAACATGTATAGATCCTCGCAGGCAGCTGGAACACTTGGGTTCGCCAGCAGAACCTCCTGCATTTCCTTTATTTAATCATTCGATAAATGGTAATAAATGAGCATCTTCATATTTATTTAGTTTAGATTTGAGCCTTTAGTGTCTTTGGTTTAACATGACTTAAGACAAAAGACACCTTTACTGTCATCGTGAAAACACAGTGTGGTGAAAAGTGGCAATCTGGACAGGAGCAATCCGCACATTGTTTTCAAAATAAAGGCATAGTGGGTGGAAATATTACATAAATGGAATATATAATGCCCCGCCACCCAGAAGGATAAGCGGTTTGGAAAATGGATGGATAGATGGAATATATAATGAATACAGTACAATTAGTGAAATAAAATAATTAAAGTGATAGCTGAAATAGGTAGCAGCAATTTTCAAAATGGCCGGTTCTACCTTTCCAGTGCCCTAGGAGAAGCTCAACTGGGAGGGCCCCCTAGCAAGGAAACTGATCATTCCTTTTCCTCCGCAATGCAGGGAGTTTGGGGGCCCCAGCAGATGCCAGTCCTGCTCATAGCTGGAGACGCCCATGTGTACGATATGCATTTGTTTCTTTATGACTTTGGGCTCCCTTGTGCTGATCGGGCCCTGGGCAGCTGCCAGGATCCAACCCTGGAAAGGGGTAGGGGTGACAGTTATGGGTAGGATGAACCTGACAGATTAATTCGCCGTAGTTCTCGGTAAAAGCAAAATAACCAAGATTCCTGCAGAAACACAGCAGAATGTATAGAGTTGGCTGGGTCTGTGAAGACGGAAGACGTGTGCCGATCGAGCGTGTCGCGTACTTATAGCGCTTCACAGAGTTGAGCCCTTCGCTCGGACCGGACTGCCGGATGGATGTCATTCTCCCCTCACTATCGTCATCCACACATGACTGCATGCTGACATGACCCTCACTGTCGTCCTCGCTCCTCTGTAAATGCCACACCGGGATGACCTCCATGCGGTAAAGGGTCTCTGGAGCACCAGTGCTGTGGGGTAGGGGGAGTATCGTCAGGAGGGTTGAGGTATTGTCATGGCGACAGCCCAATGCAGTGCCGGAGCTGGCCATCCGCCCGCCGCCGCATTCTCAGGGCTGCTGAACGGCTCATTCCGAGTCTCCTCCTCCGAGCCTGCAGGCTAATGCGATGCAGCCGCTGCATCCGGCAAGCTCCTCCAGTGGACACGGGTGGCCGCCAGCCATGCGGCACCCGTCCCCGGCTCCAGCTGCATGCCTGATGTGCAGAGGAGGCCCACTGGAATCTCAATGGCTCGCTGGCAAGCTGTGGGGTTCAGTGAGGCGTGACGCATGACAGCCGCACTCCGGCCCCTTCAGGGACCATCTTGGAGCACCGGATGGAGCCGACAAGGGTCCAACCTTTCAAGATGTGCATGCGGGTGGATGCCCATCACATCTGGGATTGGAGGTCAGTATGAACCCCCCCCCCCTAAACCCAACCTTTAAATATAACACTGTTAGTGTAAAAAAAAGCGACATGCTGTAAAATATCTCATTTGTACGGCTCAGGCAATTCAGCCAGACAAAAATAGCAATTTGCTACTGTAAGGGGAAAACTGAAAATTATTCCCTGACATCAAGCAAAGATCTCAGAACACCGGATGGGGATATGTATTTAAAAGAAAAATATTTACACAAGTATAAATAGTGTCATTCATATGTATGAAGGTCAGGGTTTGAATTAACTTGGATTAGCTGCTAAAAATATCATCCACACACATATTTCGAGATATTCCCCGTGCCTGGAAAGGGCGTGATTGTGATAATGCTGTATTACTGAGTCATTTTCACCTGATTATGAATTTGTCCGCTTTGTGCAGGCAGGAGCACAGTGGGTAGCTCTGATTGTGAGATTGTGTTATGCCTCCCGGGTTGTGGGTTACAATCACACCCCCACTCACACCGTCCCACCCCCACGTGTGTGTAGGGTTTGCATGTTCTCCACGTGATTCTCCTGGTTTGCTCTGCTAGTCAAAAGTCATGCGCATGACAGTTGGGGTCAATTTTATAAAAATCTGTGACTGCAATGAAAAAACTAAAAATGCAAAAACTCTTGTATTTTGCTTGGTTACTTATAGTTATGGTTAGGGCAGGGTATGGGTTAGCTTTGTCGTAGTTAGCGTTAGCATTTTCCCCATAGAAATGAATGAGCGGTCCCCATAAGGACATGCTTATCAGACATGCCGGGAATGATGTCAGTTCTAACATAAGCTAGAGCCTGGCAGGGCGATAGATGGATTTTTATTTTTTTACTGTATACTTTGTTAAAAATATTTCTGAAATGACCCTGAAGTACTAATTAGGACGCCTTGTGAAAAAGAACCTTTTCCTTTCGACACCCTTGTGGCAGTCAGGGCTGTACTCACGCTCACCTTCGATACATCCAGAGAGCTTATTATGAGTCTGCATGGACATCGTGGTCAATTGATGAAGCTAAATAACTCTGGCCCGGGCCAAGACAATGATCAGCTTCTTCCTGAATGCCGAATCCCCCCCAGCCCCTCTGAGCCTCCGGCCTCCCCAGGGTGTGAAAATAAATAGATCAGGATCATTTTCTCTGCTTCTGCGGCCCTGTAATAAGAGTAATCAGCACGGATTGGGGGCGTGTCAGCCGCTCATTACAAGCTCTGCTGTCCGGCACTAGCAAGTCGGGGTGCAGCCATCTGGCACCGAAGATGGACCTTAATCTCATCTCGCCCCCCCCCGGGATTTCCACTCAGCTCCCATTTGATAACAAACATGTGCGTTTGAACACTTGGGGCACAGAGGGGCCAGCGGATATGTGCTTGGGGAAATCTGTTGAACCTGCAGTTTTCCAGACCTAATAAGAGTCAGGGATCGGCAAAATGAGAAGGCTGGGTTAGGTAATGAGCATGTGGGTGAAAATTCAAAAGGGGTGGGGGACCTCACCTGAAAAGATGCCACATATTTCCAGCATATTTAACTTAATGCTTTAATGTCTCGTTTTAATATTTTTATTGCTTAATGTAACCCATGCTGAGTGACCCACATCCTATACTAAAGGACAGCGGATCTGGCAGTACATTGGGGCATTTTTGTTTAGCTGCTTGCTGAGTTTTTTTTTTTTTTTTTGCTATTGTTATTTTTTTTTAATTTTTATGATATTTGTGGGCAATGAGCTGCGAAAGTAAAGACAAGGCAAAAATAGATGTCTTTTCCCCACAGGACTCCACTCTAGGGTAAGTAATGAAGAAGCAAGGCACATTACTTAGGTGATCAATTATCCATGTCACCAGATGGACAAAAAAAAAAAAAGCTAATGATTTTCCTAACACGTTTCTGCCCGAGAATTTGATCGCTTTAATGACAACCATATGTTGATGGATGACAAAACCTTCAATTTAATTAGACAACCGAGATCTGCCAAGACCTACGGGGATTTGACACTCACTTGATCAAATTTGTCAAGCCTGGCAACAAAACTGTCAGGTCTAGCCTTTAGTATATAAATGAATAACACAACGAACAAGGATAATAACAGCAATGATAATGACATATAGAGACAGACACACTCTAAGGTAAAAACTCCTACTGTCTATGTTTCAACTGTTGTGAAGTTCACTGTGGTACTGAGTTGCTAGTTTTGCTCTTCAGGCCTTCTTAAGCTTTAACGAGTCAGGCCATTCTCATCTGGTCTCTCCTCTTAACAAGGTTTTCAACCACGTAACCGCCATTCACTGCGTGCTGTTTTTTTGTGTTATTATTATTTTTTCTTTTTTTCTCTCTATACTGTGGTTTGTAAAAATCCCAGGCCGGTGGCTGTTTCTGAGGTGCTCGGTCTAATCTGATTCACGTCTGGTGGCAGCAGTTTCACCACGTTTCAAATCATTTAGGCGCCACATCTTAGTCATTGCAAAGCATAGCCGGCACAGTGACTGCACCTCCTGACACTGTATGTTACTTATATAGAGTTGTAGCCACATGATTCACCATTTGGAGGAGTGGGACTGTTTGCATTAACAAGCAGGTGTAAATGGAATGTATACCCATAGAAAAATGCCTTTAAAAATAACTAATTAACTAATGATCTGGCAGTAGATGGTGTTGTGTCAGAAGTGGACAGACTGATTTAGGTTCAGAACAGCTGTGTTTAATATCTGAAGGCTGGTCACAGCGCCAGCCAGACGACTGACTATGACGGGGTTTGACAGGACAGATATTTCACTCGTCTCGGCTGTAAAGGCACAAATATAGTGCTGAGGAATCAGTTCGCCCCACACCTACATGAAGGGTTTTCATGAGATCTCTTAGCAGTCCTGGTGCTGGTGAAATACTATTGACCTTTATGCTTATTCAAACGATAAGCCTTATGAACTACGGGTGCGAAAGAAGAAAAAAAAAAAAACCTTCAGGCTATTATTGGGAGTTTTTATTATTATTTGCATCACTACTGTGGATAAAAATAACATTTTAAAATCAGGTTATGTCCTCCTGCCTGAACTGCAAGCAGAGCGCTGATCTACCTGAGACTTTCTGTTTGAAGACAGATGCACCCTCTTTCAAACATTCAAAGCAAAGCATAATTAAGCGAAGGTTTGGCTATTACTCAATTTGTAAAACACCCTGAGCACCTCCCCTGTTGATAGTGTCGTACAGAAGTCATTATCACCACCCTGCGAATGCTTTAATGAAGAGGAATCCTTGTGGAACCTCCATGCCTGCAGAAAATTAGACCACCTTGAAAATCGTTTTATTATTTTTTTTTTCTGGCACAAGTGCAACCTGGGTAATTTAACCCTTGGCCCATAAGCTCAACCTGTTGATATGTCATGGCATGAAATGAATAATGAATATTTGGAAACCCGCGGCTGCTACTACAGATTCTGGGCCCCATCAAAGTCTGCCATATTGGGCCCCTAGATCAATCCAGTTATGTTATAGATATTTTAGGGTGCATTCTAACTTTGTCCCCCTTGACAGCCACCCTGTATAAAACCATCACTTGGTGTAATATACCGTAAGTGATATAGACCCAGGCCAAGACCAGAAGGCACGCTTTTTCCCTCAGGCTGTGCCTCTCATTTACCTTATTACTATGTATATACTGTATATACCAGGGGTCACCAACATTTTTCAAACTGGGAGCTACTTCACGGGTACTGAGCCATACAAAGGATACTTTTGAAAGGCTCATATAAACTTCATATATTATAAACATATTTAAATTTTTTTTTTTTAGATGTTCTTATTTTAAAATCTATATAAATGCAAATGTGATTAAAGAAGAATAGCAACACAATAAAATAAAATTTTAGACGCTGCTCACTGGTGAGTTGTGCTATTTTTAGAACAGGTCCGGGGGCGACTGATGTGGTCCTTGGGGGCATCCTGGTGTCCATGGGCACCATGTTGGTGACCCCTTGTTATATGCCGGGACAGAGAGTCGGACCCAGATATGCAAGGCAATCGTGGTTTAATGACAAGCCTCACAAAGGCAGCAAAGGTAGCAGATACGATAGGCAAAAGTCGTGGTCGGGGGCCAGGCGA
>JAABNX020000053.1:13694133-13710997 GCA_015163995.2 Mormyrus lacerda | reverse complement strand
GGGGGAGTGATGTTTGCACCATCCTCTCGCACAGAAAGCAATCGGACCCCGTTGTGGCTGGCGATGCAATCAGATTATATGAGAAAGGAAGGAGAACAAAAGAATGGGGAGTGACAAAGCTAGCATGACGGAATGGGTGGCCGCCGACCGCCGATACCCATGAACAAGGGACAGCGATCAAAGCGCTATCAATTCTCATAAGCTATTTGTTAGGCAGGAAAGGTGCCAGTGGAGCTTACCCTGCAGTTGCCGACTCGGAGGCGGTTACGCAACAATGCGCACCCCCCTGCACGCCCGACGCCTTCACCGATAGGGCCTCTGGTGAGCCCAGCCAATTGCATCCTGGTTGTAGGACCGACAAATCCAGTTAAGGTAATTCACTTGGCTCGAGACTAGAATGAGGCAAAGCGGTTTTTATGAAAATGTGACTCCCTCGCCATTAGAGATGCAGAAAAGGGGGGGGCGCCTTCCAGGGGAATCGTGTAGCAGCGTCTATTATTGATCAAACAGCTCAGAGATGTTCAGAGCCTACATCCGTGGAGAATATTCACCATGCCTTCATTGTCGCAGGATCAAGTCTATGCTCCATTTTTTCTTATACAGGATGACCCTATGCTCTATTGTTTCTTATACAGGATGAGCTCTATGCTTGATTTAGTCCTTATAACTTCTCACCCATGCCTAATTTTTACCACTGCACAAACCCCCCCCCCCCCCCCCCCCAGTCATCACTGGGGCCCTGCAGAATAAGCGATGTCCTCACAATGACGTCACAGCAGGACACACACACACACACACCAAGGCCCATTAACTCTCTGTAATAGAGAACCGCCACAACCACTGACACCCCCCCCCCCCACACACACACACATCGCCCTCAACGAGTTTGTAATTAATTACTCGCAGCTTTAAATCATGCTCAAAATTCACCCCCACTCCCCTGGTGTCACCTGACCTCCCTGGCATTGCTGATCAGATGTCTTGCTATTAGCGAGCAGGTTTGCTTCACATATGCAGCTCTAACGGATAGACGTGGGAGGAGCTAATAGCCTGTGTAGTCAGGGGTCTTGTTTCTCAATTATACATGATGTGGTCTTTGCATCTTTAAGTGACAAGTAGGTTCTTTCAATTGCAGAACAATTAAGGTGTAGTAACTTCACAGTGTGTCTTTCCGGTAATATATTTTTGCAAGGTTAGTCCTTATCATTTAAAACCCATAAGATTTGGTATACAGCGCCACTTTCCTAGCTAATCTGAAGGCATTCTTAAAACAGCCCGGTGGCTAAGAACATTATTAATAAATTAATCCGACATGTCCATCCATCCACCCGTCACTTACTAAGTGCTGGCCCAGCCCAGGGCAGGGAGTACCCTGGACGTGTTCCTGGGTCCACACAAGGTGGATATGCACATATTTACTCAGCCAGTTTCCCTCCAGGGGCAATTTAGAGCAATTATATGTTTTTGGACTTTGGCGGGAGGTAAGGAACCCATGCAAACACGAAGAGAACATGAAAAGTCACAGCGACATACCACCTGTTATGGGGTAGAGTGCTGAAATCAATCTAACTCTGCTATAAACTGATGCACACATTGTAGGTCTGTCTGCCAAGACCAATATCTTCAGTGACAGTCAATGTTGCGAAGACGGTGTAAATTCATGCATGCTCCTCTTAATCAGTTTAATTCAGGGCTGTTAGCTGATTATAACTGAATATGCCTTTAGTTCCCGAAGCCAGAAATCAATTCTCTTTGAATAACATTGACACCCAGATTGTAAAGCTATGGTTTATTACCAGTAATTTTTTTAAATATATATCCCACTGTCCCACTGGGCAACAGCAGGTGTGCTGAATAAGGACTTGATTTTAGATCAGGGGTAGAGCTTCAACCGTGAAAAAATCCCCTCACTTAGCAAGTAAATATCAATATATTAATGTAATAACAAGTTATATTTTATGCGGATTACCGGATATTGTTAGAACCACCGCTCAATATTAATAATAAAAGCTTGTTTTAGGTTTATTGAATTTCAAATAATGCATTCATTTATTCAGGTAATTTACACTCGTCCAGACATTAATATGTCACACACTGAGAAAAATCGGTTGTTTGTCTTTTGTTAAACACACGTGCTCGCCGCGGTAATTTATTATCGGGGATTTGGCCTTAACGTCACAGCTGCTGTCCGTTAAGCGCATGCTCTTTTTTATCACGAGCCGTGTTGTTTTTCGAGACGGTTCACTAACTGCCTTTAAAGATTCCCCGTGGGCATCGATAGCCCTCATTAAGAATGCATTCCGGTCATGCTTTTAATGCGAAAATGCTATAAAGTTATTTCACGCAACATTGCACGACCTCCCTCCAGTACTGTGATGCCCCTAGTGGCTCAGTGTGGCAGTGGCCCATTTGATGTGGGTCATGTGACATGCCCAGTCAGGTGACTTGCACTTAATTAGCATACCGCTCAGGCAGCACTGCCCTGTTTATCCAGTGCTTGCCGGCAGCCGGTGAGCCAGAAACCAATGAGGCTCCGTGGCCCTGTGCTGAGATGAATCCCTTTGTTGTATCGTTGAAAAGTCTGCCCGCTTGATGACATGCTCTCTGACGCGAGCTTAGCTTCGCGAATAATGCAGCTGCTTGGCAGTGGGACTCTGTGTTTAATGAGACATCAGCTGCAGTTGTGTCTCAGGCCCTGACTCAGGGAAAGCCTGCCCATTGTGATTGAAACAATAGCAAAGCCGTAATTAGGCTCAGATTAATTTCGCTACTTATTTTGCCTAAATCCAGCCCTAAACCTGCAAATATATAAAACGGCCCACGTCACTCTATACAAGTTCCCGTTCTGTGCGTATCACATTCCTCCTCACCTAACACTTTTCAAATGTGAGATTTTTTTTTTTTACAGAATTTTATCGATAAATGGGCTGTGTGCAGTTTTGTTAACTTGGAAGGAAAAAACATGTTTGTAAAAAAATTAAAATGATAGCCGTCCTGCATGGGGTGACGGCTGGCTCACGCAAACGCCTCCCGTCCTCAGCATTGTCCCTGTCAAGGGCTTCGCTCGTCCAAACTGAAATCCTCCGCGACCTAAGCGAGGGGGATTGTGGGAACAGCAACCGATTTTCATTTGCAGACATCCTGAAAGGTTAGGGATTAAGAGCAGAGGATAACAGAATAAATGTCCACTTTGTTAGCTGCTACAGCTCTGTAAACACTGCGTCTCTGAGTGTTGTATTTTCTTGAATAATGCAGGTTTTATACCATAGAGATGATAGAATCTCCTGCTCTTATTTGTATCAAGCCTCCTTTTATCGCTGTTTCAGGCCTTTGAAAAGTTATAATAGTTTTACTATTATATAAGGAATACAGCGGTCTACATCCCAGAAAAAACAATCGCTTGAACATATGATGACTCAGAGCAAACAAATAAATTTTACAGCAGTATATCTCCCCACCAGGACGGCTCGAGAAAAAAAACAAGACGGGAGGGGTTGGCCGGTTTGGCAGCAACGGGGGGTGGGGGGCTGTTCTGAAGGAAATTAGGCAGCATATACAGTGGTCTTACACACCCGGGGAACCCAGATAGAGATTCGTGAGGAGCGAGGAAGAGCCTCTCAGACAGCTGAAATTTAATTAATTTCACATAATTAAGTCCCATGTTTCCCTGATGAGTCACTGCCACAGAGAAGATATTCCCCCGCCCTTTCGCAATAAATAAACACTGGATCGTTAAGTAAAACACATATTTGGAAGCTTTTGTAGTGTGAATAATATCGCTTGGGTGAGGGGGGGGGGGTATGGGGGGGAGGGAGACTGGGGTCATCTGAATCTTGAGTGCACTTTCGCCCACTGCCTGACCATCTGTGCCATCTTAATGTATCACTGGAGCTCAGTGACTGCCAATTACTGTCCGGGGGTGTTCTTTTGGGTGCTTGTCCCACCCCAACAACGCCCAGCCATAATTCACTGTTAGGTTATTCATAAGGGCATGGCTTGATGACAGGTTCCTTCAGCCCCACCAAGCCGCAGGATTCCCTTGCGTGTAGGTGCTCTCCTTCATGGGTGTACTGGGAGTTACACCCCACCAGAATGGTTCCAGCCCATCAAAAACCATGCACAGTGGCTGCAAGGAAACCCTGGCTTCTTAATTGCTCATATATAAAATGGGCAGAGACACTCGTTATAGTGTTGGGGGAGAGGCTTTGCAGAGGGTGTATATTCTGAAAGTTACGTCACATGTTTTTAGAGGGCATGCAGACTTGCAATTCTGTATCGGCAGAAAAACAGGAGTGTCTGCTCATTATCCTGGCCAGTTTCGGGTGTCAACAATTTGGGAGCACTCTAACAACTTTTGGACAAGCAAGCAAGCAAATGTATAAGTTTTATTGCAATAGATTTTGCCTGGATTTTCCCCATATTCTTCATTCTGTCTTCTCGTTTCCATATTAGTCCTGGATGCTGTTGCTCACCAAATCCTGCTGCGAGTTACAGTAGCTCCCAGTCAGTACCCAGTTGTACTCAGAGATCACCCTGTTAACGTTCCTGGTAGGTGGGAGATTAAGCACTGGATATGCAATTTTTGCCGTGCTCCTTCATTTAAAAAAAAGATTTGCAAGGGGGCAAACAAAATGACTAAATATGTGATTCATAATGAATAATGACCTATTCCTTATTTCATTTCCGTTAATCAGCTATTGTACATTTGTAGCCTTTTGAACAATTAACAGCACTGTTTGATCTACATTAATTCATTAGCAAAAAGCATGTGTAGCAGTTCCTCAAGCTGATGTAATTAAAATGAAGGTCTTCTAGTAACTCAGTAACTCATTCACATGATCTGCCTTGTGTAGTGCATTCAATTAATATCTTAATTAAGTCTCACTTAGGCCAAAAATACTGTGTGTGTCGTGAGGGCCATGGTTAGGAGATACCAATCTGTATACCTAAAAGGGTAAGAAAAAAAAATGTGACACGAAGGTCCACTGTGCACCAGCAGGGCGGCGATCAGCACAAGACAAGGCAATTAGCAGATGGTAATAGGATGCGTCTGGCACCTGCTAATTGCTCCAAACAGGGCATGCGATGGTTTGCCACGTCCTTGCTGGGTATAGGGGTCTGGGAGAGGAATCAGCCAGTTACCTCATCTCCTATACCTCCTTACCCTCCTCATTTAACCTGCAGCACAACATCTCGAACCCGGGGCACCTCGCAGTGTAATCTGCTATGCTATCTGACTCCTTAACCCCAATCCTCCCAGACCGAGAGCAGGTCAGTGGCACCTTCTAGTGGAGTCAGAGAAATCCGTGTGTAAATTTACTTACATCCAGGCTTTCCCTGGCACAGCCAACCTGGGAGAGCCGAGTTTCCAGCACTGAGGCGGATGTGTTTACCGCTGACTCAGGGACTCACGGAGGCTCATTTGGTCAATTATTATTATTTGTCACTTTATTGTTGTATTTTAGTCACTAAATTTATTCCACTCCCTTGTGTGCTGTCTTACGCCCTGTTTACGTACAAACATATTGTAATATGTATATAAACCTTCCCTTTTTCCATTTGAAAACCTGACCAGGTATCTGTTCTCTTACCCTCTCCATTTACGTGGGGACAGTTGCCCCAGAACTGACTCTTACCCCTTGCTGATGCCCCAGAGTTCACTCTTACCTCTGCTAATTCAGGAAGCAGGTTAAGCTTTCTTAAGTGGCGACACTGCAGGCAATTCCAAAGTTCTCAATGAAAGCTTATTCTTCAAAGTTAACTGCTTTAAATGTTACAGGCTGTAACAGATACTGCACAGAAGCCGACAGGGTGAGACTTTTTTTTTTTTTTTACCTAATTCTAAACTTGGTTGTTTTCTAGGGAGAAGCAGCAGTTTGGTCTCACCCAGCATTTCCGCACCCTGTTCCTCATGGTGCAGACGCACTGTCAAAAACCGTGGAAGCTCGTATGAGGCATGTCACATTTTCACATTTTGTAGCCCCACAAAACAAAAATTGTTGAATTGATTAATAACTGAGAGTATTACAGCTTTTCAAAATGTATTGACTTATCATGCACAACACACATCTTGCCTGTCAATCTTCTATTACAACATGTGACAAAATGTGCCACACAAACAGCAAAGATATAGATACCGGTGGCAAAACATTTATTCGTCTCCTGAGTTTTTTTAAGGACTTCTAAGCCCAGCTCAATGGTTGTTTGTCAGATACACACATCATTCAGTCACACCAAAGATTATGTTTTTTATGCACGACTCATTTCGGGCAATCAGGCTGTCAGTGTGACTGGGCTGAACATCCAGACATCCCAAAAGGATGCATATGTGTAAAATCTGGAGCATAAAATTTAGGTGATTTGCTGAATTGTTTGGATTTGCCGCACAACTGACACAAAGCGACAACAACGACTGCAACGTACATTTCCATAAGGCGCATGTTTACCTTCATGATAAGCACTGTGCGTCCACCTCTAACCATCGACGGTGCTGTTGTCGAGAGGGTGCAAAACACCAAGTTCCTGGGAGTCCATATCACGGACAGAGGCGGGCATTTCAGGGCCAGAAAGTAAAAATCCAAACCAGGATTTTGTTTCAACCAACCAGTTGAACATAAAGAATCACAGTCACAGAGTACGCAACTAGTTGGTTGAAACAAAATCCTAGTTTGGATTTTTACCTTCTGGACCTGAAATGTCCACCTCTGATCACGGAGAACCTCTCTTGGTCCCTCCACTCCTCCTCTAAAGCCAAGAGGGCTCGTCCGCGGCTGCACTTTCTGCGAAGACTAAAAAGAGCACGCCTACCACCAGAGATCCAGAGAGAGACATTCTACACCAGCACCATCGAAAGCCGTCTCTCCAGCTGCATCACTGTCTGGTACGGGAACCGCAAGGCTTCGGACCGGAACCATCTGCAGCGGATAGTGAGAGCGGCTGAGAAGGTTATCGACGTACCCCGACGTCACTTGAAAGACATTTTCAAGATCCGCTGCTACAACAGAGCCAGAAACATAGTGAAGGACCACTACAATATGTGCAATACCAGTCACTAAGGCTCCCCACTCAAATAATACTGGAGTGTTGTGTACTGTTCTCTCCATTTATTGTTCCGTCTATTCATTGTAATTTGTTGTGCACTGTAATGTTATCGCACCTTTTACACTGTATTGTGTTGCTTGTTTGCACCTTTTTGCGCTATTGAATGTGACGTTCAGTGTTGCACAGTAGATGTTGCACCAGAGCCGTAGGGAAACGTTGTCTCATCACACATTGTACATGTATAAAGCTGTTGATGACAATAAAGTAACCTTATGCTTAACCTTAACCTTAAGTTACATGATACATTGATCATTTTATTAAGATCAGGATCAGGATACTTTAATCATCCCAGAAGAAATCACTTGCTTATAATTATAACATTATATTACATATTCAGATACTACTGTTCCTCCACATTATTGCCCCCACCTAGGTCCCAGCACACCTCCACCAGGTATTTGGCATTGTTGATTGGCTTGGAGCTGGGAGGGAGCAAAAACATGGGCGGTCTGTGGGTCCCTCAGGACAGGGTTGACAGACACTGAGACTCTGTTGTGAAAGGCGCTATATGAAAATACATTGAATTGAGTTGAATAGAGTGATTTCTCTGTCTATGACTATCACCTTTCTGAGCAGCTGATTCTCATACAGGCCAGGTGGATCAGACACACTTTCAGACGTTCTTCCACTTTCCCTTGCAAATGAAGACATAAAACGTGAATCTAGTTGATGGTCTGTCTGCAGGCTGATCAGCGGATTTATGATAATGTCACAACTTGAATATGTACTATAAAATTACTATATATGCCGTTCTTGAACAAGGTTTTTGAATTTATTTACATGAAAACATGAAACGTGTTGGTTGGATTATATGATTAGTGTGTAAAAAGTCCATTTGAAGGCTGCCATATACATACTTATATATATATATATAAGTATGTATATGGCAGCCTTCAAATATATATATATATGGGGGGTTGGCAAGATGGTACATGTCATCCACCCCCTCACCAGCGATAATACCTGACTGATGACTGGTCAGTGTCCCTAGAGCACCTCTCCTGTGAGTCTCCGTGGCAACCCACTGCCAGCTGCATCATTAAAACAGAAATAGGTTGTCCATCTTGAATTAGCAGGTGCCTGGTCAAAATGTCTTTTTTCCTCAAACATGCAAACCCAGGTCAGTGTTTTGTTTCATAGGATATCCGTGGCCCACTTCATGCAAACCCCTTCCTGCTGTCTCTTAAACATCCTCTCACCACCAAAAACACCTCTATGCCCCCTCCTCTACCAGAGATCTGCAATTTTTCCTGTGAATTCATGGTAATTAGATTCATTCATAGCATAATAAAAATAATTTCCATGGCATTTAATTAAGAGGGCTTTTCTTAAAGGACTAAATGATTAATTTCCTTCAGGAGTGGCCATGGAGGTAATTAAAACAATAGTGTTTCTCTTCTTCTCCCTCTGCACTTGTTAAGGTTTTGCTCCCTAAGACCTCTGGGGGGGGGAGGGGGGGGGCAGGCCATGGCGCTAGATAAGGGGAGGTTGGCTGTGAAGGCAACAGCCCCATTACATAAAGAACTCATTTGCCCACAATATCCTGTTCATCAAAAACAGCACAAGGACATTTACAGAGGGGCCAAACTTATCATAAAGGATGTATTTTTTTTTTTTTTTTCTTATAACAATCCAAAACTGCACATGTTGCTAATTTGCTGCTTTTGAGCAAACAGATCTACCTGGTGGAGGGGAGGATTTTTTTCTGGCATGTTCCATCTCTGTAGTCCATAGGGTTTTGTTTGTTGCGAGGATACTGTACCCAGATGGGCGTCAGGCACCTAAACACAATGGTGGGGGGGCACACACAGTCATGTCCACTTCCCTGTTTGCTGTTGAAAAACTCAGATATAAGTTTCTGCCTTTTCATTTCCTTTACAAATCCTTGAGGGCCCCTCGGTTCACACGTCGCGATGCACGCTGAGATTTGGCTGCCAGTGACGTGACATTAAGTGCGGCTCATTAGTGGATAACAGACCTCAGCACTCATCGGGTAACCAAGTTTGTTCACCTAGCCTTAAAATCACATTTTCATTCTATAAAATCGGGGATGTAATTCAGACTTTCATTAATAAGCTTCCATCGAGTTGCATTAATTTTTTTGTTGGTAATTTTTTTTTTAATTGTTCATCGCTGCCCTCTTAATGATGCTGTAAATATCATACCCCCTCACCCCGAGACACTCAATACAATGGCGGTCAAAAGGCCTGCCCCTCCCTCTGTCTCAATCCGCCCCTAGTTCCTTGGCAACAGGCATGAGAGCTGAGCTCCTCCCGATGTCGCTCAGACCCCGGGCTCCGCGGCCTAACAAACCCCCAGATTTCTGGCCATTAGTTATGATTAGGAGGCACTGCAGGGTTGGTGAGCTGCTACAGTGAAGATTGAGTGCGCGTGGCAGCGGAGAATCTCTGCTGGATTTGCATTCCGCACGGGGCCCCGCCCCCCCAGGTCACTGCGGGCCAGGCCGGAGCTGCCCAGTCAGTGTCTGAGTCTAATGGAGGCAGCGTATAGAAAGCATGGGTCCTGCTCGCTTCAGAGACTCAGTACAGCTTCAGCTGTATGAGTTCTTCCGCATGTCCCTGAAAGGAGGAGAGAAATCGATCGATATACAGTATAATAAAGTTAAAAAACAAAAAGCATGTTAAATGCAATTGAATTCAAAATAAATCAATACTGGAAATTTATGCACATATATGCAGAACAAGAAAGACATCATGTGTATGTCATCTGTATTCTGTATTTTTCAACATTGCACAACTTGAATTTACACAAACTATATACCGTATTCAGCATGTTTCCTGCATTCACTCATCTCCGTTGCATACTTTGAATCTTGTATTTATTCTTTGTCTGCATTATATCCTAGCTGTTAGCCGTTTATTGTCATGGCATATGCAACAGTAGCATTCTGTATCAATAAAAAGTGGCGATGCTGACTCTGACTGCGATGCAGTTTCTGATCAGGAGAGCACATTGCTATGTTTTAAGCGTTAATGATCAGTCGGGGAGTGGGATGGTTAGTGGTTTGCTGGGTCAGGACCCTGTGATCAGAAGGTTGCTGGTTCAAATCCCCCATGACCTCATAATTCAGGCTAGAATGTCCAGACATCCTGGGACATGTGGTTGACTTGTCCTTACCTAGTAAAATTAGTAAGTTATCTCCTGTCTGCAGGCAGTTTTGGATTTTCCTTTCAGCATCGAGCTCTTCAGCAAAGTACTTAACATGACCCTCAGGTTCACACTTAAGTATAGTTGTGCAAGTCACTATGGATGACGGTATTACCACTGCAGAAAAAAGCAGAGCTCTCTGCTTGTCATTAGATATCCATGAGTCACTTGTTTTTAAAGCATACCTTCTGTGTTCTTAACTCTCACCAAAGAGAGATCTCATCTACAGTGTAAAAGTCTCGTAAAAAACACCCAGATCCCGTGAGCGTTAGCTGGCCAAAGCCATAGCTGAAAGCGTGAAAATACACAGGAGTGCTGCTTTCTGGAACAAAGTGAAGTGCTGTTCTATCCATGTCAGCCTCATGTTGCTCCTTTTTAAAATCTCATTCCTGGGCACGTTGGATTTTTGGCACCAGGGGGCACCTGTAGGGCAGTGGGGCATCACAACTCGATGCAGCAATGCCTGCCTCACATCTGAAGAACTGAACTCTGCCTGCAGCGCTACCTGCAGCCCAACACATAGGACATTACATTTATTTTATTAATAGACTCTTTTATCCAGAGCAATGTACGCTTTTTGAAAAAGCAGGGTCAGCCAGACCCAGGAGTAACTGGGAGGTTAAGGGCCTCGCTCAAGGGCCTGATGGCAATACTGCTGTTTGAACTGCCGACCTTCTGGTGACAAGCACAGTGTCCTAACTCGCTGAGTCCCACTCCCCAAAGACCATAAAACGTACCAATGAGCAGAAAATGTAAAGGAAATGGCGTGGAAAGGCATCATACAGCATGGTCTGCAATGCCAGCGCAGAAATGCTTTTTCCCCTGTCCTTTTTCATAATGCTACATAAAGAAAAAAAACTGCAGTGTGCAGAAGACCCAAAAAAGTTCGGGGCTCGACCTTGATGTCCCTGGAATTGTCCCCTTGTCCCTGTACCCTGGCAAAACGTTCCGGAAACGAGCCATAGCACTTGATGAGAGAATTGCGTCGATCCTTCCCACTGCAGTAATTAGCCCGATTAATTTTAGGCATGTGACACGTTAACAAACATTTGCTGCGGTTGACTCAGAAGAATCAGCTGTTAATTGTCTTCAAAAGACACCTGAAGGTAAAGGCCTCTGGACTCTTACATTTCAACTTTAACACCAAGTTATGTGTGAGTTTTGTGACTTAAATGGTAGATAAAAAACAAAATCTTACTGATTATAGTTAGTGGAAACTGTCCTCAGATCTCGTTTAATGCACATTTTACAAAAGTATATGCACTTGCTTTTGAATTAAGCTTATCTAATTATTCCCACGGGTATTGAAACTGAAGCGATGTGTGATCATGGGTCTTTTGAAATTCATTTCAATCAAACTTTTGAGAATAATGAACTATGAGGCTATCTGCTAAGGACCAGCGGCTTAAAACTCAGATTTACACGATTGTTTAAGGCAAAGCGATAATCTTTAGACTATTATTAGTTCCTTCCGGTCACTAAGTGCATGAGCAGGCTGTTTCAGCAGCTTATAAGCCCCAGCTTAATGTGGCCTGTGTGACTTCAGCTCTGGCTTCTCCTCTGTTATCACATCTTCTCCCTGTGTATAGCGTATCTTCATAGCTCGTATCCAGGGCAACGCAGATGGATTATATTTGCAGGGTACGGTAGCTTTTTTTTCAGGAGAGCAGAGCTTTTAGTCATCACGCCGTAACGGCGTTCCGGCAACTGCCATTTACCAGGTTGTCTCCTGGACCAGAGTGCGTCACAGCCCAGCAAAACGGCTCTCTTTACGTATATATCCTTTAGAGCGACATGCAAAATCTCGTCCCAGCTGGGGTGGATTAATGAGCACAGGTTACGAGATTTGTCGAGTTCTGCACATGTGGGATGCTTGGATATGTGGCCATTCATCAGCTGAAGTAAGAGCGTAATGGATCTCTCTACTGGACAGTGCTGTTAGGGGAGAGACAAGACTTTTTTTTCTTTAAGATTATCATAGCTCTAAGTGTGAATTTTATCGGGTTTCGGGGGGAAAACATGAGAGCCTGTTCATTTTGGTCCCTTCTTCCTGTGGCATGGGCAAATGTCAGGGCCTCGCTGGGGTCCACTTAGACCCCAGCCAATAAGGAGCTAAGCTGACGTTCTCCAGATCCAGGCATCATCTGATGGGCCTGGCTGTCTCTGTGCCTCTCTTTCCCAGGTCCTGCCTCGTTCCCATCCCACCTTCGGGGGCCTAATTCAGGGGCCTTGCAGGCCACGAATAACATGCCAGGTTCACTTTAGAGGCTGACAGCAACGGCGGCCCTTCCAGCGTGCCCCAGAAGCACTTAGCACTGCAGTGTGCGCTCCGGTCTCACAGAATTCATCCCCAAGGCTCTCCCGCGTATGTAAAAGTGCTGGGGGGGGGGGAGGCAGGGGTTCTTTAAAAACATGAAGCGCTCTTTTCTGAGGAAACGCGAGCTAAGCTATTCCAGAGGGCAGGACATGGTACAGCTTGTCCAGTGTTGTTACATCGCGTGAGCATGATGCTCTCTTTGCAAATCTTTTTCTTTTTCTCATTCCCCCCCCAGTTTGATCTTGTCCTTGAAAGTTTTGATAAATAGTATTGAAGTGTTGAAAACAAAGAGCATGTTCTGCCCCCCCATCGATTGACTTTAGTCCTTATAGCCACAATCTCTAAACAAAATGAAAGCTGTGGAAAATCTCACCGGTCAAAGATCCTACAAGTGTTACATAAACAGGGGCCCCGGTGTTCTTTATATCGATGCCATGGAACGCAGAGCCGCACCAATATTTTACATGCCTTAAAAATGCTTTAAAAGCTGTAAATGCCTGCAAAAACAATGCCGTGTTTCTGGAGGGCTGGGAGCCAGCAGACCCCTTTATCAGATCTTCATGGGGCAGGTGGAATCAATATCTTCTCTGAGTATTCCTGCAGGCACCACTGGACCCAGGCGCTTTTTTTTTTCCTGATCCTCGTTCCTATTGATCTCCATTACCGCCCCACGGCCGATCGGGGAGAGGTGCCGCTCTTTAAGATCCTACGACCGCATCCACAATCCGGATTTTCCATGTGACTTTTTTGGAAGCCTGGGACATGTTGTTAGAGGAGATTGATTCACTACAACAGACTCTACAACAGATTAATAAACATTGTGGAATTTTCTTTATTTATTTTACTGCTTTACTAAAAGGGCCAGTGTTGGTTTGGTACTGAGCTGTTACCTGCATGAACTGTAAGGGATATTCATACTTTACAGTTCTGATTCCAGCCAGGTGTATTACAGATTGCATGGTGTTTTTATGGGGTATACTTTCCCCTGAAGTAGAAGATGGCGATGGCGAAAATGAGCCTTTGAAAGCTTATATAATGGCAAGCGTTTGTTTTTGGATAGGCAGCACTTCCTTTAAAACTGTATTCAATATTTTTGTGGTGCAGACTTCAGAAGGGGCACTGAGGAAAGCTTTTCTCACACCGTACAGCTGCTGGATCCTCAGTCGCCTGGCCCAGTGGATGCAAGCTTTCAGATTATTAATAATAATAATTAAAATGATTAGATCCTGGTCTGTTTTGCTTCATGGTTAAATAATCGCATAAGATATAGTACAATAATGACTCAACTGTTCCCGGAGTCCCTTTGCCTGTACAAAGTTGGCCTCTGTTCCTAAAAGCAAATGCAGCATGGTACGTGAATCGGGCCCCTAGAGACTCTCCGGCAGACGCAAAGGGGGCCGCTCTGATCATCGCAATCCAAGTAACTCCTATCAGACTCTCCATGGGATCTTCGTCATTATACTGAGACACAGTGATGTATCTAGGGCAGTGTTCCCCACTCCGGTCCTTGAGAACCCAAAGCCAGTCCACGTTTTTACTGGGAGGGAGCAAAAATGTGGACTGACCTTGGGTTCCCGAGGAGCACATTGAGAAACACTGATCTAGGATTTAAATCTCACCATCTGGCAAGTCTATCATATAACTAAGAGTGAAAGGATGGGGCAAGGTATTAAGTGCTCAGGTGAAGGGTTGGCTGGCAGGGAGTGTATATGTCTCTCAGGCACGGTATCAGCAGTGAGCAAACAAGGAGTCCAGTGATTAGGGACGCGATAAGTAGAATCACTTCTGATGGAAGCCAGGCAGACAAAAATGGATAATGTTTGCCTTTGAAGGAAGGAGTTAATCTAAGATAAAAACCCACCAAATTATGAAGACCAGCAGATAAAGTACAGGAAGAAAGTGATATGAAGCCAGTCCTTTTAGCCTTAAGTGTTAATGATCCAGTCGGGGAGCTGGGGGTGGATAGAGGCTTGGTGGGTCAGGGCACTTTGATCGGAGGGGTGCTGGTTCAAATCCCCAGAGGAGAGTAGTTCAGGTCCAGAAAGTACAAATCCAGGCAGAGACTGTGTTTTGACCAACTAGTCAAGTATAAAGAGTCACAGTCACAGGGTTCTCAACTGGTTGGTTGAAACAAAATCTTGGTCTGGATCTTTCATGTCTGGACCTGAACTACCCACCTCTGTAAATTCCAGAGTCGGAAGAGTTGGGCTTTTGAGCAAGGCCCTTAACCCCCAGTTGCTCGAGGGACAGTCTGACCCTGCTTTTAAATGCACATTTCCATACTTAGCAGACGCTTTTGTCCAACGCAACATACAATGAGACAAATAGCAGATTACAAATATTCGCGCTGTCAAGGAGTCAAAAGGTATAAGAGCAGCAAGGCTGAGCTTCTTATGAATTCCCAAGTACTGGTGTAAGCAATTCTTGGAGCAGGACCTTCACAAGACCTACAAAAATATGCATATAACTATTAACAAAGTAAGAACCTAATTATACTATTCAAGGGCCAGTAAGCATTCAAAGAACATAAAGAGGCATCAGGTTAGCAGAGGATGTTGGTTTGGATGCACAGAATTTGCTGAATAGATCAATTGTAAATCGGAATTGCTGTTGCATCATTGGGACACTGGGAAAGGAAAAATATCTAACATTATAGATCAACAAAGAGTCAAATGATAAGCTATGCAAGCTACAGGAAAATGGTGGTTAATAATGTACTTAGAGCTCCAATAACTGATCAAGCACAGATCAAAAGTATAAACTAAAGGGTATTACTGAGGAATGCAAGTGCAGATCTAGCTAGGAATATTTTCAGCTGACGTGTTTCACATAAGCTGTTCAGTACGGTACAGTGGTCTGTCACTATAGTGCAATTACAGTATCGCAATCCAGGAGCAGGAATCCGAGGTGGCAGGGCACTGTGGACGTGTCTGTAGGTCAAGGCATTCAGTTGTCTACATGTCAAGAAGGAAAAAAACAACAATGAAGATATCCAATTCAATTAGTCAGTAGATCCTGGTGCTCCTCATCTGGAAACAAAATGAGATTGCCTCTCATCCAGTCACAGCCAGCATTCTGCTTTAGCAGGCCTGTGGAGCATTATCTCCCTCTAGTGGTGTCATGCTGTCATTCCACCCGTTGCTGTATCTCTTACCACTGCTCTCTCTCTCTCTCTCTCTCTCTCTCCCTCTCCCCTGGCAGAGTCGCCCATTATAATGACACAGCGGCAGATATATTCAAGAATGACATGCCCTTCAGAGCCATGATGGCAGGGACACTCATGCGAAGTGTGCAAGACAGAGTGGGGAGGGTGGGCGTCCAGAGGGGACAGGAGAGGAGAAGCAGTGGCTGATAATGGGCGACACTATATCACTTTTGTGATCAGTTTTTGAAAGGAGAAAATTAGGGTTTGCCTGGACTAGAAACTGATTCAGCCCCTGAGGAGCTCTGGGGGTGTGGGGGGGGTTAGCTGTAGTGGGGGGGGGGAATCTAGGCTCACTTATCATCAAGTGAGTATTCAACTCAAATCTGAAACCTGTGCCTTCAAAATCACAATCTCTGTTACCACATGTCCAGGGAAACTGCTGCTGAAGACACCAGGACTATAGACAGCTAATAAATACAAGATACACAACAGAGGGGAGTAAATGCCAGGAGTGTGATAAGTGCGGCGATGGGGATCCAGAGCCCATAAGTGTAAAGCAGGGAAGCCAACCCATCAAAGGGGGTGTGCACACACACACACGCACACACACACAGTCGTGTAATCACATTTTTGGGGACTGCTCATTCATTTCTATGGGAAAAATGCAATGATTACTATGACAACCTTAATCCCCACCCAGCCGTAACCATAACCATAAGAAACCAAGCAAAAAGAGTTTCACATTTTTAGTTTTTTTCATTGCAGTCATGGATTTTTATAAAATACTGCTTTACCATATGGGGAACAGGAAACTGATCCCCATAATGTAAAAGAAAATGGGCATTCATCACGTTGTGGGGACATTTGGTCCCCACAAGGGAAGGTACACCTGGACCACACACATATAGGCAATTTGGTAACTCCAATCTGCCCAGGCATGTTTTTCGACTGTGGTGGGGCAACTGGAGGAATCCCCATGATGACCCAGGGAGAAAATACAAACTCCACACACATAGAGCGACGGCAGAGATTTGAACCCTGATCCCAGAGGAGGAGGCACCACTATGGCCCCACTGCACCACCATGGCCCCACTGCACCAGGAGAAATACAGGAGTTTGCACATATAAGTACA